>JABTXL010006616.1:130946-280005 GCA_025134845.1 Neodon shergylaensis
CAATTTGAATAACAGCTCTCCTGGTCCACAAAGGAGAAATAACTGCTGAAAGATGGCTCCCAAGTGCAAAGTGTACTTACTTTTACTTTTCCACATCACTAAGACTTGTTAAACTGCTTCATTCTTCCTTAGTATTCCCCTCAAGAATGACATGGTTTTATTTTAAAAAATGAACAAAAATTCCTTTTCTCTAGCCAACTGCATTCTTGATAATATGGAACAATATTCAGTGTGATTATTAGGAGAATATGCTAGGGGAAATTTCTTATCTTTTTTGTTCACTCTGTGTATTTCTGTGCATTTTTAGATGTTTGAATAACTAGCTTTTATCAACTCATGGTTCAAGTAGTGAGACTAGGCTTCATTGGAAGTCTTTGCCCACTTTCTTTCCTGGAATTATAATTTATATAATCTAACAATTCAGTTTTGAATAAATTTAAGGTTCTTAGATACAGATTTTACCATATCATTAGCACATAGAACAATATTCAAGACCAAGAAGTAGATATGATAGTAGTTGGCTGCTGAGAAAATGTTCTAGACAGGTAATGTGTGATGGCGTCAGAGACATGCAAAAAGAAGTCTTCCACAATTAGTTTCATATATTCTGCACCCTCTTTCATATTTACACAGAGTTTGGGGATCAAGATGAGTACATACTTTTGAGATCACCTCCTGGAAGACACCCACTTGGATCCTCTGCTGGAAGTGAAAGTCGAGAGGGAACACTTTACCCAAGACCACCCACTTATGGAGGCAGACACTCACCTTCTCTCCCTCCACTTCCCTACGGATCACCCCATGGTGGAGACAAACACTCCCATTCTCACCATCTGCCACCACACCATGAACAAAGACCACCCCATGGTGGAGGTAACCAGACACAACATCGTCCACCTCATCCCGACCAAGGCAGTGAAACACAGCCTCGTCTCTCTCAGCCAGACCTAGGCAACCAGACACAGCTGAGCCCTCTTCTCCCTGAACTAGGAAACCAGACACAGTTTCGCCCTCCTCTCCCTGACCTAGGCAACCAGACACAGCCTCTCCCTCCTCACCCTGATCTAGGCAACCAGCCACAGCCTCTCCCTCCTCACCCTGACATAGGAAACCAGACACAGCCTAGGCCTCCTCTCCCTGACCTAGGCAACCAGACACAGCCTCTCCCTCCTCTCCCTGATCTAAGCAACCAGACACAGCCTCGTCCTCCTTTCCCTGACAAAGGAAACCAGACACAGCCTCATCCTCCTCTCCCTGACCTAAGCAACCAGACACAGCCTCGCCCCCCTTTTCCTGACCTAGGCAACCAGACACAGCCTCTCCCTCCTCTTCCTGACCAAGGAAACCAGACACAGCCTCGTCCTCCTCTCCCTGACCTAGGCAACCAGACACAGCCTGGCCCTCCTCTCCCTGACTGATGGAGGAGGGTCATCTTTCTCTCTGTTGTTTCATTGGTTAAGTAATAAAGAAACTGCTTGGCCTCTGATAGGGTAGAATTTAGATAGGCATAGTAAACAGAACAGAATGCTGGGGAAAAGAAGCTGAGTCTAGGAGTCATCATGATTCTCCCACTCCAGAAAGACGCAGGTTAAGATCTTCTCTGGTAAGCCACCTCGTGGGCTACACAGATTATTAGAAATGGGATAGTCCAGGTGCGAGAGTTAGCCGAGAAGAGGCTAGATATAATGGGCCAAGCAGTGTTTAAAAGAATACAGTTTCCGTGTAATTATTTCGGGTATAAAGCTAGCCGTGCGGGAGGCTGGGTGGCGGGAAGCAGCCCCACCGCCGCCTATTACTACACCTGACCTAGGCAACCAGACACAGTCTCGCCCTCCTCTCCCTGAACTAGTCAACCAGACACAGCCTCGCCCTCCTCGCCTTGTCCTAGGCAACCAGTCACAGACCACCCCAATATGGAGGCAATCATCCTGGAGCTGATTACTCTTGTCCTGATTGCTGACGCAGAGTACCATGATGAGAGGTAATTAGATACAACCCCAATAATTTCAACCATAGAAGCACCACTATCTTTTCAATATGTTAAGTGATAAAGGCACAGATTCAACTACTTTTCTAAGCTAAATTTAGTCTCCCTTAGAATTATGCTTTATTTATAAGCAAACATTTTAGTTCCTACGCTTTGCATATACACAGACCTCCAAAGTGAACTGGGAACAGGTGAAACAACATGGCCACAGTATATATACATATTGCTAAGTGTTTTTAATTCAATATTTTCCTTTCTTTTTAAAAGTTCTTACAATTTTGAGTTTTCTGGAGTTCTGTTTCAATGTGTTCTTCTCTCCAGTAATATCATTTCTTTTATTGCATTGGTTCGGGATCCTCTGACTCCTCTGAGGCCTCTATTCCAAGGTCTTCCCATCTCATGCTTCCACCTGACAATCTGTTGTTTCACCTGTACTCAGGTTCAATATCTCTGGTAAATGACACTCAAGTCTATATTTCTATGTATCTTCTAGACTTTCAAATGCTTACTTGGTTCATTGAACCACTTTCAAAGTGAAAATAAAATAAAATATTAACCTAAGAGCAAAGAGCGACCCGCTGCTAAATTTAAAAAGTTTGTCTTATTTTATATTTCACCATATCCCTCACCAAAAACCTTCTTTAAAATGATTTTTTTGAAAACCATCTTGGAAATGTTAAAGCATCAGTTTTCCCTATAAATTATAGGTAAAAACCCTTTGCTAACCATTTCAACCAATATATTTCTTTAAAAACTCCCATATCAGTTAATTGAACATTAAACTCTTATCGGTAATTTTCTGCTTTTATTTTTCTCCGTTCCCAACTCTCTTCTTTTTCTCTCTAATTCATTTTTTCTATTCTTCTCAACCTCTTTCTTTCTATTACATCTTCACTATTTTTGTAAGTGTACATGCTCCATTATGCAGTCCTGCCATAGTAATTTGATTAAGCCCTGTTCATAGATGCTTGTGTGACTCTCAATGTCACTGTTGTATTTAAAAAGGACCACTTTGTAAATATGTCACTTTTCATTTTCAATAACAGCTGAAAGACAAATTAACTAAGAATAGCTTTCATTTACTCATGGTATAAGTTACAGTTTAAAAAACATAATGTGCTAGGGGCCTAACAAGAATGAATAAAATACTATTAGGAAAAAAGAGGAGGAAAGGAGAGGAAAAGCCATAAAGTCTGGCTTCCATCTATTCTTGTTAGTGAATGTAGCAAGAGTAAAAAACCTTCTGCTATGACAATCCATATGTATGATCTTTTACTGTTGGGTTTTGTTTGTACACAGGAAATGAGAAAATGACATTCAAAAGTTATGTCACTCAAGCTGTGGATGGTGCTGTGCGTTTTTCATCCCAACACTCAAGACTAAATTCAAGATCGGCCCATGCCACACACCAAGACCCCATCTCATTTATATGCAAATGAAAGAGCATATCATTTGAAGCATAACTTCAGCTTTATAATAAACAGCCAGCATGCAGTTTCTTCTTGTGTTGTCTCTTTTTCTCATGGATGGAGGGTAGTATGCATGAGGACTATGAATACAAAATCAGAGCATCCATGGCTCTTTTTTGTGGGTGTTTTTGGTAAGCTTCTCTTCCCCCTTTAACCATAAGCCAAGTTTCATCTGAAATACTTGGGTTTCTCTGCATTCTACAATACAAAAAATTGCATAAATCATTTTCATAATATTAATTATTAATACTCTCATAATTTTAAAGAAATAAGGAATAAATAGCATGCAAAACAATGATCTTTACAATTTCTATAGTTGAGCCAAGTTTCATACATGAATATGGTTGCAAACTGATTCTCTTAAGAATCATAACACTGATTCACACCTCTGACTCTTCAGAGCCATCCAACATTTCCTCTTGGTTCTTTCTTTCTTTGGTTTAGCTTGATTAGTGCTCTCTTGCTCTCTCTCTCTATTTCTCTCTCCTCCTCTGTCCCCCTCTCCTAGTACCATCTTCCTGGTTTGATTTTCTTCATGACCATACTTTATGAAAGTCAACCCAGATGTTCCTTCCTGTGTTTCCAGACACTTCTAGGATGTCATTAGATGGCAATCTAAATTCAGATTATAGGGGGTAAGTGGCTGTATAGTCACTATTTCAGCAGCAGTAAACTTCTCAAATCTAAGTTTGCACTAATCTATACTTGGACAAGGACAGGGAGGTATTTCAGTAAGCTACATAATCTGTCCTTGCCACACCAGGGGGCTGGAGTGGGCCCACAATCTTTATTCACAGACTCCAGTAACCTGTATTGCAGCATTGCAAATTTACCCTCTGCTCTGAAAGCAATCATCTGGAAACAGCTACCTCTAGGTTGCTATACCATCCTGTAGCTACACAGGTCACAACACTATGTTGCTTCCCGAAAAAACAACCCCCACACCAGTGAGGGACTGCAACCATCCCTGGTTCAAATGGCTGGAGTAAATGTTCATAGAATGTGATTCTGTGACTCCCTTTGACTCCCAGACTGCTCTAAAAGTGAAACCACAGATTTTAGTTCACAGTGGGAGGTTTCAGCATTTGCCCTGTCCTCAATTTGACCTTCCTGACTATGACTGCCAATTCAAAATATCTTGCCATCAGTGGAATCTTGTTTAAAAATATGCTGAGCAAGGTTGTAATAGTGTTAATAAAGGCAGTCTCTTAGTCTATGAGGCGGATGCTAACCTTGATTGAATCTAAGACCCAGAGGTTCAAAAACTTGCATAATGTAAAAGTTAATACTTCAGAAACCTGAAAATAATGCAGGCAAAAATTGAAAGAGGGTGCCAGCCTAAAGTTCTTTTTAAAAGATATGATTTAGGTATAGTAGTCTCTAGTTGGTGAACCTGACACTGAACCACAAATAAACCTTCACGCAACCTACCATGCTGTGTTTTCCGTTAGGCAGAAGTCTCTTTCTTCCCTCTATCCTGTTCTGTGAAAGCTAGGGAAGAACAGTAATGGCAGACCCTTGGCCTATAGTCTATTGTAGTTCCAGGAGCAGTTTCAGTAGTAGGTTGCAGTGCAGGTTAGGGCCAGGGAAGGGATGCAATGGAACTCTGTGGAAGTGTTTTTTTTTTTAAATCAGACCTTGTAGTAGACTTAAAACCAGAGTTGGCAAGTAATTACTTTTATTTTACACATGTACCAATTGTGTCTCAGATGAGCTGTGTGCTTTTGGAGAAGTAACATGATCATTTCTCTGCTTCTTAGATTTTTAGTCATTCTTGACAGTGATTGCCTGCATATCTGAAATTTTATTTCTTAGAATGGATTCAATGTATTTTTATTAATTCACTAAAATCAGAGAACATAGCTTCTTACCTGCTTTTCTTACCTGTAGTGAAGAAAATTTGGTATAAGGATGGTTGTTCAACTTTAGTGAGTAAAGGGCTGCCAGAGGATCTTAGATGCCTGAGTATCTTTTGTTTACAATGTGGTTAGTTTTGCCTTCATGATGTGGGAAGGTCATTTGTCAATCTGTTGTTTCATTGGTTAATCAATAAAGAAACTGCTTGGCATGATAGGTCAGAAAATTAGGTAGGTGGACTAGACAGAACAGAATGCTGGGAAGAAGGGAAGTGAGCCAGATGCCATGCCTCTCCTCTCTGAGCCAGATGCGATGAAGCTCCAGCCCAAGATGGACGCAGGTCAGACATGCTGAATCTTTCCTGGTAAGCCACCACTTTGTGGTGCTACACAGATTACTAGATATGGGTTAAAGCAAGATGTAAGAATTAGCCAAGAAGAGGCTAGATATAATGGGCCAGGCAGTGTTAAAAGAATACAGTTTCCAGCTAGCCAGACGGCAGGGAGCCAGGTGGCAGGAACGCAGCCCACTGCTCCTTTCTACACCTTCATGCCTCCAATTTCATAAACACATAAAGATGTCCTCTTCTACAACTGATTTTTCTCACATGGCCTACAACTATTTTTGTCAGACATTTAAGTTCCTGGCATTAATCATTTCCTAGTTTTCTTTGGATTAACCCCCCCTTGGAACTGTTGAAAGGAGATCTGTTATTAACTACATTGTGTGGCCTCCCAGGGCTTCCTGTGAAATCTAGGCGTAAGTCTCTCTGACTCTGTAACATTGCATTCTGCATGCCCACAAAATCAGTGTCACATGTATGATGCAAATTCAACTTTCAAGTAAAGGCCTCTGGGACCACAAGACCACACCTGTAAAATTGTATGCTTAGCAATCCGAATTTGAGAAATATCTAGTTAAGGATTTGGTATGGGATATATTTCTGTGTGCTACGAATATGTTTTATTACCATTGGTTAATAAAGAAGCTGATTTGACCAATAGCCAAGTACAATAGAGTCAGGTGTAAATTCAAGCAAAGATACAGGGAAAAAGAAGGTGGAGTCTGAGAGATGAAAGCAGCTGCCACAGAAGCAAGATATGAGGCAATGTCACAACCATGTAGCTATATATAAAGTAATAGAAATGAATTAATTTAAGTGGGAAGAGCTAGTTAATAATAAGCCTGAGCTAATAGGCTAAACAGTTTGTAATTAATACTAAGCCTCAGAGTAATTATTTGGGATCTGGAAGGCCAGAGACAAATCTCCATTTGAGGCACAGTACTCTGGTTTTACTCTACTTACGAATACTGTTTCATATGACTTTAAATCTCTGTGCTCTATTCTGTGGTGGGTGAGGCCCAGCCATTCCCAGAAGTACTCTCATGCTATTTCTCCTGCAGTCATTTTGCAAAGCATTGGGTTTGTTTTTAAGGAAAACAATGTCTCCAGAAACTAAGATTTTAATTTCTTATAACATTGTTACTCAGGTTTGTGAGTTTTTCCAATTTTTTTCATTCTGACTTTTGTTCACAGTTCTCACTATGAATAGTGCTAAAATAAAGAGTCAATACCCATGTGTTGAGGGAGCTGTGGGCTGCGTTCCTGCCACCCAGCTCCCGGCTGCCTGGCTATCTTATGCCCCCAAATAACAACACACAGATTGTATTCATTTAAACACTAGCTGGCCCATTAGCTCTAGCTTCTTACTGGCTAATTCTTACATCTTGATTACTCATTTCTATTAATGTGTGTAGCACCCCAAGGTGTGCTTATTGGGAGGATTCTAGCCTACGTCCATCCTGGGTCAGAGCTTCATCGCGTCTGCCCTGGAGAAGAGTGGCATCATGTCTGAGCTCACTTCCTCTTCCTCCCAGCATTCTGTTCTGTTTACTCCGCCTATCTGCTCTATCAGATGGGCCAAGGCAGTTTCTTTATTGACCAATGAAATCCCACATCACCCATGCCTGGACAGAATGTGGGATTGCCTTGAAATTCTACCATATTCATTAGTCTGTTATCTTTCAAAGTTAGTCTCTCACAAAATTTCAGACCATGAACAAATTGAAAGTAAATACTTTGCTTCTATGAAACATTATGAGCCATCTCAGCCTTTTACATTTCTACTGAAGTTCTCCTCTCAAGTTTCTGCTGATTCTTCCACTAAGCTCTGCTTACAGCATTCTAGGGTTGCTCTCCCCTGCACTGATAGTTTCCAAATTCCATTGTGACTCCATCAAATAGGATCCTGAAATATTCTGCTCTGTAGTCACAGAAACATTCTTCTCAGTACCAGCTTTATATTGACTTTCTATAGTTGTGACTGGCACATCCAAGAAAACAAAGTAATATGCAAATTACTTATCAGTTATTTTGGCATGGTCTTTAGTTTTTTGTGGTGGAGGGGTATGGTATAGAAAACTATCTGTTCTGTGATGGTAAATATTATGTTTACAGGGTAATTTATTGTGTTTAAAAGACTTGTAAACAGAAAATTGTTTTTAGTTTATTAAATCATGAGAAAATTGCTACTATCTTAAATGAACCCTTTCAACTATCTTGCCCAAGATGAACTACTTCTTTGTGCAGTAGGGTTATCTTTTATTTTTTATATTATTTTATTTTTTTCAAGAGAAAAAAAAACTATCTTTTTTATTTTATATAGCAATCCCAGTTTCCACTCCTTCCCCTCCTCCATTCCCTCTAGCTACTCCCCACCTTATCCCCCACCCACTCCTCAGAGAGGGTAAAGCACATTGTTTTGGGGAGGTCTAAGGCCCTCCCTACTATATCTAGGCTGATATCTATCCAAAAAAAAAAAAAGGTTCCCAAAATGCCAGTACAAGTGGTAGGGATAAATCCTGGTGCCACTACCAGAGGGTCTGCAAACTGCTCCAGCCATGTAATTATCACCCACATTCAGAGGATCTAGTTTGGACCTATGCTGGTTCCATCCCTGTCTGGTTGGAGTTAATAAGCTCCATTAGTGCAGGTAAACTCTTTCAGTGGGTATCCCCATCATGATCTTGTCCTCTTTGCTCAAATCCTCACTCTTCTGGCTCTTCAACTGAACTTTGAGAGCTCAATAGAGCTGTCGTTTAAAACTTCTGTGATGTGGGAGTCTTCTGTTTTGTGTTGATTTCATTGGTTAAATAAAGAAACTGCCTTGGCCCTTTAATAGGACAGAAAATTAGGTAGGTGGAGTAAATAGAACAGAATGCTGGGAAAAGTAAGCCAAGTCAGGCAGTCACCATGATTCTCCTCTCTGAGGCAGACAGAGGTTGAGAATCTCCCTGGTAAGCCACCAGCTCATGGTGCTACACAGATTATTAAAAATGGGTTAATCAAGATGTGAGAATTAGCCAATAACAGGATAAAACTAATGGGCCAAGCAGTGTTTAAAAGAATATAGGTTCCGTGTAGTTATTTCTGATAAAGCTAGGCGTGAGGGAGCCGGAGCAGCTGGAACTCAGCCCACCGCTCCATTTACTATAGAGTGGTGCCCAACTGGTTGTTGTAAAATATTTCACTGACTCAGCTATTCTTACAAGATAATGGATCACAACTAACAGGTTAACTACTAGTTCAGCTTTTGTGTGAAATGCTTGTTTGCACAGGATTAGAGGCATCTGTCAGACATTTGTTACAAAAATTTGAAATAACTCAAACAACCAAAATTGCAACTTTGTGATTTTTGTCTTTAAAATCCTTGGAATAACCATAGCCAGGGCCTTACCTATAGAATTACAAGTTTCTCATTTAGTCCTTGTATGTTAAAAGGTCTGAATCCATTTCTAGATTTGAAATATGCAAAACTCACGAATCCTTGAGCTCAAAATTCCACCAGTCTCTGGGATTGGCTTGGAATCCCACCAATACCCATCTTGAAAACCTCTAACATATTAAACTCTAACCCCCCAAATCCCTATATAAAGACTGTATCCTGCCCAGTTCTAATGTCAGCCATTCTCTTGTGTCTTTCCCACTTAATATCACACATGGTTTGCTGTACAATGTGACATGGTTGAAATCCTTGGTTCCCAACTACCATGATGCCTTTCCCTTCAGAGTTGCAATACAGGGTAAACCTTTTCCCTCAGAACTTCAACTCCACAATTGGTGAAGTATTTTCCCTGAGAGCTGTAACACTCAAAGTCCTAGCCAGTATATTTCAATAAAAAACCCTTTCTTATCAAAACGTATTCATTGAAAGGTTGGTGAATCTCTCAATGACCCATAATGGTTCAGATTGTAACAGTCAGCAAGTTGATATGGTACTGCTCACAGTACTTTCAGTCTTTTCATTCCATTAAGATTCGAAGCCTATATTGCTACTTGTTGACTGAGGTTTTTGTCCTGCCTGGTTTCTGTCCTCCCACCAGGTCCCATAGCCATTTAGTCCAAAAGAAATCACACAGGGGTCTATATTAATGATAAACTGATTAGCCCATTAGATCAGACTTCTTATTAACTCTCATAACTTATATTAACCCACTATTCTAATACATGTGAGCCACATGACTCGGTACCTTTTTCAGCAGGGTAGGACACATCTTCCTTCTTCTGTGTCTGGGCAGGACTGTAGAAAAATCTACCTTTTTCCCAGAATATTCCTGTTCTTATTGCCCCACCTCTGCTTCCTGTCTGGTTGACCTGCCTATACTTCCTGCCTGGCTACTGGCCAATCAGCGTTTATTTAAAGAATAATTGACAGAATACACAATTGTTCTGCACCATTTCCCCTCTTTTTTTTAAAAAAAAAAAAGAAAACAAGAACATCCATAGTTTATTTTTTGGGAATTTGGGCATAGTTATCCAGGCTACTTCCTGCTGGTTGGGTTGCTGATAATCTTATGGGGAGCTAAAGAAAATTTAGAATTATGATTAAGTCCTGACTATAGTATCCTGTGAGTCTTGATCATCTCAGACAGAAGTCTTGAACTTGTTCTGGATGTAGAACTCTGACATCTGGGTCATCTGTTCCTACTGGAGATTTCTCGGGTGGTCTTCCTTGATCAAACATGATTTTTCTTAACAGAAAACTTACGCCTTCAAATGGCACCCATGTGGACAAGTATATCCACATAAAACCTTAGAGAGCTTGGGAAGTAATTCTGGACAGAAAAAGATACAGTAAAGTATGTTTTTTTTTTGTAGCAGCACTTTCTTGGGGTCTGCTCTGCTTGTTAGAGGCAAGCGCTCTCATTCAAGAGAAGTGTCCTGACTCAGCTTTAGCTGCAAAACCCTGCAGCTCTTTATGAGGTCTTGCCATGAAACACTTAAATGGCATTGATAAAAGCTGACCACATGCTTTTTGGTTTTCAGCGATAGCAAAAAAAAAAAAAAAAAAAAAAAAAAAAAAAAAAAAAAAAAAAAAAAACCTGCACCATTTTAAAATGCCAGCTTTCTGGGCCATCCTGCCAATGCAAACTCTGACTCTTTGAGGCAGGAGGTCTGGTTACAGAGAGAGCATTTGTGTGTTGTTTGTGGACACACTATTGTAGTTAGCTTGCTGACAGGGACCTGAAAATGCCATAGAGTTGTGCAATAAACATGGCTCCAGCTAGTACATCTGCCATGAGCCTGGAATTTCAGAAAGCTAAAGAATGGCCTGCATCCAGCCATCAAAGCCATGGCTTTAATCCTCTCCAAATTGCTGAGCAAATTAAAGACTCATGTGGTCCAAAAAAGAGAGATATACAGGAAAAGAAAGATTCAGTCAATGAAAACCTCTAAACGGTTTACAGTGTGTTAAAAATATATGAGGGCTAAAGGTTAAAGTCCTTAAAACAAAAAAAAAGAAAGAAAGAGAGTAGTTGGGTGTGGTGGCACACACCTTCATTCCCAACACTTGCTAGACAGAGGCAGGCAGACCTCTGTGAGTTCAAGGTGTGATGGCATACACCTTTAATCCCAGCACTTGGGAAGCAGAGGCAGGTGCATCTCTGTGAGTTCAAAAACAGTCTGGTCTACAGAGGGAGTTCCAGAACAGACAAAGATATACAGAGAACCTGTCTCAAAAAGTAAAAATAAAAATAAAAGAAATAGAGGTTAAAATAAAGCCACATAAAGATGGAAAATACACAGAGAATCTGGATACTGTACGTTATTATGCTCTCTTTGAATTGTTTGAATGCTGAGGAAGGAGGAACAACTGATAAAAGATACTTGTTTATAAATGCTGCTGAACTAATCCAAGATAGGTATTTTTATTTATTTATTTATTTATTTATTTATTTATTTATTTATTTATTTATTTATTAAAGATTTCTGCCTCCTCCCCGCCACTGCCTCCCATTTCCCTCCCCCTCTGTAATACCCAGTTTTGGTGTTACACCCTCAGTACAGTTAGCGCACCACTGTACCAAATGCAAGTCGAGTTAGGGCCTGGAGATTGAACAGAAGACACAAAGAGACCACGGTCATTTGATAGGAGATCAAGCGAATGCCAGTTTATTCAGCATTGGGGGAGTCTTTATCTAGCTAACTGCAGCACAAGGACCCCTGCCCAAGCAGGTGGGAAATTACCATATCAACAATGGAGTGAATGCCCTGCAGCTAATCACCAGGCAGGGCAGGGAAAATACAGGAACTTAACCAGGCAGGGCAGGGGAAATACAGGAACTAACAGAATGCTTATTCAGATTGACTAGAAACTGTATGCACCCCAAGAATAAGGGCTGAAAGCTTAGTCATGCTGACTAGAAACTGTCCTCGAGATGCGCCCCAGGAATAAGGGCAGACCAGGGCCCTACACCTCTCCCCCCAGTCAAGTCCCCCTCCCCCATGAAGTCCCCCTCCTCATCAGCCCAAAGAGCAATCAGGGTTCCCTGATCTGTGGGAAGTCCGAGTACCACCCACCTCAATCCAGGTCTAGTAAGGTGAGCATCCAAACTGCTTAGGCTCCCACAAAGCCAGTATGTGCAATAGGATCAAAAACCCATTACCATTGTTCTTGAGTTCTCAGTAGTCCTCATTGTCCACTATGTTCAGCAAGTCCAGTTTTATCCCATGCTTTTTCAGACCCAGGCCAGCTGGCCTTGGTGAGTTCCCAATAGAACATCCCATTGTCTCAGTGTGTGGGTGCACCTCTCGCAGTCCTGAGATCCTTGCTCGTGCTCTCTCTCCTTCTGCTCCTGATTTGGACCTTGAGATTTCAGTCCGGTGCTCCAATTTTGGTCTCTGTCTCTGTCTCCTTTCATTGCCTGATGAAGGTTAATCTTCAGGAGGATGCCTATGTGTTTTTCTTTGGGTTCACCTTCTTATTTAGGTTCTCTAGGATCGCGAATTATAGGTGTTGTTCTTTTTTAAAAAATGCTGCAAGATCCCCGCAACAGTAGGCAGCAGAAATGCTGTCGGTCCCAAATGGTGGTAGCAGGCCATGTGGTGGCAGGCAGCGGGCTCTGGGAGCAGCCAGTCCCAGGCAGAAATGGCTGCTGGTCCCAGAGCGGTGGCCTGAGCAGTGGTGGCGGGCCATGTGGCAGCAGGCAGTGGGCCCCAGGCAGAGACGGCTGCTGGTCTGGTCCCAGGCAGGGAGACACATGGCGGGCAGGCAGAAGACAGAAACATGAATAGACACGACATGCAGGGTGAGGTTGAATGTTTATTCAGGAGGTTATGGAGGAGGAAGGGTGAAGGGGGGACAGAGAGAGAGAGAGAGAGAGAGAGAGAGAGAGAAGAGGAGAAAGAGATAGAGAAGGGGGGAAGCAGAGAAGTGGGGAGAGAGGCAGAAGCGAAGCTGCCTCTCCGAGAAGAAGGTGGAAAAGAGAGTGAGCTCAGGCTGGAAGCTGGAGATCAGCCTGCCTCAGCAGATGGGGAAGGGAGCGGAGTGGGCGTGGCTTGTCTCTTAAAGAGACAGAAAACCATAATATTCCCAGGTCTTCCTTATAATAAAAAGCAGGAGATTGGACACCACAGTTCGAAGGAATTGGGGCAGCGAATTCTCAAAACTGCTTCCTGCTGATTTGTGGGCGTCGTCTTTGGGGGGGACCTGAAGAAGACTTTGTGCTGGGAACATCCTGGCATAGCTGGTCTCTTTGCTTCTGACCGATGTCTGTGGCATGGAAATGTCTGGTATCTCTTATCCTGTTTAAGGTATTGGCAGAACAAAGAACAAAGTTAAATTAAGGAAAAAAAATTTTAGGACCAGGGAATTGAGGGGGATGTATCTGACCTGTTTAAGGTGGATTTCTTAATTCGGCTCCCTGGAACTCACGAGAACTCCTTGGGTTTGTGAAAACAGAAGTTTTAGACATATAACGACTGTAGCATAAGAGATAAATTTGGTTTGAAATTTGTTTGGTGAGGTAATCTGGGAAAACCTCTCAGCTATCAAAATGTCAGAGATCTTTGAGAAGGATAAGATTTTACTTGAGTTACTGATTAAAAAATGACAGAGAACTTACTTGGTTGGCACCCAGAGCTACTCTGTTTTGGGTCCTCCATGGTCGCGGAAGGTTGCACTTGAGCTTTGCTGTTTAACGTAGGGACTGCCAGGCTCCAGAAGATCCTGTGGACTAAGAAATCTGTAGGAAGACAGGCCTACCTTGACCTGAGCAGCTAGGCTGTCAATTTCAGCGATTCTGTCCACGTCTACAGGTCTTTACTTTAGATGAAAGGCAGTTTTGCCCAATGGTCAGCACTCAGCAGTCAAAGCGAACCACAGAAGGACATTGTTCTGTGTGTCCATTTGTCTTCTGTCTTCTTTGGAGGAAATAAGAGTGTGCTGCTAGGAGCCAACCTGTCTTTTTTGTTATGAAAAGTTTTTAAATATTAAATACTTAAATATCACATTCCCCAGATCTCTGAGCAGTTGAGGGCTGGATTAAATATAGCTGAAGTATACTGGCTCTTAACAGGTAAGATCCACATTTGTAAAAGGGCAGAAAGAAGAAACTGCTGGCAATGGAAGGTTAATGCCAGAACTGACAATGGTAGAAAACAGCTTAAGAAACTTAAAGGTACATACCAGTTTAAAATATGAGACTCATGATTTTGTAGTCTGAAATGAGATGTAATGAACAATTATTATGCATTATTATGTATAGAAAGAGTGAACAGGAATTGGGCAACGTGGATGACTCTGATGGGCCCTATCAGAGACATGCCATTGCTCAAAACACATGTAACAGAGTTAACAGGAGGATTTTAGTGAAAACCGGGTGAGAAGGCAGGGTAAAACTGGGATAGTGTGGTCACGTGACCTGGCTCTCAGCCAAGGTGGTGAAAAGGTCACCTGACCCATCTGGCCTTCAGCCAAGATGGCGACCGCCACATGTTGTGGGAAAAAGTTACAATTTTTGAGCAAGTTTAATGAGAGGGACCTAAAGGCATGATCTGCTCTGTTTCTGAGCCGCCATGACATAACAGAAGCCACAGAGGGGAGGGGCAAAAGGCTGGAACCGAAAAAACTGCACCATGCCATGGCTGGAATTGAAAAAGCTGGCTGGAATTTTAAAAGCTGTCTTAGTGTCTACATATTTGCTTGTACGGTGGTAGTGTGCCATTAGGCAGCCATTTACAGTTTTTCTCTAAGGTATATTGGTGTCATTTTTGAACAGAGACAGATAAGTGTAAGGCATTAAAGCATGAGGCGGGAGTGATAGGTCTGGACGGCTTGGCTCCCATGGTCAAGGCCGTGAAAACACCCGCAAAAACCATGGCACCTCAAGCCTACAACGAGAACGGCTCCCCGTTAAGGCAAGCTGCAGATGGCACGAACACCCAGGCCCTGTGAACAGGCGTCTGAGCTCACAGGGTGGGTGCTATAACCTGGCTGAATCAACTCAAGCCTCCGACGGGAGAGGGATTCCCGGGCAGGAGGGATTCAGCCAAGGTCAGGCCACACCGTAGTGGCATGCTGCACTGTAGCAGCAGTTACAACAAAAAGAAGGAAAAAAAGGAATGAAAAAAGAAAAAGAGGGAGAACTGGAGACCCCGGGCCTCAGGCAGGTGAGCTGAGGGGCTTGCTAAGGTCAACCGTCTCAGGCACAGGCTTAGCACAGGAGACAAGCCGAATTGAATGCCAGCGAAGGGAACAACTGAGGCCCTGAAGGCCCGCGGTTGGAGGTCCCCCCATCCCTAGAAACCACAAAGGGTTGCCGGGAGCTCAACGGTCAATCCCTTGGGTTAAAAGAGATGGTTAAGCTGGCCGAGATGGGGACACTCACGATTAGTTGATTTGTTGTTTGGAGGAGTTGCATCCAGGCAGATGTAACACGTGGGTCATTGTAGAGAAGGTCCTCGAGTCCTGATTCTGCCCCAGGAGGGTGCTCAGAGTCCCGGACGGTGCCTAAAGACAGAACTCCGGCCCCAGGTGGAAGTCCGGGGCCGGCAAATCATCCGAGTCACGGCACCAAAATGTTGTTCTTTTTTAAAAAATGCTGCAAGATCCCCGCGGCAGTAGGCAGCAGAAATGCTGTAGGTCCCAAATGGTGGTAGCGGGCCATGTGGTGGCAGGCAGCAGGCTCTGGGAGTAGCCAGTCCCAGGCAGAAATGGCTGCCGGTCCCAGAGCGGTGGCCTGAGCGGTGGTGGCGGGCCATGTGGCAGCAGACAGCGGGCTCTGGGAGCAGCCAGTCCAAGGCAGAGATAGCTTCTGGTCTCAGAGCAGTGGTGGCGGGCCATGTGGCAGCAGGCAGTGGGCCCCAGGCAGAGATGGCTGCTGGTCCCTGAGCAGTGGCTGGTCCCAGGCAGGGAGACACATGGCGGGTGGGCAGAAGACAGAAACATGGATAGACTTGACATGCAGGGTGAGGTTGAATGTTTATTCAGGGGGTTATGGAGGAGGAAGGGTGAATGGGGGGGACAGAGAGAGAGAGGGAGGGAGAGAGAGAGAGAGAGAGAGAGAGAGAGAGAGAGAGAAGAGGAGAAAGAGACAGAGAAGGGGGAAGCAGAGAAGTGGGGAGAGAGGCAGAAGCGAAGCTGCCTCTCTGAGAGGAAGATGGAAAAAGAGAGTGAGGTCAGGCGGAAGCTGGAGTTCAGCCTGCCTCAGCAGATGGGGGAGGGAGCGGAGTGGGCGTGGCTTGTCTCTTAAAGAGACAGAAAACCATAACAATAGGCTCAATGTCCTTTATTTATGGCTAGAATAGGTATTTTGAAAACACCTTGACTTCAAAATTGAAGTAAAAAGAGATGTTACTTTGGAGAAGAGGTTTTGCTTTTGTTTCCACAGAAAATGAGAGGCTATGGATTTATTCTGAATTAAGATAAATCAGGTTTGATCAAGAATGGTGCCTTTGATCCTGTCATGGGTGACCTCATACTTTACAAAGTAGGAAACACTGCATCCTTGACTCCTCTTTGGGAGTTCTGCCAGTTACTATAACATGAGGCATTGGCAGCATGACTTGGACTAAGAGCAGATGAAGCATGGCTATGATGTTAATACCTATATTAAAATGTTGCCATTACATGATTCATTGTATTTGGTATGCAGTTCTTATATAAGATTATGATAGTGCTGACTGATATTTTTGTAAACATGAAGATGTTTCATATCTTTAGCTTTCATTTTCATCTGTAGATCACCAATCATACTGTAACTAGGGGTGTGATATATAGCTGTATTTTCCATTATATACAGGTCATTTATGTATGAATAAGATGCATTCCTTGCCACCCCATTTGTTCAGAACCACAAAGACTATACAAAATCCTTAACATGTTGTTTGAAATGGGGAACACTTGAAGTTTTACAATACCAAAATATTTTATTCTTTGGGCTTGTGAGATTTTTGAGTGTATGTGTGTGTATGTATGTGTGTGTACATATGTCTTTACAATCCTGGTAAAGTATGGACAGAGGACAACTTTGGTTGCAGGTACTCAGATCCTTATTTCTGTGCTATATTTAGGATTAGATATCTCATTGGCCTTAAATCATCATGTTGAGAAACTGGCTTACAATTCTCCGGGGATACAGATAGTTCCATCTCCTAGATCATATTTGTTGGGATTTTCTCAATATGTCCTTCTACATGGCTTTTTACTTGGATTCAGGTAAATAAAATATTGTTTTTATGGCCAGAAGAAAATTCCATTATTGATTGAGCTATCTCCACAGCTCTTAAAGTTTCTAGTCTTGTTAAGAAACATACTACAAATAGTGGCATGGGATTTCTACAATGCTTAAGACAAATGCACAATTCCTTGACAAACCCATGCCATTTCATGTTTCTGAATTTTGATAGTCAAAACCCCTTCCAGAATGTTCCATATAACTAGGCTTATACCTTCTAACAGTAAGCAATGATTGGCCATGATTATACAGTAGAATTAAGTAAATGGCTATCAAAAGGAAATTTAAATCTTATTACATTTAGGTTCTAACTTCTCATTTGATCCTATGCTCCTTTCTTAGAGTGGTAAACATTGAAAATTTTCACTGCTTCATGTTGATATTCATTAGATTCTAACATTTGTTTTAATCTAAAGTACTGGGGTTTGGAGTTTTTTTTTCTTTTTCTTTTGTTTGTTTGGGGTTTCCTGTTTTCTTTTTTTTCTTTCTTCATTTTCTTCTCTTTTTTGTTTTTCAAGATAGGGTTTCTCTGAGTAGCTTTGAAACCTGTTCTGGAACTTACTCTGTAGGCCAGGATGGCCTCAAACACAGAAAGATCCTCCTGTGTCTGCCTCCACAGTGCTGGAACTAAAGGTGTGTACCACCACTGTATAGCCTGGACCACTGTAATGAGAGGTAAATGCCTAAACATTTTTCCTTGTGGCACTTCTTACTGTCTAACTAGCTTTTTATTTTCAGATATTATAGGATTACTTCTAAAACACTCCAAATCCTTATTATTTCTATTCTTCAGTATGTTGCTGAATTTTTTATTTAAAATTTTGTTACCAAATTAAATGTCATCATGTTTCCAGCTTGCTTGTTGGGGTTTCTCTCCTGCCAGGTTTCTCTCCTCCCACCAGGTCCCACAGCCATCAGTCCCAAAGAAATCACAGAGGTCTACATAAGTTATAAACTGGTTGGCCCATTAGCTCAGGCTTCTTATTAACTCCTGTAACTTATATTAGCCAATATTCTATTATATGTTAACCACACAGCTCAGTACCTTTTACAGAAGCGTAGGGTTGACAGAATTGACAGAATAATTGACAGAATACAGAATTGTCCCACACCTATCCACCGTGATCAAGTTGGCTTCATTCAAGAGATGTAGGGATGTTTCCACATACAAATTTTGTCAAAGTAGTCCACCATATAAACAAACTGAAAAGTAGAATTTTTCATGATCATCTCATTAGATGCTGAAAAAACCTTTGACAATATACAACATTTTTTCATGATAAAGGTCTTAGAGAGAGCAGGGATACAAAGATAAAAGCAATAAACAGCAAGCCAACAGCCAACATCAAACTAAATGGGGAAAAACTCATAACAGTCCCACTAAAATCAGGAACAAGACAAGTTTCTCTCCATATCTATTCAATAGAGTTCTTAAGGTTCTAACTAGAGTAATAATACAAAAAAGGAGATAAGGGGATACAAATCAAAAAAGAAGTCAAACTCTCACTGTTTGCTGATGATATGTAGTTTACTTAAGTGACCCCCAAAATTCTACCAAGAAACTTCTACACCTAATAAACACTTTTAGTAATGTAGCAGAATACAAGGTTAACTAAAAAAATTCAGGGGCCCTTCTTTACACAGATGATAAATGGGCTGAAAAAGAAATCAGAGAAAGATAGCCCTTCACAATAGCCAAAAATGGCATAAAATATCTTGAAGTAACTCAAATTAAACAAGTGGAAGACCTGTTTGACAAGAACTTTACATCTTAGAGGAAAAAACTTGAAGACACCAGAAAATGGAGAGATTTCCCATGCTGTTTGGTAGGTAGAATTAGCATAGTAAAAATGACAATTATACCAAAAGCAATCTAC
Source organism: Neodon shergylaensis (assembly GCA_025134845.1). Classification (NCBI taxonomy): domain Eukaryota; kingdom Metazoa; phylum Chordata; class Mammalia; order Rodentia; family Cricetidae; genus Neodon; species Neodon shergylaensis. The sequence continues at coordinate 150,155 of JABTXL010006616.1, forward strand.
AGATTCAATGTAATTCCCATTAAAAATTTTAACATTGTCAGGTGGTGGTGGCACATGCCTTTGATCCCAGCATTCAAGAGGCAGAGGCAGGCAGCCCTCTGTAAGTTCGAGGCCACCCTGATCTACAAGAGCTAGTTCCAGGACAGGCTCCAAAGCTATACAGAAACCCTGCCTCAAAAAAACAAAAAAAAATTGAACATTTTTTACATATTTCAAAAGAACAGTACTCAAATTCATATGGAAAAGCAAAAATCCCAGGATATCCAAAACAATCCCGTACAATAATGAAACTTATGGAGGCATCACAATCTCTGACTTCAAACTCTACTACAGAGTTACAGTACTGAAAACAGCCTACTATTGTCATAAAAACAGACAGGAGGACCTGTAACATAGGGCCGGCTCGTTGGGGTTTCTGTCCCACCCAGTACCCCACAGCTGGAAAGCCCCAAAGAAATTACACAGAGAGTCTGCATTAGATATAAACAGATTGGCCCATTAGCTCAGGCTACTTATTACCTCCTGTAGCTTATATTAACCCATTGTTCTTATCTGTGTTAGCTACATGGCTTGGTACCTTTCTCAGCTGTGTAGATTACATCTTGCTTCTGGGTGGTCTGGGCAGGAATTGGAAGAATGGGCTTTCTCATTTCCAGCATTCTCCTGTTCTCATCGCCCCACCTCTACTTCCTGTCTGGTTGACCCACCTATACTTCCTGCCTGGCCAATCAGTGTTTTATTAAAATACATGATTGACAGAATAAAGACAATTCTCCCACACCACTTCCTTTCTCTTTTTTTTAAACAAAGGAAAATACCCATAGTCCATTTTTGGGGGAATGTGGGTGTAGTATTCCAGGCTACTTCCTGCTTGTTGGGGGTGCTGATAATCTTATAAGGACCTAAAGAAAACTTAGAGTTATAATCAAGTCCTGACTGGAGTATCCTGTGAGCCTTGATTATCCCAGGCAGCAGTCTTCAGTCAGTTCTGTATGTAGAATTCAGATATCTGGGCCATCTGTTTCTACCAGAGATTTCTCAGGTGGTCTTCTTCATCAAACTGGATTTTCCTTAACTCTGAATGAATCCACAGCCTCTCATTTCTTGTGGAAACAAAAGAAAAATCTCTTCTACAAAGTAGCATACCTTTTGACTTCAATTTTGAAATCAAGGTGTTTTTAAAATATCTATCTTAGATTAGTTCAACAGCAAATTTATTTATATTTATATTTATAAGCAAATATCTTTTAGTAGCTATTGCTCCTTTCTCAGCATTCAAACAATTCAAAGAAAGTATAATAGCATACAGTATCAAGATTCTCTGTGTATTTTCCATCTTTATGCAGCTTTACATAACCTCTATTTCTTCTAATTTTACTTTTACTTTTTGAGACAGGTTCTCTATATATCTTTGTCCTGGATTAACTCTGTAGACCAGCCTGTCCTTGAACTCATTCTGTCTCTGCCTCCCAGGCACTGGGATTAAAGGTGTGTCTTGCCACACCTTGAAGTCACAGAGGTCAATCTACCTCTGCCTCCCAAGTGTTGGGATTAAAGGTATGTACCACCACACCCAACTACTCTCTTTTTTTTTTACTTTAAGAACTGTAACCCTCAGTCTACACATATTTTTAGCAAACTGTAAACCATTTAGAGTTTTTTTTTCAATTTCTCTTTACTGTATCTCTCTCTTTTTATAACTACATGAGTCTTTAAGAAGAGGATTAAAGCCATGACTTTGATGGCTAGATCCAGCCCATTCCTTAGCTTTCAAGCCTCATGGCACAGGTACCAGCTCTAGCCATTTTTATTGCCACAACTCTATGGCGTTTCAAGGTCCCTGCCAGCAGACAAGCTGCAACAGTGCACTCAGAAACAACATACAAATGCTCTGGTAGTCGGACCGGACCACCTGCCTGAAAGAGATTTGCCCTGGCAGGATGGCCCAGAAAGCCGACATTTTAAAATGTTGCAGCTTTTTTCCTGCTACAGCTGAAAACCGAAAAGCATGCGTTCAGCTTTTCATCAACACCATTTAGTGGCAGGACCTCTTAAAAGAGCTGCAAGGTTTTGCGGCTAAAGCTGAGTCAGGAAGCCTCTCTTAATGAGAGCACTTGCTTCTAGCAAGCAGAGCAGACCCAAGAAATTGCTACTACCAAGAAGCCATGCTTTACTTTATTATTTCCCAAGCTTTTTCAGGCTTTCTGTGGATGAAGTTATCCATGTTAGGTGCCATTCTGTAACATGAGGGCTGGGCTCATTGGGGTTTCTGTCTATCCTGGTACCCCACAGTTGGCAAGCCCCAAAGAAATCACATAGAGAGTCTGCATTAGATATAAACTGATTGGCCCATTAGCTCAGGCTATTTATTACCTCTTGTAGTTTATATTAACCCATTGTTCTTATCTATTATAGAACTTTAAGACAATTCTGAAGCCATTTCTGACAACTCTCAGTACTTCCCCTCCTTCCCTGGGAACTAAGGACATAACAGCTATGCATGTACGTACTGAGATGTTGGGAACTTTCCATCTCCTTGAATAGGGGCAAGATAACCCTTAGGTGTTGAATCAGTTACTGATGTCTTGACTTAGTTCCTGGGAAGGGGCAAAGTGACCCTCAGAAGTTTCCCTTTACCTCATCTGATCTGGCAATCACTCTCCAGCCAATTATTGGTAATAGCCTTTTTGAATAAGCCAATCATAATAGTTAAAGAACAACCCCCAGACACTCCTTCCTTCTGTGTTTTTTTTTTCATTAAAAATAGCCTGTACCAGACATTCAGGGTCTTCTAGTCTCCTGATTGCTGGAAGACCCTGTCATGACAGAATTAATAAAGTCCTCATGCTTTTACATCAGCTGTGATATGAGAGATGGTCTCCTGGGGTGACTCTTCCTTCTCCATGATTGGATGCTAGGGTCGAACACTATGTTAGCCACATGGCTCAATAACTTTCAGCCAGGCAGTTTACAACTTGCTTCTCGGAGGTCTGGGCAGGAATTGGAAGACTGGGCTTCCTCCTTTCCAACATTCTCCTGTTCTCATCGCCCCACCTCTACTTTCTGTCTGGTTGACCCGCATATACTTTCTGCCTAGCCAATCAGTGTTTTAATAAAATACATGATTGACAGAATATAGACAATTCTCCCACACCAAGGACCAATGGAACTGAATCAAAGACCCAGATATCAATTCACAGACCACAAACACCTGATTTTTGACAAAGAAGAAAAAATATAAAATAAAAAAGAAAGAATATTCAATAGATGGTGCTGGCATAACTTGATATCAACATGAAGAAGAAATAAAATAGATCGATATCTATCTCCATGTGAAAACTTAATTCCAAATGGATCAAAGACCTCAACATAAAGCCAAACACACTGAAACTCAAAGAAGAGAAAGTGGGAAGTACACTTGAACACATTGACAAAGTAGACCATTTCCTAAATATAACCCCAGCAACACAGACAATAAGGGAAACAATTAATAAATGGGACCTCCTATAACTGAGAAGCTTCTCTAAAACAAAAGATGTGATCAACAAGACAAAACAGCAGCCTACAGAATGGGAGAAGATCTTCACCAACCACACATTAGAGGATTGATCTTCAAAATATACAAAGAACTCAGGAAATCGATCATCAAAATAACAAATAATCCAATACAAAATGGGGTACAGCCCTAAACAGAGAACACTCAACAGAGGAATCTGAAATGGTTGAAAGACACTTAAGGAAATGTCCAACATGCTTAGCCATCAGAAATGCAAATCAAAACAACTCTGAGATTCCATCTTATACCTGTAAGAATGGCCTAGGTCAAAAATACTCATGAAAACTTATTCTGGAGAGGATGTGGAATGAAGGAAACACTCCTACATTGCTGGTGAGATATCAATATGGAAATTTCTTAGAAAATTACAAAATAATCTTCCTCAAGACATAACAATACCACTTACGGGTATATATCGAGAAAAAGCTCAATCATACCACAAGGATACGTGCCCAACTATGTTCATAGAAGCATTGTTTGTCATTGCTAGAAACTGGAAACAACCTAAATGCCCCTCTACCAATGAATGGATAAGGAAAATATGGTACAATTTACACAACAGAGTACTACCCAGCAGAAAAAATAATGATATCTTGAAATTTGTGGGAAAATGGATGGAGTTAGAAAATACCACATTGAGTGAGATAACCCAGAGCCAGAAAGGCAATTATCACATGTACTCACTCATAAGTAGCTTTTAGACATAAAGCAAGAAAAACCAGCCTAAAATTCACAATCCCAGAGAACCTACACAACAATGAGTACCTTAAGAGAGACATACATAGATCTAATCAACATGAGAAGTAGAAAAAGACAAGATCTCCTGAGTAAATTGTGAGCATGGTGACCATAGGAGAGGGTAGAAGCAGAGGAGAGAGGAAGAGAGAGGAGCAGAGAAAATGTATATCTTAATAAAATCAATAAAAAAATCTTGCCTAATCTTTGGAAGTCAATATTATATAAACATGAAATGGGAAAGTATAATATATTACAGGAAAATAATTTGTGAAAACACATCAATAATCCAAGAAAATGAAATTGATCATCTTGGAAATGATAAGAATATCTGTTTGTAAACACTCTTGAAAATTATTCTGTATTTTCTCTTTTTTAAGTACAGGAATTTATTAAAGATGTATGACATATATATGTCATATAATGCCATATATATGTACTATACATATATATACATACATACATATACATACATACATATATGTATATACCATATGTATATACAAATTGTATTTTTCATAGAAGATAGACAATTGTGGATTTATAGGAATACAAGTCAGGTCTTATCTCCATCCTGTCACCCTATACTGATACTAGAATCCTAACACAGGTTCCAGATGACTTTGTCCCCTGCCATTACAGTTTGTGCCTCTTGGAACCAAGGGAGTAGAGACAGGTCAACTTGCACTAAATAAAATGTGAGTTCTTCTCCAGTGTTGCCGGATATTTTATTCCTGTCAATCATTTCCCCAAGAATCACACAAAGACATATTAATTATAAATGTTTGGCTGATAGTTTAAACTTTTTACAAAGTTTCTCTTTAAATTTACATTAACCTGTATTATCGTAATCTATGTATTACTATATGGCATGGTACCCTTTTTTGAAATGGCAAGTCTGTCTGGCTTCTTGATATGTCTCCTGTCAACTATACTCTCTTTTCCTGCATTCTCTTGGGCTCACCTACCTAAGGTCTTCCTGCTTAGCTATTTGTTAGTTAACTCTCCATTAAACGAATGTGAGCAATGCATGTTCATAGTGTATAAAAGTATTATCCAACAACATGTCACCCTTTTGTCTGATTGAAAAGGAAGGTTTAAATTTTAACAAAATAAAGTTATATACAACAAAAAAACAGTTATCAAATAAGAATTAGTATCCAGTCCATTTGTATTTGGCAAATATAGAGAAAATACTCTATTATATATTTTATCTTTGTGAGTCTAAACTTTTATATCTAATTTGACTTTTATCATAATTAATGAAAGGTATAAATCTAACTACTTAGTCTTTACCTCCATCAAAGACCTTGAGAAGATGTAATGTTAGGGAGGTATGGTTGTTTGTACTATCATCCAAAGTTCCGCTGCAATATTGGGGCATATATCTTTGGTGTACAGCTTTAACATATATTATAGACATTTCTGAGAAGCAGGGAATTTTTAAAAACTGTCCTACATTTTTTTTTTGAACTTTCCCAAAGGGCAAACGGTTTATTAGGCAGCAGCTGGGAAATCAGCGGTTAGACTTGGCCACACGCTCCAGTTCATCCTTCTTGATGGCATAGGAGTTGGAGGAGCCCTTGGCAGCATTGATGAGCTCATCTGCAAGGCACTCAGCAATGGTCTTGATGTTGCGGAAAGCAGCCTCACGAGCTCCTGTGCACAGCAGCTAGATGGCCTGATTCACTCTGCGCAGTGGCGACACATCCACAGCCTGTCGTCTCACTGTCCCGGCTCGCCCAATGCGTGTTGAGTCTTCCCGGGGGCCACTGTTGATGATGGCATTCACCAGGACCTGCAGAGGGTTCTCACCAGTGAGCGGGTGGATGATCTCATAGGCATGCTTCACAATTCGTACAGTCATGAGCTTCTTGCCTTTGTTGCGGCCGTGCATCATCATGGAGTTAGTAAGGCGCTCCACAATGGGGCACTGGGCTTTGCGGAAGCGCTTGGCGGCATACCGCCCGGCACTGTGGGGCAGGTACTTGGCATACTTCTCCTTCACAGCAGTGTAATCCTGCAGAGAAATATCGTTGATTTGCACATCATCAGTGCTCCATTTCCCGAAGAGCTTGATGTCTGGGGTCTCTGCCACGGCAGGTGTGGCTGTCTCCCACTCAGTCATTCTGAGGGCGCAGACCGGGCTTCTCGGTCGCTCGGCATGGACCACACGCCGTCCTAGCACAGACAGGAAGAGCCCTACATTGTTTTTGTGAAGTTTGACAGTCATTTCATTTTGTGTTCTTTTGGTCTTATTTGCACAGCATACTGTCAATAGTGGAGGTAATAACAGTTTTTTTTTTCCAAAATGCTAGTTTTGCCACAAAATGTAAACATCATACAGAGATCCTTTAATGCCCTTCATCTTCTTTGAAGTAGATTGGTGCTATCAGGAAGAGATGTGTCTCATGGTCACAAAAAGCCTCGAGGTTATTAAACGTCTTAAATGTCATATTCTATACATCTTTGAAGTGTTTGGAGACCATTTATCTATCTATCTAAACATATCTATTCAACCTTAAAAAAACAAACCTTTTATAACTGACTGCAAATTTGTTTATTATAGATGAAAAACTACTAACCTCTATTTCTTAATTACACATTATATTTGTAAATGAGCTGCATAAGCACAACTTCCCAATCAAAAGTTGAAGGAAGCATACAGGATAATAAAATAAACAAATTTGTATCAATTTATAAAAATCCATACCAATGTAAAATATTTAAGACTAGTAGTTGCTTTTTTAGTTTTAAAAGTAAATTTAATGGAATTGCATTGAGTTTCTCTCCATTTAATTTGATATTGGCTGTCAGCTTGCTGCATATTGCTTTAATTATGTTTAAAGATGTTCCTTGTATCCCTGATCTCTAAAAGACCTTTATCATAAAGGGTGGTTGAATTTTGTCAAATGCTTTTCAACATCTAATGAGATGATCATATGGTCTTTTCTTTCAGTTTATTTATATGGTGGATTATACTGATAGATTTTTTTCATATGTTGAACCATTTCTGCATCTCTGAAATGAAGTCAACTTGATCATGGTGGATTTTTTTTTTGATGTGTTCTTGGATTTGATTTGCCAGAATTTTATTGAGTATTTTTGCATCTATGTTCATGAGTGAGATTGATCTTTAATTCTCTTTCTTGGTTGAGTCTTTGTGTGGTTTCAGTATCAGGGTAACTTTAGCCTCATAAATAGTATGGCAATGTTCCTTCTGTCTCTATTATGTGGAATACTATGAGGAGCATAGGTATTATCTCTTCTTTGAAGGTCTGGGAGAATTCTGCACTGAAACCATCTGGCTTTTATGTTTGGTAGGCTTTTGATGACTATTTCTATTTCCTTGCACATTATAGGTCTATTTAAATTGTTCACCTGGTCCTGATTTAATTTTGGTACGTGGTACCTATCCAGAAAATTGTTCATTTCTTTTAAATTTTCCAGTTTTGTGTAGTACAAACATACTCTAAAACTCTAGGTTTTGGAGTATGACCCAATATTCTCCTAATTGCCTCAGTTTCTTTTGTTCTATCCCCCCCTTTTCATTTCTGATTTTGTTAATTTGGATGTTCTTTCTCTGCCCTTTGATTAGTTTGAATAAGGGTTTGTCTATCTTGTTGATGTTTCTCAAAGAACCAGCTTTTTGTTTTCATTAATTCTTTGTATTGATTTCAGGACACCCACTGAAACAGTTTACCCCAGCTAATGAGAGCTCACCAACTCTAGCTGGACAGGAAAAGAACCAGCATGAGACCAAGCTAGACCCTCTGAATGTGGGTGACGGTTGTATGACTGTGGCAGACTGTGGGGGCACTGAGTGGCACCAAGATTATCCCTACTGCTTGTACTGGTTATTTTGGACCCTATTCTCTTTGCATGGGTAGTGTGGGACAATTGTCTATATTCTGTTAATTATGTTTTAAATAAATACTGATTGACCAGTAGCCAGGCAAGAAGTATGGGTGGGACAACCAGACAAGAAGTAGAGGCAGGTCAATGAGAACAGGAGAATTCTGGGAAGGTAGAAGCCCACTTCTCCTCAGTCCTGGGAAGATGTGATTGCCCCACTAAAAAAGATACTGAGCCATGAGGCTAACATCTACTAGAATAATGAGTTAATATAAGTTATAAGAGTTAATAAGAAGCCTGAGCTAAAGGGCCAATCAGTTTATGATTAATGTAGACCTCTGTGTGATTTCTTTGGGACTTAACGACTGTGGAAACTGAGCAGAACAAGGATCGGGTAGGACAGAAAACCTCAGACAATACATGGGTACTTTGCTAAGCCTAGATATAATAGCGGAGGCCTTGTACTTTCCCCAAAGCAATGTGCCTTACTCTCTGAGGAGTGGATGGGGTGGAGTGGCAGGGCAGGTGGAGGAAATGGGAGGAGGGAAGGGAGTGGGAATTAGGTTTGGTATGTAAAAGAAAAAAGACAGCTTGATTTCTTTTCTTTTCTTTCTTTCTTTCTTTCTTTTTTTTTTTTTTTTGGTTTTTTTCGAGACAGGGTTTCTCTGTGGCTTTGGAGCCTGTCCTGGAACTAGCTCTGTAGATCAGGCTGGTCTCAAACTCACAGAGATCCGCCTGCCTCTGTGGCCTTGTTTTTAAAAGGATAAAATAAGTAGATTTAATAATCTAACCTTTCAAACTGTCATTTCTACATCCCCCTTTTATTTTCAGAATGAGATTCCTGAATTTAATCTCCTTTGCTCAATTTTTTTTTTGCCCTTTAGCAATAATAACTTGTAACCAATCCTGCCAAATGATGACCAACATCCGTAACCCATTTCTTGCGGATGTGGACATTGTTTTTTTTTTTTTTTGATATTTTTGTTGTTGTGAGTAATGTCATCATTAAGAGACACTAATAACATCTGGGTATTAGTCAAGTCCTGGCTGGAGTAGTTTGTGAGTCTAGACCATCAAAAGCAGCAATCTTAAAACTGTTCTGTATGCAAAAGTCTGAGTAAACTAAAAGATGTGCTCTGAGAAGGTGGATCAACTGGGCGCTCTATTTTTATTTGACTTTGAACCCCCTTTTCTGAAGTAGTATGAACTTTTAAAGGAATATACATATTTATATTAACACAAGTATGGAATATGTGATTTGGACAGGTTACTTAAAGATAATGTTTTGTTTTATGTTTGATCAGGTAAAATATATGTTATGTGTCTTAGAGGGGTTTTTCAGTTTTGTTTTGTTTTTTTATGTCTGTAGTCAGAATTTTCAAGGGGTTTTCTCCAATCAAACATGATTTTTTTTTTTTTTTTGGATTTTCGAGACGGTTTCTCTGTAGATTTTGGTTCCTGTCCTGGAACTAGCTCTTGTAGACCAGGCTGGCCTCGAACTCACAGAGATCTTTAATCCCAGCACTCGGGAGGCAGAGGCAAACATGATTTTTTTAAACTCTAAATGAGTCCCCAGACTTTTGTTTTCTGGGGGAAGAAAAACAAACTCTTCCCAAAAGTAATACACATTTGAATTCCATTTTAAAGTCAAGACATTTTTTAAATATATAGGTTGGCTTAATTGAGCAGCCTTTGCAATCTAAAGTTTCCTAGCAGTGATTGTTTGTTCATCAGAAATTTTAAAATTGAAAGAGATCATAATAACATATAGAATGTAGACTCCCTGTACATATTTTTAATTTTATTTTATTTTAATTTTTGTTTTATTTATTTTAATATTTTTCACTTAAAAAATTCTTTTCCTTTTACATAACAACCCTAGTTCCCCCTCCATGCCCCCTTCTGATGCCTTCCACATCTCTGTTTTCTATCTCCTATCCATTCTGAAGAGGGGATAAGACATTCCTTGGGGAATCAACAAGGTCTGGCATACCATTTTGAGGCAGGATGAAACCCCTACCCCCCATATCAAGGCTGAGCAAGGTATCCTATTATAAGGAATGGGTTCCCAAAAGCCAGTTTATGTGTTTGGGATAGGTAGTGATGCCACTGCCAGCTCCCAATACCAGACCAAGTCACATAATTGGCCTCCACATTGTAGCCCCTTGTAATGGGGGTCTTAAAAGTTTTTACCTTAAAACTCCCATTAAGAGTTTAACTAAAGATGCTAAAAGTAACTAAAGGGGGATTAGAAATCTGAGTGTTAAAATTTGAGGAGAAATAATCTATTCACAATAAAAATTGTCTGCCAATGTTTCTTTATTCTTCTCTCTTCAATCCATCATTTCTCATTGTTTCATCCATTGCTTGTTCTTCTTGTATGACATTGTTCTTAGTTCTACATTCTCTTTCTTTGTCTTCCTCATTACAAATGTTACCAGTTATACTCTTAAAACAAGTAATTTACAGCCCTTGCAGGTTTCAGGGCTGGAATTCTTGTGCCCCATAGAATATCACATAAGAGTTTTCACATACACATAGATCCGTGTCAGTGACTAGCCCATGGTCAGTTAACTCCTTAATGGAGAAAGTTAGTTAAGAAAGGGAATGAAATCATCAGGGAATTCTAGAGGGGAAGGTTAGTGTGCTATGCTACATTTTTAGGTGCTAGATAAAGGGGTAAAAGGTTTATTTTCTGTAAAATTATGAATAGGACACAGATTGTTTAAATCATTGTGTCAATTCTTTTCTTCCATCGAGCATAGAATTAGCATTCCATCAAGCAACCTACATAAACAATCAGGGAGAAACTGATGACTCTTGATCAAATAGCACATACATCAGACACTGCAGTTTCTATGGACCTAGGTTTGGAGTCAGACTTACTGCTCTAAGCGAAGAAGAGACCCAGGTCTCTAAATCAAAACTTTTGACCTATGCTGCTATTAACCATTCTTATTGTGGGTGTTGTGGGGTAAAATCAGAGCAACAGCTTGGGCAAGTAGTAATTCTGTGTCCTTGCATATCTGTGAATATATCATGATGGATGCTCTATGCCTGGATCCAAATGCCTGATGAAAAAGACAATTGCAGGCCTAGCAGTGGGAAATTGTTCTGAATTAAGGAATTAATCCCCAAATATATAACAGAAAGGGAGTTCAGCTACAGCAAAAAATCTACAGCAAAGGACACTTATTCACAAAGCAATAATGCAAAAAAAGCCTTTCCTTTTGGTTTAGCCTTTATCAGTTTCCATGGTTCTGAAAAGTCACTTGTGGAAAGATGGCTGTGCTCCTTACTGTATAATATTGTGACTTTTAGCACCTTTGATCACCTATTGTTGTCTATTGCTCTAGCTAGAACTTTGAGTACTATACTGAATAGTAGGCAGCCTTGTCTTACTCCTGATTTTAGTGGGATTGCTTTGAATTTCTCTCTATTTAGTTTGTTGTTGTCTGTTGTCTTTCTAGAGATTGCCTCAATTGGAAGAAGAATCAATGCCTGTACCTATAATTACCTCCAAACACAGAAGGATAGAAAGCAGTATGAGAATGTATTCAATAACATAATGAACAATATGGCATTACCAGAACCTAGTAGTTCTAAAACAGCAAGACCTTAACATTCCAACACAGATGAAGTAGAAGAAAATATTCAAAAAATAATTTTATGAAGATTATAGAAGACCTTAAAGAAGAAGTGAAAAATCCCTTAAAGAAAGTGAGGAATAGACAAAGAAAAAATTGGAAGGGATGAATAAATCACTTAAAGAATGTCAAGAAAAAATTAAACAGCTGAAGGGAACAGTTCCAGACTCCAAAATTGAAATAGTGGCAATAAAGAAAATATAAACCAAAAGAATTCTGGAAATGGAAAATCTGGGTAAGTGAACAGGAACCACAGATGCAAGCATAGAATATAAGAGATGGAAGAGACAATTTCAGGTATCAAAGATGCAATAAAGGAAGTAGATTCATTTGTCAAAGAAAACACCAAATCCAACAAATTCTTAGCACAGAACATCCAGAAAATCTGGAACACTATAAAAAGACCAAAGCTAAGAATAATATGAACAGAAGAATAACTCCAGTTGAAAGACACAGAAAATATTTTCAACAAAATCACATATGAAAAATTTCAAAACCTGAAGAAGGACATGGCTATAAAGGTACAAGAAGTTCACAAAACACTAAATAGACTGGACAAAAGAAAAAACCCTGGCCAAACAATATTCAAAACTTCAAACACATAGGATAAGAAAGAATACAAAGAACTGCAAAGAAAAGAAATAAGAAACACATAAAGGCAAACCTATCAAAATTACACCTGACTTCTCAATGGAAACCATGAAAGCCTGAAGGTCCTGGACAGATGCCCAGCAGACATGAAGAGACCAAGGAAGAAAGTACAGACTAGTATATTCAGCAAAGCTCTCAATCACCATAGATGGATAAAACAAGATTCCAGGAGAAAACCAGATTGAAACAATACCTATACACAAATCCAGTCCTAAAGAAAGTAAAGCTAAAAACATAAAGAAAACTCAAACTTAAGGAAGATAACTGCACCTACAAAAACACAGCCAAAAGATATCCTTATACCAGAAATCTTCGAAGAACGGAAATACATAAACACTATCACCACCATCACCAAAACCAAATATGAAGGGTTGTAAAAGTAAGTAAAGGGTTAGGAAAGAATTTTTATTTTTTTTAATTTTTGGATGACTTTTTTTTATATTGCTTTATTTTTTTAAAAAGATTTTTAGTTTTAAGCTATTTTTATGACCATCAATAATCTTTTACTTTTTCCTTAATCCTATGTACATTGTAAACATATTTTAATCTCCTTAGAGACTTTTTCATCAGGCTCTATAACCAATTTTGTCTGTATTAGCAAAATTTAAACCACTATGCATCTTAGCTCATGACATCATTGTGATTGGCTTCACACTCCAGGGCCAAGACACCATAGAAATTACATGTGTCATGTGCCTACACAATAAATGTGTTGAGTCAGATCTTGACAGATTCTTTTCCATTCTCCAGCCTCAGAGCCAACTTGTAGCAAATATTCATCAGTTTTATGGAGTCTGCCTGAATTTTATCCATACCACATTACTGCTCTTCCAATTGGAAAAGTTGGGAGAAGACAAAAGGAACTGATTTCTGGGAACGGTTCATTATGAAAAGCAACTCTTTAGTTGAATTCACAAAGAAGTAACTTCAGACACCAAACAAGTTGATTTTATCAATTTAAGATCTTGAGAAGGACTGTTTCGCAAAGAGGAAAACTTGTCCTTGAAGGCTTCTTGTAGAAATTCCCACTTGTAAAAGCCAGTATTGAAGTTATAAAAAAAATATTTTGAAGCCTACAATTTTTTTCTTGTCTAGGACTCCCCATAAAAGGGTGTGAATAATTTCATACATTTCAAATTTAGTAAATTCCCATCAAAAGAGAAACAGACAATAGTGAAATGATAACGATGTTCCTTAGACACAGACCTACTTTTACTTAGACTCCTTTGCAGTAGAGACTATTGTCTGTACTTGAGAGATCTCCAGATAAGCGGGAACTCTCCAATGTGACCAAGTTATTTCAGTGTACCTCAGTATTGTGACAGCCTACCTCAGTTTGACATCACATAGGCATTTTGGAGAATACTGCTGCACCGTGCCTTTGTCATTATGAGCCAATGCCTAGAACAAGTCATTTTTTTATTGAGAAAAAAAATCTAATCCTCCCATATTCCCCAAATTGTATGCCCTTGTTTGAAGAATTGTATATTCAAAACTATCCCATTTGGAATCAGGACTTTCATTCTTTTACAGAGTCAGCAAGTTGGGAATCAGTGGTCAGTTTGCCTACTGTGGCTAAGACTCTGTCCTATGAATTAAACTCCTCTGCCCTCCTGCAAGCTTCTGCTAGTATGGCCTATAAAGCCATGCTTACAGCATTCCACTGCTTTCCTAACCCAAAGCACCGAAATCCAAATACCACCAAACAAAAATGACAGGATTATTACAGCAGTACTCCTGTCCCTGGTGCCAAATGGCTTAGTTAGGGTTGCTATTACTGTAAAGAGACATCATAATCATGGCAACTCTTTTAATGGAAAGCATTTAATTTAATATCAGCTTACAGTTTCAGAAAATGTTGTTTAATCATCTGTGAGTTAGGGAAATATAGGGCAATAGTGGGTTTTCCAGTAATTGTTAGATTCCTAAGAACCCAGTTAGCCACATTACATAATCATCACATGTATTTGTTTGCAATTTTATGGGGAGTCCTAGGCAAGAGAAAAATTGTAGGCCTCAAAATATTTTTTTATAACTTCAAGTATTTTATTCTTTAAAGTTTTATATTATAAAATTATATTATACTATTCTATGTAGGCTTTAATAAAATACCGGCTATACTTTGGATGACAGTCTTTTGTGAAAATGAATGGAGAAAGAGTGTAGTGTATTACAAGAAAATAACGTGGAAAAACAGATTAATAACCTATATAAATGAAATTAATTATTTTGGAAATACTAAGAATGTTTATTTTAAACTTTTCTTCACAATTACTCTGTATTTTCTGTTTCTCTAAAAAGAAGAGTAACAGTTGAAGTTTTATGATATACATACAATATGCATGTATAAGTACATCTATATTATGATTACACAAATAGTTTTGTCTTAGAAGATAGTTTTGGGTATGATTGAAATTTTTCATTTGTCAGATGGTTTGTAGATATAGGAAGATAGAAAGTTAGAAGCATCTATGTTATAGGTTCTTGAGTGATCATAAATTGTGTTTAAGGTTGTCAAATTCCAGATAAACCTATACCCATGAAAAGACAAGAGTCAGAAATGGCATGCTAAAAATTTTATTGTTATAAAAAATAGATTATGGCCACATTATTCCAGTTGCCCAATCCACCAAAGCCAGTATTTTCTTATTCATTATCTGAAAGAAACAAACACAAAGAGAAGTTATAGAAAAATCACAACAAGATGAAGTTTCTCATCTCTTTCTAACAACTTAAATAATGTAGATAGAAGTCTATGTTTTTTTTTCTCTTTCTCTACTCTTTGTCCCTTCCTTTTCTGGTTCTCTTTATTCATTTTTGATAACCATTTAGCACATAATGCACTCTGAAGAAAATGAACGAAATATATTTTATTGGCTTTATGGCTTTAGCGAGATTGCATTTGATGTTAAAATGGTGAGTAGGTGAATAAGGCATGTGCATATAATCACAGCACTTGGGAGGTAGAGGGACGATGATTAGGAATTCAAGGGTATACTTGGCCACAGAGCAAGTGTGAAGTAAGCCTGGTCTCTATGAACCTTATCTCAGAAACTCATTTAAACTATAAGACATATTTATAAAGGTGGGTCACTAAGACAAATTTTATAAGTGAAATACAGAAACCAGCTTGAACATCCATTGACAGGATATTAAAACTAACCAAAGACAGCAAGAGCCACAGAATGTTATGGCTCACCACTGCTAAAACAAAACCACTAAAGATATGAACATAAACATGCTGTCTCTATGAACCATTGTGGATTTTTTTAAAAAATAATTAATATAAGAGTATATGGAGATAAGAAAATATCTGGGTGTGTTTCTTTTTCTTTTTGAAATATGGAATGCTTCACAAATTTGTGTGTAATACTTGTGCAGAGGCCATGCTAATATCCTCTGTATCATTCCAATTTTTAGTATATGTGCTCCTGAAGCAAAGATCTGCTTGTATTTCTAATAAACTGTTGAAAGAATTAGTGGAAGCCTTTAATGATGGGGAAGGTGAGGAGGAATGATGACTTATACTTTTAAAAAGTTAACTTGATGCCTTGATTTCTCATTTATTCATTTTTTCTTATTCTGGGCATAGTAGTTGGGATTTCTGGCATGAGCAACGAGGCAGCAGAATTTAGGAATTACATTGCACTTCTTGCACAAACAATATAAATCATGTTGTCAATCACGCATAGGCATTGTTCCTCACAATCCCAATAATTTGAGCAGTATATAAAACATTAATCATCTTCCTATACCACCACAGATTATCCAAATAATGATAGTAGTATAAAAAAAGACTATTCTAATAATAGTAATAGTAATGAGAACTTAAACTATGTAATATAAATGTGTTTAAAGTTGAGTTAGCACAGCTTGTGCTTGCAAAGCTATAAGAATTAAGTTTCATTAACAGTGATTTCAAATCCTACCTGATGATGTATCTTTGATTACTGAGGACCCTGGCCCTGGGGAGGTCCCTGAGGTCTGCCTCCCTGTTGGGGTGGGCCTTGCTGGTTTCCAGGCTGAGGGCCTTGGTTCTGCTGTTGGCCTCCTTGTTGGGGTGGGCCTTGCTGGTTTCCAGGCTGAGGGCCTTGATTCTGCTGCTGGCCTCCTTGTTGGGGTGGGCCTTGTTGGTTTCCAGGCTGAGGGCCTTGGTTCTGCTGAGGGCCTCCTTGTTGGGGTGGGCCACGCTGGGGTGGGCCTTGCTGGGGTGGGCCTTGCTGGGCTGGACCTTGCTGGGGTTGGCCACGCTGGGGTGGGCCTTGCTGGGGTGGGCCTTGCTGGGGTGGGCCTCGCTGGGGTGGGCCTTGCTGGGGTGGGCCTCGCTGGGGTGGGCCTCGCTGGGGTGGGCCTTGCTGGGCTGGACCTTGCTGAGGTTGGCCACGCTGGGGTGGGCCTTGCTGGGCTGGACCTTGCTGGGGTGGGCCTTGCTGGGGTGGGCCTTGCTGGGCTGGACCTCGCTGGGGTGGGCCTTGCTGGGGTGGGCCTCTCTGGGGTGGGCCTGGCCTAGGACCAAAACCTTGGGGACCATGGGGCAATGCTGCAAAATAGGATTCATGATTAGAATATGAGATGCAGACGCATGTTCTTTTTTTGGTACATCACAAGAAGTGATAAATTTAGTGCTGAAACAAATGCCCTCTTTCCTTTTATCAACAGCTCAAAGATTATTACATAATTCCTCTTACTCATTTGTGACTCATCCTCATGATCATTCCCACCTAGTTTTTATAGAAATTTTCTCTGAATACATGTATTGATGGTATCAAACATCGAATCTTTATGCTTGGAACTAGAATTTGAGGTCTTAGAAAACTAATTTTCCATGGATAAGACAGAAGCAAAAACATAGGATTTTAAAATTATTTGAGTATCCTACCCAGAAATGCCCCTATGTCCTTTCTTTCTTCTGTTCTACATTCACTGAGGCAAGATGCCTGTTATCCGCTGACTACTTCCTTATAGGATATTCACAGTGGGTCTTCTGTGAATCTTCCTATTCGATCCTTCTCAACACAGAGAGGTGACTCTAGAGATACAGTCCTACCTTTTCAACCTTCTATTCCCACCCTTAATCACATTTGTTTTGTACATGACAACATTCAATTGCTTGGTTTGGAATGATGATTCAAACACAACACTTTGATACTGATTTTACATTCCTGCCTTTCTGCTAATCCTCTTCTCTCTCTCTGCATCTCCTAGGAGTGACATGTGATCTGTTACATAAAAGCAGATTCACTGAACAAACAACCGTATCTCTTACCTTCACTGAAGCTCTGAAGAGAGCTCAGGGCCAACAAGGCCACTGTGAACAGGACAAACAGCATCTTGGAGTCTCTGGAGTTTCTTCCAACTCTGTGCTGCATGCAGTGTGGTAACTGCCTTTATAAGACACAGCAGAAGAATGGTGCCTTTGATCCCATCCTGGGTGATCTCATATTTGACAAAGTAGGAAATATTGCATCCTTGACTCCTCTTTGGGAGTTCTGCCAGCTACTATAACATTAGGCATTGGCAACATGACTTGGACTAAGAGCAGATGAAGCATAGCTATGATGTTAATACCTATATTAAAATTTTGTCATTACATGAATTTCATTGTATCTGGTATGTAGTTCTCATATAAAGTTATGATATAGTGCTGACTGATACTTTTGTAAACATGAAGATGTTTCATATTTTTAGCTTTCATTTTCATCTGTAGATCACCAATCATACAGTAAATATGGGTGTGATATATAGCTGTATTTTCCATGATATACAGGTCATTTATGTTTGGATAAGAGGCAATCCCTGCCACCTCATTTGTTCAGAACCACAATGACTATACAAAATCCCTAATGTGTTGTTGGAAATAGGGAACACTTGGAGCTTTACATTACCAAAATATTTTATTCTTTGGGTGTGTGTGATTTTGAGTGTGTTTGTGTGTGTGTGTGTGTGTGCATGTTTGTATGTGTGTGCATGTGTGCACTTCTTTACAGGCCTGGTAAAATATGGACAGAGGACAACTTTGGTTGCAGGTACTCAGATCCTTATTTCTATGCTATATTAAGATTAGATATCTCATTGGCCTTAAATCATCGTGTTGAGAAACTGTTTGGCTTACAAGTCTCCAGGGATACAGATAGTTCCATCTCCTAGATTATATTTATTGGGATTTTCTCAATATGTCCTTCTATACGGCTTTTTACTTGGATTCAGGAAAAGAGAATATTGTTTCTCATGAGCAGAAAAAAATTCCATTATTGATTGAGCTATCTCCACAGCTCTTAAACATTCTAATCTTGTTAACAAAAATACTACAAATAGTGTCATGGGATTTCTACAATGCTTAAGACAAATGCATAATTCCTTGACAAATCATGGCATTTCTGTTTCTGAGATTTGATTTCGACAGTCAAATCCCTTTCCAGAATTTCCCAATTAACTAGGCCCATGCCTTCTCACTTTTAGGAAATGTTTTCAACCACTACCAGTAACCAATGACTAGCCATGATTATATAATAGAATTAAATAATTGGCTATCAATTGAAAATTTAAGTCATATTACATTTATGTTCTATCTTCTCATATGATCCTATGCTCCTTTCTTAGAGTGGTCAACACTGAATATTTTCTCTGTTTCATGTTGATATTAATTTGATTCCAACATCTGTTTTAACCTAAACTACTATGGGTTTGGGTTTTTTTTTCTTTTTCTTTTGTTTGTTTTGGGTTTTCTTTCTTTCTTTCTTTCTTTTTTCTTTCTTCTTTTTTTTTCCTCTCTTCTTTTGTTTTTCAAGACAGAGTTTCTCTGAATAGCTTTAAAATCTGTCCTGGAATTTGGTCTGTAGAAATGATGGCCTCAAACACAGAGAGATCCACCTGTCTCTGTCTCCACAGTGCTGGGACTAAAGGTGTGTACCACCACTGTACACCCTGAACTACTGTAATTAGAAGTAAGTGCTTGAACATTTTTCCTTGTGGAATTTCTTACTGGCTAAGTAGCTTTTTATTTTCAGATATTCTAGGATTATTTCTAAAACACTCCAAATCCTTATTATTTCTATTCTTCTGTATATTGCTCATTTTTTTATTTAAAATTTGGTTACACAATGTCATCACATTTCCAGCCAGCTGTCTTTGCTTACTGTCTTTTACTCTGTGTCTATTTTGTCCAATCTGAAAATAGTCAGTTCATCTAAGACAGAGGTTTATTCATCTAGATATCTTGTCTAGACAGACAGTCTGAAAATATGAGCCAAATTCCATGTTGTCCAAAGGCCAGAGAGTTGCAACTTACCTCTAGTTCCTTCAAGGTTATTGTGGGCTTTTTGTTTGTTTGTTTGTTTTGGTTTTTGGTTTTCAAGACAGAGTTTCTCTGTTTGTATAGCTCTAGCCTTCCTGAAACTTGTCTGTGTACAAGGCTGGCCTTGAAATCACAGAGATCCACCTGCCTCTGCCTCACAAGTGCTGGGGTTATTGTGTTTCTACTTCAAACAAAGTTCCCACCTAGATTTGATTCAGAGAGTTCTGTTTTCTCAAGGGTATTGTCAACAGGCAATGGACCTTGTACTCCAGGAATAGAGAAATAGATATGTTCCTACCTCACACAAAAGTCTAAGGATCCAGCTAAGGTTCCAGTTCCCTTAAAAAGGTAACTTTGGATTCCACCCAGGGAGTAGTTTGCCTACAGAATGTTTTGATCTAGGGTGTAAGTATGACTTGTTTTGTTCTAGAAACAGAATGTTTAACTATGAATGTAATGTAGCCCACAACCTTCAACTGGTCTGTTCATCTTCTTGTATCATGATAATGCAGTCTTCTGTTTTGCTCTTACCTTTTGTAGTCAGGGGTAATTTAAGCAATTGGAAATTAAATGGGGGTGAGTTTCAGTACTCACTGGAACCCTCTCCTGATACTATCTTGTATATTTCTCCATTTTATTATTTTCTTTCACACCTTTATATTCTTTACTAATATTCTCTAAATCCCTATGTCTTAATCTTGGCACTAAAAATTTTTGTCAAAGCTGGTTCCTGACACTGGTCTTTTCACTTCACACTTTTATTGCTCATTTTTGTACAAAATTACTTTCAGTTTTTTTTTGTTGTTGTTGTTGAGGTAATTTATGGTGTTGGGTCATGGAAATTCATAGCCAAGCTCCTTTTTAAGTGCAAATCACTGTCCCTCCTACTATGCATTTAATCATCTGTTATTTTTCCATTCCTGAGATTTCAGGAAGGTTTTCTCAGTTGAGTTTTTACAAACTTGGAAGGGAATAGATTATGATATGGCAATTTTTCTAGGCTAAATGAAAATCTGATAAGGTCATGTCATTTACCTTGATTGGATATTGGATATATGGTATCATTATTTGGCTTGAAAGTTTCCTCAATTTATTACCATAACTATCTCTGATTCTAAAAATCCTGTATAGTCAGAATACCAGGATATGAGTCACGCAAATGCTTATTTATAGTTAACTTTTATGTAAGATGGTAGCAGAAGAAGGAGGACCATGTTCACCAGTGATTTAGTGTTAAAGTGACATCTACGGAAGAGTCATTTTGCCCTATGATAATTCCACTACATAACACAGTTGCCAACATTTCCCTGACCTTCTTCAGCGTCAGTAAAGTGCGAAAGAGATTAATGCATCACAAGAAAAATATCACCTATGAAAAGAGATGACGGAACACCTAAGAGCAAACAATACCACTTAAAGGTGGCTCTGGGAAGCCATAAGTAACCCCGTAGCCTCAAGGCAAATGATGTGTGAGGAACCTCTTATGCATCCATGGGTCTTATAGTATGGGCCTAACAACTAATATACTTCTGGTTGATCTTGATTTCTATCCCCTGAAACTTCTGGTCCTCGTATTAGTTAGATATGACTCACAAAATAATTTACAGTACAAGTCAGCAGATACAGCAGGTTTGGAGACTGCAAGGCCCAAGATAGGTGGAAGCTGCATTATCCCTTTCTTTACATCTTTCATTGGTTAACCACAATGATGTTTTCTAAGCGCCCATTCTTCAGTAGTGTTTCCCTGTGGATCCTTATGCTCTCCATTTCTTTTGTCAATTTTTTTGTTTTAGCATTTTTGAGAATTTCATATACATGTCCTGTTTTTACATCATTTCTGTATGTTCTTTATTTATAGAAATGCAAGTCAGGCCTTATATCCAGTCCCTCACCCCATGCTGATACCAGCACCCTAACACAGGATTCAAATAATGTTGTCCACTGCCATCAGAGACTTGTCTTCTTGGAGCCAAGAAAGTGGAGTCAGGTCAGCTTGTGGTAAATAAGGCTGTGTTGTGTTGGCAAACATTTTTTTTGTCCCTTCAGCAAGTTTTCATATAATGACACAATGACATGTTAGTTATAAATGTTTGACTGACAGTTTAGACTTGCCACTAACTAGCTCTTATAGTATAAACTGACCCATAGTTTTTATATATGTACTATTACATGGCTTGGTGCCCCTGTTCAGAATGGCAAGTTCATCTTGCAGCTCTTGACATCTCCTGTCAACTCTGCCTTTCTTTTCTTGCATTCTCTCAACTGGGCTCACCCAACTAACCTCTTCCTGCCTAACTATTGGTCATTTATCTCTTCATTAAACCAATGTGAACAACACAACAAAAGAGTGTACAAATGGATTATTCAACAGCATTTTCCCCTTTTGTCTAATTAAACAGGAAGGTTTTAATTTTGACAAGTAAAATTATATACAACAAATATGTTTATCAAGTAAGAATTACAATTACAATATCCAGTTCATTTCTATTTGGCAAATTTAGAGAAAAATACTCTATTATTTATCTTATCTGTGTGACATTAAAGTTTTATATCTAATTTACATATTATTACTAAGAAAAGCAAAAGGTTTAGCTATTTAGTCTTAACTCCACCAAATACCCCAGGAGAATCTAATATTACCTAATGACAGGGATGTCTGGCTGCCTTGAGAATCACCCAAAGTTTTTCTGCAACATTGGGCATATATATCATTGATCTACAAACCTTGTATATCTGACAGACATTTTTGAGTAACAGGTAATTTTAAGGAACTGTAATACCTTGTCTTCGCAAAGTTTGGCAGTCTCTTTTATGTTCTGTTTGTATAATTTGGACAACATATGGTCAGTAGTTGAGGTAAGGGCATTTTAATTTCTAAAAGGCTAGCTTTTGTCACAAAGAATGTAAATTCCATATGAAGGTTTCTTGATGTCCATCATCTTTTCTAAAGTAGACTGGTGCTGTCAGGAACACACATGTCTCACGGTCATGAAAGGCCTCAAAGTTATTAAACATCTTATGTGCCATATACTCTATATCTTTGATGTGTTTGAAGACCATCTATCTCCATAAACATACCTGTTTCACCTTGAAAACATACCTAATATGACTGACTACAAGACTGTTTACTATAAATGACAAACTATTAACCTCTCTTTATTAATTATATAGTACGTTTTCAATAAGCCGAATAAGCACACTAACCCAAGCAAGAGTTGAAACATGCATACATGATACAAAATATAAACTTAAATTACTATCAATATACAAAGCTCCATACCAATGTAAAATATTTCCATACCAACGTAAAATATTTAAGACTAAAGTTGCTTTTGTAATTTAAAAATAGATTAATATTCAAACCTTTTATCCTGTCATTTCTTTATTTCTCCTTTTTCTTTTCAGAATGAGATCCATGGACCTTATATCCTTAGTTCAATCTTTTTTTCCTTAGCTGTTACCAATAAAAACTTGCAACCCCCAGGGAAATAATGACAAACTTCCATAACACATCTTTTGGGAAAGTGTACATTATTTTTTCTAAGCTATTTTTTTGTTGTTGTTGTTTGTGGATGTTGACATCTTTGAGGGACCCTGAAAAAATCAGTACAATGGTTCATTCCTTCCTGGAGTAGTCTGTGAGGGTCAACCATCTCAGGTAGCAGCCTTAAAGCTGTTCTGGATGCAGAATGGTGAGAAAGCTGTAACAGATGTGCTCTGGGTTGTTGGATCAACTGAGCCATCTGTATTTATTGTTGTTTGATTCAATTTTTCTAAAACATATAAACTTTTAAGTGTAACATACATATCTGTACTAACATAAGTCTGGACTGTGTGTTTGTACAAGTTAGTTGAAGATGACGTGTTGCTTTATGTTTGACCAGGAAAAATATACATTATGTGTCTTTGAAGTTTTTTAAGTTTATTTTTTTAAGTCTGTAGCCAGAATTTTAAAGGGGTCTTCCCAGATCAAACACAAGTCTTTTTAGCTCTAAATGAATCCACAGGGCCTTTTGGTTTTTTGGGGGAAAGAGATGCAAAAACATAATCTCTTCCTCAAAGCAAAATACCTTTTGACATCCATCTTAAATTAAAGTCATTTTTCAAAGTATAGGTTCATTTAACCAAGCAGCATTTGCCATTCAGGGTTTCTTAGCAGCTATCACTTATTCATCTGCAATCAAAAAAAATTCAGACAATAAAATAACATATTAGATATATACATATATGTATATATGTATTTTTCTATTATTTGATTATTTTTTGAAAAATTTTACTTTATTATTTTTAAACTTTTTATGACTATTTGCTCTTTTTCTTTTTTCTTAAGACTGTGTACATATTAAACACATTGTAACCTGGTTAGAGGCTTTTTTTTTATCTGCATCTGTAAACATTTTGTCCATTAGCAAAACTTAAATGACTGTGCAACTCTGTTCATGGAATGATGGTGGTTGGCTCCACACCCCAGAGCCAAGAAAACATAGGGATGACAAATGTTTTCTGCTTACAAAGTGGAGGAATTCTGTAAATGCAGTTATTGTGGTCTCCCTAAATTGTCTTCCACTTTCCAACCCCAGAGTCAAATGCCATCAAATAATCATCAGTCTCATGTTTTCTGCTTGAACTGTATGCATGCTTCATTGTAGAAGAAAAATGGCCTGACTGGTCCATGGCTGCTTGTGTGGAGACTGGTCTGCATTAGCATGCACACTAATAACTTCCCCTTGGGTCAACCTGGAGTCTTTCATCATGCTTGTTGATTGCTGATGTGAGGATGCCCTATCCATGAAACCAATAAAAGGAGGCCAGCACCACAGACTCATTCACTGAATTCCATTGGACACAGTATGTGTGGAGGGGATGGTATAGGCAAGCATGATTTCTGCAGTAAATGAGTCTGTAGCTACAAGTTTCACTCTTCAGCCAACTCCCAATGTCTATGTCATTGACTCTGCACCTTTTCCCTCTCTCCATCAAGGTGTGTCCAAGCAGGATCTTGTGCAACATCTGGTGCTCAATATGGGGTTCATTGATTCTATATAGGCATTGATATTTGTAGGAGGGACCCAGCCAATCACCTTGCTAGCAGGGGGCGGGGTCCCCCGAGGATATTTTTTACTTATAAAGATTGCTTTTCTTATGAGTGCACTTTCAAACTCCTCTTCATGACTGCAGTGCATCACAATGTACCTTTTTTTTTTTGGTTTTTCGAGACAGGGTTTCTCTGTGGCTTTGGAGCCTGTCCTGGAACTAGCTCTGTAGACCAGGCTGGTCTCGAACTCACAGAGATCTGCATGCCTCTGCCTCCCGAGTGCTGGGATTAAAGGCGTGCGCCACCATCGCCCGGCCACAATGTACCCTTTTTGGTGACTTTTTAGGTGAGTTGACCCATGAATGTTTCATATCCTTGGTCCTCATGAAGGTGAGCATGGAGATGCTCCTTTTCTCTTTCTCTCTTTATGTCTCTCTGGTACCCCTGGCGCAGTAGGTAGGAATACCTACTACTGCTCTTGATTCATCAGGTGCTTCTATATAAGGGCTGATACTCCAGGAAGTGGAACCCCACGGTGCTCCCCAACTTTCTCCTCTCATCTAGAGATACTGTGTCGACATACAACCATGGACTAATGAACCACAGAAGTCCTCCACTAAGTGTAAGACACTTAGATTCAACATATTTAGTTTTATTTATGCCTCTCTTTGTCTAGTTTAGACTTTGCTCTTGCCTGCCCTGCATTTCCTACCATAGAGAATTATGGAACTTAACCTCCCACCAAAAGAAACTTCAGGTGAGGGCATTAAAATTAATATTGGTCAGCAATGGCCTTAAGGTTAATAATGGAATTCTTGAAAATTTGGGGGATGAGGTTGTGGGGTTGACCTCTGGAAATCATGTGGGAGCCTGAACTCAGGATGGACATGCACTTTCTTGACCAAAAGCGTGAGGTTGGCTCAAGAGTGACTCCCTCTGTTTCCTTTGTCCCAATCCTACTAGCCATCATTGCCAGTAATAAATCACCCCCCTCCAGAGGAAGTAAGAGCTGCTCACAATAAGCATTGTCAGCAAAAGGCCAGTGTTAACCTATTACTTTGACACCATATATTGCAGAGGCCCCTTACTCCTCAGAGGAGGAGGAGTCAGTCCACTCATGCCAAGCAGTGCCTCCCAAACCAACATATTCTGTTAGCAGTAGTTTCTGGGTTGCCCAATCACACAGCTGTTCAGTCCCAAAAAAACACACAGAGTTTATTATTAAACACACATTAATAATAAACTGGTTGAACTATTAGCTCAAAAACTTATTAATTAATTCTCATTCATGTCTTAAATTAGCTCATTATTCTTGTCTGTGTTAGCCACATGGGTTGGTACCTTTTGTTAGCAAGATAGTCTCATCTTGCTTCCTCTGTGTCTGGGTGACAAGGGCAGACTGCACCTTTTCTCTTCACAGAATTCTCCTGTTCTGATCACCCTTCCTATACTTCCTGCCTAGCTCCTGGCCAATCAGCATTTTATTAAAATACAAGTAACAAATTCTTATGGGGTACAAGACCATTATCCCAAAGCAATGTTCAATCCTTCCCACTCCTATTCCAGCCTTCACTCCTTTACCCTAGTACCCATGGCAGGAACATTGGTACCAAACCTACAACAACATATAGCCCATGGCACCCCACTTCCCCTAGTGCTTCCCCAGTTTGTGTTGCAGCATCTTCCTTGTCCCCCCAAATCACAGAAGATTGTCCAATCATGTCCTTCCACGTTTTCATGGGATTGAACACAGTCAAACAACCATGGGTGCCTACAACACTTATGAACATTTTTTTTGTTCAGAAAGCTGTTACCAAATTTGTCCCAGACTCTCCCTACTTTGAACAAGTCCTTCAAGAATGGGTTATGCAATTACAAACCATTATGCCTGGTACCATCTTTTTCAGGCTATTTTGGAGTCTGTGGTCTTCCTTAATTGGCACTCATCCAATGATGATCAGGAGGAGTCACAGACCCATCTTAACCTTCACTATGGGCTTGATACCACCCTAGATATGCTCACCAGATGTGGCCAGTATATTGATTCAGTGTCCAAATCCACCACTGGCTGATATGCTTATTTCCAATAAGTCTCAGACTTTTCATTTAAGCCCCTTAAGACATGCACTCCCCATGAGCCTTTTGTTTATTTCTGTAACCTTGTTCAATTATCTGGGGAGTTAATCCTCACATGAGTCACTGAGGTGGTGGAACAAACGGTGGCTCTGGGTTCAGCCTGGGAAATATTGATTATACAGTTCACATGAGAAGGACTTAGTGCACCTATCCAGGATGTTTGCCATGAGAATGAGATCCATAAATGGATGCTGACTACCAGGGACCTTGACTCTGATTCTGGCCCAGTTGCTGCCCTGACTATCTTCATCAATGCCCTCTTGTCAGACAGACAATGATCTTCTGACTGATGGGGCCCTTCTGCTGTGCTAGACTAATCATGTTTGAGCAGTGATAAGTCCAGCCACCTATGGCATGACTTCCCTAACTCTTGTCTAAAGACATTTTCAGATGCAACAAAGGCTTTCATGAGCTCACAACTGTTGTTAACAGCCTTTGGACAACCTTGCTACTTTAAACTCCTATTGGGATATCCCTCAGCCTCACCAGTAAAAGGGAATGATCCCATCCCCAAGGTATTCTGGACCCTGCCTGTTTTTCTTCACTCACCTGTAATGACCATATATCTGGAGAGACAACCTATTCAAGGGTTAATGGACAAGAAAGAGAATGTTACCATCCTCACAGGGACTGAAGCTCTCCTATTCCCCCACTGGAAGTTTCACACTGGCTCCTCCATCAGCAGGGTGGGCAGACAACAGGACTCCCATGCTACTATATGGCTTGTCCCCTAGAAGGATCTTGCAACCAGGGCTTCTTTTCCTTCAAAGTACCTAATGTCCCTCATAACATTTGGGGGAGGGACATTTTGGAATACATCAGAGTCATCCTATCCATAGATTACCATGCATCTTTTCATGATATCATGACCCCTGACAAAATTGCCACTCATAATTCATATCACCCCTTTCTCCAAAAGAACAACATCCCTAATTCTAGAGGTCATTTCCCACATAGAGATCAAGAAAAACTTATTACCAGATTTTATACCCATCTCCTAGCTTTCTAATGGTGATGTCTGGGTAGAACAGTGACCCACCAATGAACCCAAATTATAGGCACTTAAAGAGTTAATCAAAGAACAATTAGGCATTTGGAGTTATCCACCAGTAGACACAATACCCCATTTTTTTGTCATCCAAAAGAAGTCCAGCCATTAACAGTTCTTCCAAGACCTGCATGTGATTAATGATCAAATGGGAAAGATGGGGACATACCCCCTTCATACCACAATTTTTGTGTTCAATGTTAAGCATGGTGTCTTTCAAATACCCCTGATACCTGTGAACAGATGCTCCTTTGCTTTTACAGTTTGGAAACTTATTATGAATAAAACAGCACAAAGATTCCAATGAACTATACTACCTGAGGGCATGAAAAATAGTCCCACTATCTGCCAAATAAATGTCTCAATGTTCCTACAAAAAAATTCCAGAGGAAGTCCTTTTCATCCATCAAATAGATGATATCGTTATTGCACATTCTAAAGTCACCTACCTATAATGGGTGTCTCAAGCTATTTTGAGCAACCTATCCTCTCTCTAAATTTACAGGTTGCCCCTGAAAATATACAACCCCCCTTATACATTCCTGGGGTTCTCTATTATTCAGGAGATTTGGCCATTATCTTTCAGATTGACCTCCCAAGACTACTATCTGCTTGTTGAACATCAACACCTATGTGGTATGGTTGATTAGCTCAAAATGTTCCTTTTAAACCTGGCCCATAAGATATGCCATCTCTTTTCTTTGATGGAGGGTCCCACATGCCACTCTGTCAAGATTCAGCTAGCACCCAATGCTCTTTGGGTTCTAAACAAGGTTCTCTCTCTCTCTCTTGTGTAAATACCTCCTTGTGTAAATACCACCCCACAGAACCCCCCTTGGCTATTATGTTGTAGATACTTTCTGGCTTCTTGGAGACTCTATGCCAACCAGGGCCCCTACTAGATTCATTAGGCGTTTGCAGACCTCCATAAGGTCACTTCAAATTCTGAACAATCTTTATGCCTTGGCTTAAAGGCCCATGCCTTGGCTCACAGGACTTACAACCATGAGTCTGACAAGATTATTCTTCCATCTTCCCTCTGCTATTCTCAAACTCTCTGGTAAAACTATCAGTTTTCAACACCTTGTTGCTGGTTACCCTGGTGCTATAGACAATCACCTCCCACAGGATAATCTCTGCTATGTTCTCACTCCCTTTTTAAATAAAACCCTATTTCACCACCTTTTCTGCCAGTATTCCCCGAGCATCCATGGTCTTCTCAGATTCTTAAAAAAAAAATAGGTATATTTTGATACAATACAATGGTACTAAAGATGTGTCCAACATCATTCTCAATCTGGGCTCCATACAATTGGATGAACTCCTGGTTACTATGAGGTCATGTCATTGAATCAGAAAGTCTACCATGATATATGTCCCACATTCTGTCTCATTTTGGTGTTCCTGGTATTTTTTTTTTCTGAGGTAACAAGCTAACAGACACCATGATTATGATCACTGATGTTGATCTCCTTGAACAAGCTCAGGCACTACATAACAATTTTATTTGTTTCCATGGAGCCTTCATAAGCACCTTCTTGAGCTCTCTGTCTCTCTATGCAAACATTTGACATGGCCCTGTGCAACTTGTACCTGCATTGCACCCTTAGTACTCCTTAACAGAAATGTAGTAAACCCTCACAGTCTTTTACCAAATGCAATCTGACAAATGGATATCATCCACTAACCCCTCGTTTGGCAATCTCTGCTCTTTCCATATACTTTTGTACACTTGTTCTTCCTTATCCTATGCCATTGCCTATCATAGGAAAAGGCTTCCCGTGTTATTAAGTCTGCAATGTTGGCCATGGGTGTGCCCTGGAACCTAAAATCCAATAATGGTTCTGCCTAAACTTCCCAGCAATTTAATGAATTCATCTCTTCCTGGAACATAAATCATACCTTTGGCATCATTTCAACCCTCAGGGCCAAGTGACAGTGTTGAAAGAACAAACAGAACTCTCAAAGATCTTCTGGCCAAGGTCACGTCACCAGATGCTAAACATGACCCTCATTTGGTCTTGACTGAGACCCTATTTCATATAAATTTCCTTGCATTTGATGAGAAGGGTCTCATTCCAGCTTGTAAGAATTGGGTCTTCCTGCCCCATAGCACACCCCTTTCTGGTCCAATATTCACAAATATTATAAAGGGTAATAAAGATTTTAGACTACATATTCAATTAAAATTATGGGCCAATCACACAATAATTTGTCAAAAATGAATATATAGCCTTTTGTCCCCTGAGCTGCGGCCCTGTGGAATTCCTTCTGGACGGGTGAGTGTGTGTGATCCAGGGGCACTCTGTCCCAGGGGAGAGCACAACCCCCCTTCCCCCTGCTCCTTCTGCAGGGCCTTCTTTCTTACTCATGACTCAGCCCCCCAGCACCCTCCCCCCAACCCTGCCCTGTTGTAAGCGAGCCAAGCACCTCTAGCCTGGGTGCTCCTGGCTCCCTTGTGCTCTCCTGGACCCCGCCCTGCCTGCCATTTCTTCCTTTTGTCCCCTGAGCTGCAGCCCTGTGGAATTCCTTCTGGACGGGTGAGTGTGTGTGATCCAGGGGCGCTCTGTCCCAGGGGAGAGCACAACCCCCCTTCCCTCTGCTCCTTCTGCAGGGCCTTCTTTCTTACTCACCACTCAGCCCCCCAGCACCCTCCCCCCAACCCTGCCCTGTTGTAAGCGAGCCAAGCACCTCCAGCCTGGGTGCTCCTGGCTCCCTTGTGCTCTCCTGGACCCCGCCCTGCCTGCCATTTCTTCCTTTGGTCCCCTGAGCTGCGGCCCTGTGGAATTCCTTCTGGATGGGTGAGTGTGTATGATCCAGGGGCGGTCTGTCCCAGGGGAGAGCACAACCCCCCTTCCCCCTGCTAATTCTGCAGGGCCTTCCTTCTTACTCACGACTCAGCCCCCCAGCACCCTCCCCCCAACCCTGCCCTGTTGTAAGCTAGGACCAATGCTCAAGAACAATTTTAAGCTCCTACACTAAGGCTTGGGCCACCAGGCGGCCAGGTTTAGGTGCTGAGAAGTTCCATCTGGACGGCCTGCCTGCAGCAAGCAAGTCAGGCCCCTTCGTTTACGAGCTACCCAAGCAGCACGGAGAACCAATCCGGGCACCAGGAGAGTCATCGCTGGGGCACTAGGAGAGCCATCACTTGGGAGCGACATCACTGGGAAGGTACAACAGTGGGCAAGGAGACCTGATCCTGTAAAAGAAGATCCATAGAGGAGCATTCGGAGGAAGAGATGGGCAGGCGCCAATGCAAGAATTCACCCAGCAATCTGAAGAACAACATGAAACCACCAGAACCCAGCGACCTCACAACAGGAGCACAGGAACACCTTAACCAAGAAGAAGCAGAAAAATTTGACTTTATGAAAGTGATTGACGCCCTTAAACAGCATGTAAAAAATGCCCTGGTAGAAATGGATGAGAAGTATAACAGAAAGTTTGAAGAACTGAATAAATCAGTGAATGATACCCTAGGAAACCAAGGAAAAACAATCAAACAGATAATGGAAACAGTTCAAGACTTGAAAACTAAAATGGAAGCAAAGAAGAAAACACAATCAGAGGGCCGGCTGGACATGGAAAATTTAGGTAAACGAATAGAGTCTACAGAAACAAGCATAACCAGCAGAATACAAGAGATAGAAGAAAGAATCTCAGATGCTGAAGATAACATAGAGAAAATAAACGCACTGATCAAAGAAAACAGCAAGTCCAACAAGTTCTAATCGCAAAACATTCAGGAAATATGGGACACAATAAAAAGACCAAACCTAAGAATAATTGGAGTAGAAGAAGGAGAAGAAGTGCAACTCAACGGTCCAGAAAATATATTTAATAAAATTATAGAAGAAAACTTTCCCAACCTAAAGAAGGAGGTACCTATGAGGGTCCAAGAAGCATACAAAACACAAAATAGGCTGGATCAAAAAAAAAACATCTCCTCGCCATATAATAATCAAAACACAAAGCATTCAGAATAAAGAAAGAATATTAAGAGCCGCAAAGGAAAAAGGCCAAGTTACTTATAAAGGCAAACCTATCAGACTTACACCGGACTTCTCTATGGAAACCATGAAAGCCAGAAGGTCCTGGATAGATGTACTACAAAAACTAAGAGACCACGGATGCAAGCCCAGACTACTATACCCAGCCAAGCTTTCGTTCACTATAAATGGAGAAAACAAAATTTTCCAGGATAAAAACAAATTTAAACAATACGTAGCAACAAATCCAGCTCTACAGAAAGTAATAGAAGGAAAATCACTAACCAAGGAGTCCAACAATGACCACAATAACTCAGACATCTAGAGACCCTTCACCAGCGCAATTCAAAGAAGGGAAACACACAAACTCTACTACTAAAAAAGTGACCGGAGTTAACAACCACTGGTCATTAATATCAATTAATGTCAATGGACTCAACTCACCTATAAAAAGGCACAGACTAAGAGAGTGGATACGAAAACAGGATCCAACATTCTGCTGTCTACAAGAAACACATATCAAACACAAAGACAGGCACCTACTCAGAGTAAAGGGCTGGGAAAAGGCTTATCAAGCAAATGGACCTAAGAAACAAGCAGGTGTGGCCATACTAATCTCTAACAAAGATGACTTCAAACTTAAATCAATCAGAAAACATCGAGAGGGACATTTTATACTCATAACTGGAACAATTCAACAGGATGAAGTATCAATCCTAAATATCTATGCCCCTAATCTAAAAGCACCCACGTATGTAAAAGAAACATTACTAAAACTCAAAGAAGCCATCAAACCGCACACACTAATAGTAGGAAACTTCAACACTCCTCTCTCACCAATGGACAGGTCAATCAGACAGAAACCTAACAGAGAAATTAGAGAATTAAAGGAGGTAATGAATCAATTGGACTTAACAGACATCTATAGAATATTCCACCCAAATAGGAAAGAATATACCTTCTTCTCTGCAGCTCATGGAACCTTCTCGAAAATTGACCACATACTCGGTAACAAAGCAAACTTCCACAGATACAAAAAAATATTGGTAACCACATGTGTCTTATCAGATCACGATGGATTAAAGTTAGAGTTCAACAACAATGCTACCCTCAGAAAGCCTACAAACTCATGGAAACTGAACAGTCAACTACTGAACCACACCTGGATTAAGGAAGAAATAAAGAAAGAAATTAAAGTCTTCCTGGGATTCAATGAAAATAAAGAAACAACATACTCAAACTTATGGGACACTATGAAAGCAGTCCTGAGAGGAAAGTTCATAGCACTAAGTGCCCACTTAAGGAAAACAGAGAAAGCACACATTGGAGACTTAACAGCCCACCTGAAAGCTCTAGAAAAAAAAGAAGCAGACTCACCTAGGAGGAGTAGAAGACTGGAAATAATCAAACTAAGGGCTGAAATCAACAAAATAGAAATGCAGAAAACAATCCAAAGAATCAATGAAACAAAAAGCTGGTTCCTGGAGAAAATCAACAAGATTGATAAACCCCTATCCAAACTAATTAAACGGCAGGAGAGAATATACTAATTAATAAGATCAGAAATGAAAAGGGGGACATAACCACAGACACAGAGGAAATTCAGAGAATCATTAGATCCTACTACAAAAGCCTGTATGCCACAAAGCTGGAAAATGTAAAAGAAATGGACACTTTTTTAGATAAATACCATTTACCAAAGTTAAACCAGGACCAGGTGAACAATCTAAATAGACCTGTTAGTCGCGAAGAATTAGAATCTGTTATCAGAAACCACCCTACAAAAAGAGCCCAGGACCAGACGGCTTCAATGCGGAATTCTACCAGAACTTCCAAGAAGACCTAATACCTATACTCCTTAATGTATTTCACAATATAGAAGCAGAAGAGTCATTACCAAATTCCTTTTATGAAGCTACAGTTACTCTGATACCAAAACCACACAAAGACCCTACCAGGAAAGAGAATTACAGGCCAATCTCACTCATGAACATTGACGCAAAAATCCTCAACAAAATACTGGCAAACCGAATCCAAGAACACATTAAAAAATTATCCACTATGATCAAGTAGGCTTTATCCCAGAGATGCAGGGCTGGTTCAACATACGAAAATCTATCAATGTAATTCATCATATAAATAAACTGAAAGAAAAAACCATATGATCATTTCATTAGATGCTGAAAAAGCATTTGACAAAATTCAACATCCCTTTATGATAAAAGTCTTGGAGACATTAGGGATACAAGGGTCATACCTAAATATAATAAAAGCTATATACAGCAAGCCGACAGCTAACATCAAATTAAACGGAGAGAAACTCAAAGCCATCCCACTAAACTCAGGAACACGACAAGGCTGCCCACTCTCGCCATATCTCTTCAATATAGTGCTTGAAGTTCTAGCAATAGCAATAAGACAACATAAGGGGATCAAGGGGATTCGAATTGGAAAAGAAGAAGTTAAACTTTCGTTATTTGCAGATGATATGATAGTGTACATAAGCGACCCGCAAAACTCCACCAAAGAACTCCTACAGCTGATAAACACCTTTAGTAATGTGGCAGGATACAAGATCAATTCCAAAAAATCAGTCGCCCTCTTATATACGAAGGATATGGAAGCAGAGAGGGAAATCAGAGAAACTTCACCTTTCATGATAGCCACAAACAGCATAAACTGTCTTGGGGTAACTCTAACCAAGGAAGTGAAAGACCTATTTGACAAGAACTTTAAGGCATTGAAGAAAGAAATTGAAGAGAATACCAGAAAATGGAAGCACGTCCCTTGCTCTTGGATTGGGAGGATCAACATAGTAAAAATGGCAATTCTACCAAAGGCAATTTATAGATTCAATGCAATCCCCATCAAGATCCCAGCAAAATTCTTCACAGATCTTGAAAGGACAATAATCAACTTCATATGGAAAAACAAAAAACCCAGGGTAGCTAAAACAATCCTATACAATAAAGGATCTTCTGGAGGCATTACCATCCCTGACTTCAAACTCTATTACAGAGCTACAGTAATGAAAACAGTGTGGTACTGGCATAAAAACAGAGAAGTCGATCAATGGAATCGCATAGAAGACCCAAACTTTAACCCGCAAACCTATGATCACCTCATTTTCGATAAAGGAGCTAAAAGTACACAATGGAGGAAAGAGAGCATCTTCAACAAATGGTGCTGGCACAACTGGATATCAAACTGTAGAAGATTGAAAATAGACCCATATCTATCACCTTGCACAAAACTCAAGTCCAAATGGATCAAAGACCTCAATATCAGTCCGAACACACTGAACCTGACAGAAGAGAAAGTGGGAACCACCCTACAACAAATGGGCACAGGAGATCGCTTTCTATGTATAACCCCAGCAGCACAGACATTAAGGGCAGCATTGAATAAATGGGCCCTACTAAAACTGAGAAGCTTCTGTAAAGCAAAAGACACTGTCACTAAGACAAAAAGACAACCTACTGACTGGGAGAAGATCTTCACCAACCCTGCAACAGACAAAGGTCTGATCTCCAAAATTTATAGAGAACTCAAGAAACTAGACTTCAAAATGCTAATTAACCCAATTAAAAAATGGGGCACTGAACTCAACAGAGAATTCTCAACAGAAGAAGTTCAAATGGCCAAAAGACACTTAAGGTCATCCTCAACCTCCTTAGTGATTAGGGAGATGCAAATCAAAACAACTTTGAGATATCATCTTACACCTGTCAGAATGGCTAAAATCAAAAACACCAATGATAGCCTTTGCTGGAGAGGCTGTGGAGGAAGGGGTACCCTCATACATTGCTGGTGGGAATGCAATCTTGTGCAACCACTTTGGAAATCAGTGTTTCGGTTTCTCAGGAAATTCGGGATCAACCTACCCCTGGACCCAGCAATACCACTCTTGGGAATATACCCAAGAGATGCCCTATCACATGACAAAAGCATCTGTTCAACTATGTTCATAGCAGCATTATTTGTAATAGCCAGAACCTGGAAACAACCTAGATGCCCTTCAATGGAAGAATGGATGAAGAAAGTGTGGAATATATACACATTAGAGTACTACGCTGCGGTAAAAAACAATGACTTCTCGAATTTTGCATGCAAATGGATGGAAATAGAAAACACTATCCTGAGTGAGGTATCCCAGACCCAAAAAGATGAACATGGGATGTACTCACTCATAATTGGTTTCTAGCCATAAATAATGGTCACGGAGTATATAATTGGTGAACCTAAAGAAGCTAAATTAGAAGGTGAACCCAAGGAAAAACATATAATTATTCTCTTGACTAAGGGAAGTAGACAAAATTGCCAGGGAGAAATTTTGGGATCTTGGGGGGGGGATGGGAGTATCAGGGGAAGGGGAGAGAAAAGTGAGAAGGGGAGAATGAGGGAAACTTGGGGAAACAGGAGGATTGGGATAAAGGAAGGTTGGATAGGGGAGCACGGAAGCACAATTTTTAGTTAAGGGAGTCACCTTAGGGTTGGCAAGAGACTTGAACCTAGAGTGGCTCCCAGGAGCCCAAGGCGAGGTCCCCAGTTAGTTCCTTGGGCAGCTGAGGATAGGGAACCTGAAATGACTCTATCCTATAGCCATACTGATGATTATCTTGCATATCACCATAGAACCTTCATCAGGTGATGGATGGAGATAGTCACAGAGACCCACACAGGAGCACCGGACTGAGCTCCCAAGTTCCCAATGAGGAGCGGAAGGAGGGAGAACATGAGCAAGGAAGTCAGGACCACGAGGGGTGCACCCTACCACTCAGACAGTGTGGCTGATCTATTGGGAGCTCACCAAGGCCAGCTGGACTGTGACGGAAGAAGCATGGGATAAAACAGGACTCTCTGAACATGGCGAACAATGGGGGCTGATGAGAAGCCAAGGACAATGGCCCTGGGTTTTGATCCTACTTCAAGTTCTGGCTTTGTGGGAGCCTAGCCAGTTTGGATGTTCACCTTCCTAGACATGGACGGAGGGGGGAGGACCTTGGACTTTCCACAGGGAAGGGAACCCTGACTACTCTTTGAACTGGAGAGGGAGGGTGAGAGGAGTGGGGGTAGGGGGAGAAGGGTGGGAGGAGGGGGAGGGAAATTGGATGCTGGGGGGAGGTGGAAACTTTTTTCTTTTTCTCAATAAAAAAAATTTTTATCAAAAAACAAAGAATATATATATATATACATATATTTTTTCTAATTAATCTGTTAGAATGCTTAATTATGGAGATGGTATTATTACAATTCATAGAACATCTTTGTCTTAGTTAGTCTTTTTTTTTTTTTGCTGTGAAGAAATACCAAGGCCATGGCAAATCTTACAAATGAAAACATTTCATTGAGGTGGTGGCTTACAGTGTCTGAGATTTAGTCAATTATCATGGTGGTAGAGAGTATAACTGAATACAGGCAGACATGGTGCTGGAGATAGAGCTGCTACATGTTGATATGCAGGTAACATAAAGTGGTCTGTCACACTGGGCAGTATGTTAAGCATATATGAGACCTCAAAACCTACCTGCACAATGAAACATTTCTTTCAACAAGACTAGACATAGTCCAAGATAGTCATACTTCCTAATGGTGCCACACCCTTTGGGGGACAAATTTTTTCAACTTCACATTCCACTCCTTGGACCCCATAAATTTGTAGCCATATCATAATGCCAAATGCATTATAATTTCAATGTCCCCATAGTCTATCACAGCCTCAACAACATTTAAATGTTCAAAGTTCAATGTTATTTCCAAGATTCTTACAATCTTTTAACTGCCATCCCCCAAAATCACAATCAAAACAAAACAAAACAACAACAACAAAACAGATCCAAAATATCATGGCACAGAATATATATTATTGTTCCAAAACATAGAGAAGAGAGCATTGCAATACCAAAAACTAGGAAGGCAAGCTACATACTCTGCATCTCCTTGTCTAATGTGAAAATATAATTTAGATCTCCAACTCCTTTTGGCTTTGTTGATTTCAACATACTCCTTACTTTTGAGCTGTTTCTACTCCATGTTAGCAGCTTTCCTTGGCAGGTATCCAGAAGACATAAGTCACAAAACAATCCCACAAGAATTTGGAATTATGATTTATAAAAGGGTTATTTATTTAAGGGGAAAAACTTAGAGATCACTGTCATAGACAAAGTCCTCTGAGTGAACAGGAACAGAGTCCAGCAGCCGGAAGCAGGAGCTGGAAGCAAGAGAGAAAGCACATGCTACTGCTGCTTTTAAAGCAAAAGAGACCACGCCCAAATAGGCTGGTATCTTAAAGGCTATTGGCTGAAGGAGCAGAAGGAGCTCCCACTTTAGAACATTGAGTACTTTCCAATTGGATGGTCTCATCCTGGGTGGTGTATGGGTGGCCTCTGTTGAGTCTGTCATGGTGAACTCTAAAAGAGACAAATTCCATAACCCCTTCTTTCAATCTTTCGCTCCAGATCCACATGGCCAAAGTTGCCAAAGTCTGCTGCTTGTTGGGGCACGAACATGGCCACTTTGATTCACTGCCTAAGTTTGGCTGCTCTTGAGCTTGCTCTGTAGAACATCCTGGCCTTGATCTCAGAGACCTGCTAGCTTCTGCCTCACAAGTGATGGAATTCATGGTGTACACCACCACACCCAACTTTTAACTTTTTTAAATTCTTTATCGTGTGTTGGAAACTTAGCTGGGTGGGATCTTAACTAGAACTCACCATACTCTTTATTCTGTTTCTTTATTCATTGTCTCCTTGAGCACAGAATTTAGTTTTATTTCACTTCCTGGTGCCCCTATTTATCAATCTGTACATTTGAATTTTTATTTCTTCATCCTGCTCCTTTTCATTGTAAATGTCATCAGAGTTAGCACTAAGAACCACACAAAAGAATCTATACTAGGCTGTTTTGAGATTTCCCCTGCCAGTGGAATTAATCCAAAACTCTTCACTTTAACCCCAGGCAGACTTTCCAGACAAAACAGCCACATTCTTCACCAAATATCACAAAATCAGTCCCTAGTCCACATACTATCATTCTTTGTTTCTGAAATTCATGATCCCCATAGTTCAAATCAATCTCATCACCATTGTCTTTCATGCTCCAGCTAGCATGTTAAGCAGTACTTAGAGCATTCCAATGCTTTACTAATGAAAGAACCACAATCCAAAGTCCAAAAACCTTCAAATAAAAACATGGTCAAATCTATTACAGCAATACCCCAGTGCCTTGTAGCAACTTGGCATAGTTAGGGTTTCTATTACTGTGAATACACACCATAATCATGGCAACTCTTTTAATTGAAAGCACTTAATTAAAATGGCAGCTCACACTTTCAAAGTTTTATTCTATTATCACCATTGCAGTGACTATGTCAGCATGGAGAAAGACATGGTACTGAAAAAGGAGCTGAGAGTCCTACATCTTAGAGGCAATGAGAAGTAGCCCATGGTGCTGGGAGGCATCTTGAACATACATAGCTTTAAAGCCAAGCTCCACAGTGACAAATATCTTCCAACATGACCAGAGCTACTGTGTTAATAACATACCTCCTAATAGTTCTACTTCTTTAAGGGCTGTTTTCCTTCAAACCACCACACTCCTCCTAAGACAGAAGTTCCTGCAATGGTTCATTCACGTTCACTTGATAGTTGTCCATGTCATTGTTATAAATCATTCTTATTAAGAAAGACTTTAGAGATCTAGGTGAAAGAGAATGAGACAGATAATAAAGACTATTTCCTGAGACATTCAGAGAGTTAGACTCTCTTCCAGGAAGAGAACAGCCCAGAGCTATTAATATTCTAAAATTGAAATATATATGTCACTAAGGAAAGTGGAAACTGTTTATGAATTTTGAGCTATATATAATATACTACTTTCTATTGAAAGTTCTTCTGTGGCAAGTAAAATCACTGATATGGGTTATGGTAGACAATAAATGTGTTTTAAAGCTTGATAAAAGACAAATCCCTCCAAAAGAGAAATCAGGTGCAAGTTGTAAGTGTGCAACAATGATCATACTGTCATATGCTCTGAAAAAAGAGTCACATGATTTGTTACAGAAATTAGACAAAAAAGAAGAATCATAAAATAATATCTATTTTTTAAAAAATTGTTGAAACTAAGCTCATTAATGGAAATATGACTGAAATGTATTATCAACTTGATTAGTCCTGGTGATCTTGTTGAATACTTAAAGTTCAATGCCTCAGACTAGTTGGCTAGAGTGATTGAACCAAATGAAAATCAGTGTGGAGATTCAGATGAAGGGAAAAGTAGATCTGCTATAAAACTCAGCTGAAACAATGTTAGACTTAGACCCAGAGGACTTTATAACCCATGAGAAATAGACAGCTATGCTCATTGATGTCATTTTCACAATGGCCAGGAAATGGATTCAGATTACATGTCTATACACTGCTGAATAAATAATGAAAATGTGGAACACATATACAATCCAAATCTGTTGGGAAATAAAGAAAAAGAAAATTATGAAACTTGTAATAGAGAAATAAAATTGATGCATTTTTATCCTTAGTAAAATAAAACAGGTCAGGGAGACAAATGTCATGTTTGCTCTCTTAATTTGTTTGTAGCTTCAATGTGACTTTTGTTTTTAATTTGGAATATCTATTGTGAGCAGAAGACTGGAAAGTTTCTATGGTGGAGACAGAGGACTGAAGTAGGACTGATGGGGGAGAGTCTTCTGTTTTGTGTTAATTTCATTGGTTAAATAAAGAGACTGCCTCGGCCCTGATAGGACAGAAAATAAGGTAGGTGGAGTAGACAGAACAGAATGCTGGGAGAAAGAAGCTGAGTCAGTGAGTCACCATGATTCTCCCACTCCAGACAGACGCAGGTTAAGATCTTCTCTGGTAAGCCACCTCGTGAGCTACACAGATTATTAGAAATGGGTTAGATTAATATGTAAGAGCTAGCCAATAAGAGGCTGGAACTAATGGGCCAGGCAGTGTTTAAAAGAATACAGTTTCCGTGTAATTATTTCGGGTACAAAGCTAGCCGTGCGTGCAGCCGGGTGCTGGGGAAGTAGCCCGCTGCTCCTATTACAACAGAGTGGCACCCAACATGCTAATGAACTCCACATAAAACCTGAGAGGGCTTAAAAGGGAGAGAGAG
Organism: Neodon shergylaensis; assembly: GCA_025134845.1. Taxonomy (NCBI): domain Eukaryota; kingdom Metazoa; phylum Chordata; class Mammalia; order Rodentia; family Cricetidae; genus Neodon; species Neodon shergylaensis. The sequence goes on from JABTXL010006616.1 coordinate 191,236, forward strand.
AGAATTTAAGACAGCATTTTGCTGATTCTGGGTTGCATGCCGCAAAGAAATTGTCCTGACTCGGCAGCAGGAAAAAACTGGCTGTTTTAAAATGCCGGCTTTCTGGGCTGTGCTGCCATTGCAATCTCGGTCTGGCTCCTGCGGGAGACAGAGCTTTTGAATGGAGCATTTGGAGTAAAGCTCTACAGCTCGCTTGATGGCAATGTAGTCCAGGCTGTGTGCCTGGAACTGTGTGTGGCTCAGGGGCACACCAAATGGCTCTGAGGCAGGAGCGGCTTGGCTCAGCTCTGCCATACTGAACTGTGCTGACCTCAGGCAGGAACTACCATAGTTGCCGTAATAACAACGCAGTTAAGGTTTAGACTGGGCAGGACACAGGCAGTACCGTATTACCTGTACATGGTGCAACTTAAGTTTTTAAGAAGTGCTTAACATTTTAAGAAATGCTCCTGGATAGTAAAAAAAAATTACAGATTTACAATAAGACAGATTCAGACAGACCACTAAATGGGTCACAATGTTGGATGAGTGTACGTAGGCTTGAGAGAGAGAAGAAAAAAATATAGAGAATAAAGTTAATGAATGCCTTTAAAAAAAAGGGTAAAGTCTTTAAAGAGACAGAATAAAATAAAGTGATAGAGTAAAAATAAGCCACGTAAAAATGGAAAATTCACAGAGAGTCTGGATTATGTTCATTGTGTTTTCTTTAAAATTCTTGACTGTGAAAAAGCTAAGTACAGAGAGACATTTCATTATATGGGCTGCCAAATGGAACCAGAATGGATATCATGCGGGTCTGACTTCAGAATTTGGGTCTAAGGATATGATGCTTTGGAAAGGGTCTTCTTTTGTTTTCACAGAGGATGAGACTCTATGGATTTCTTCTATCCCAATTTGGTATGATAGACCACGTCCTCCTGAAAGGTTGCTGTGAACACCCTCAAAAAATTACTTTACTCAACTGCCAACTGAGATGAACCTGGCACACAGGTTACACCCTAAACGATCTGATTAACAGTGCCCCCAATCAGCAGTAAGCAGTTTGGAGAGAAAAAACTGTGCCCATGTTCCCAAATATTGTTTATAAATGTTCTTTTACATTTAAAGGGGGATATGATATAAATATGAATAATTTGCATTGGTATGGATTTTAAGGTCAATTTTCTTATATGTATATGTATTTCTGATCTTGATTAAGGTATTGTGATTGTGTAGTTCATTTTTAAAATGTAATGTATAATTAGGAAATATAGGTTGTTAGTGGATAATCATCGATAATAGTCAAGCTTGTAGTCATGTTAGTTAGATTTTCTAGATGTTCATAGATATATTTCAGACATGCATTCTTCATATCTTTCAAAGACTACAGAACATGGCATTTAAAGGTTTAATAACTTAGGGCTTTTTATGACTATGAGACACGTCTGCTCCTGGCAGCACCAATCTACTTCGAGAGGAAAATGGGCATCGAAGAGGATCCTTATGGAGTTTGACAGCCATTTGGGCAAGAAACTGCTCTTGCCTGGACTGTTGCATAAACTGGACACAGAGAACCCGCAGAAAGATGACTGCTGAACTTGCCAAAAGGTGAGATGGTCTTTCGGGGTTCCTGATCTATAAAAGAGTCTACGAGACATTCTGCAGGACACAGCAGAAAGTGGCTAAACTGTCTTTGAAATTTCCTGCTTCATGGAAATATCTGCTGGATACTATGGGCCTGAAGGCTGAAGATGGATGCCCCAACGGTACAGAGGAACTTTGGGTGACTGTCCAGGCAGTGAGATGAAAGGAAGAAAGAAAGTAGTTGGGTGTGGTAGTACACACCTTTAATCCCAACGCTTGGGAGGCAGAGGGAGATTGACGTCTGTGACTTCAAGGTGTGGTAGCACACGCCTTTAATCCCAGTGCCTAGAAGGCAGAGACAAACAGATCTCTGTGAGTTCAAGGTGTAGTAGCATACACCTTTAATCCCAATACCTGGGAGGCAGAGACAGGTGGATCTCTGAGAGTTCAAGGACAGCCTGGTCTACAGAGTTATTCCAGGACTAAGATGTATAGAGAAGACGTCTCAAAAAAGAAAAGTAAAAATAAATGAAATAGAGGTTAAAATAAAGTGCACAAAGATGGAAAATACACAGAGAATTTTGATACTGTATGCTATTATGCTCTGTTTGAATTGTTTGAATGCTGAGGAAGGAGCAACAGCTGCTAAAAGATATTTGTTTATAAATGCTGCTGAACTAATTCAACATAGATATTTTGAAAATGCCTTGACTTTGAAATTTGGATCTAAGGACATGATGCTTTGGAAAGGAGTTTTGTAGTAATTAGAGCGGCGGGGCTGCGTCCCCAGCACCCCGGCTGCCTGAACAGCTTATGCCCCTATATAACAACACATAAACTATATTCATTTAAATACTGCTTGGCCCATTTCTATCTAACCTCTTCTCGGCTAACTCTCGCACCTGGACTAGCCCATTTCCTATATTCTGTGTAGCACCCAAAGGTGCACTTACCTGGAAGTTCCTAGCCTACGTCCATCCTAGATCAGAGCTTCATCACGTGTCTCCGAGAGGAGCTATGGCATCTCTCCTGGAGAGCAGAGCATGGCTTCTCTGCTCCAGAGGGCAGAGCTGTCGAGTCTGATCTCACTTCCTCTTCCTCCCAGCATTCCATTCTGTTTACTCCTCCCACCTATGTTTTAACCTATGAGGGCCAAGCAGTTCCTTTATTACTTAACCAATGAAATCAACAGATTGATATATGACACTCCCACATCACTTCCCCTTTTTCTGTTTAAACACGAAGGAAAGGCTTTAACTTTAACAGAGCAAAATTACATATAACAAAACAGTTATCAAGTAAAAATTACAATAATCTTTACCATAACTAAGGAAAACTATAACTATTCTTAACTCCATCAAAGACTTCAGAAAGATACAATATTACCTAAGCAAACAAATAAGAAACTTTCAAACTCTAGAAATGACAGAGACATCTCACTGCCTGGACAGTCACCCAAAGTTTCTCTGTACCATTGGGGCATCCATCTTCGGCCTACAGGCCCATAGTTTCCAGCAGACATTTCCACAAAGCAGGAAATTTCAAAGGCAGTCACTATCTGCTTGTCCTGAAGAATGTCTTGCAGACTCTTTCATGAATCAGGAACCCCGAAAGATCATCTCACCTTTAGGCAAGTTCAGTAGTCCTCTCTCTGCGGGTTCTCTGTGTCCAGTTTATGCAATAGTCCAGGCAAGAGCAGTTTCTTGCCCAAATGGCTATCAAACTCCATAAGGATCCTCTTCGATGCCCATCTTCTTCTTGAAGTAGATTGGTGCTGCCAGGAGCAGAGTGTCTCATTGTCATGAAAAGTCCTAAGTTATTAAAACATTTAAAATGCCATATTCTATAATCCTTGAAAAATATGAAGAATGTCTATCTAAAATATATCTATGTACATCTAGAAAATCTTAACATGCTACAAGCTTGACTATTATTGATTATCCATTAACAACCTATATGCATTACATTTTTACATAAACTACACAATCACAATACCTTAATCAAGAGCAGAAATACATATACATATAACAAAAGTGACCTTAAATCTCTATCAATAAAGCAAAATCTATATTAATGCAAATTATTTATATCTATATCATATTCCCCCCTTTAAATGTAAAAGAATGTTTATAAACCATATTTGGGAACATGGGCGCAGTTTTTTCTCTCCAAACTGCTTCCTGCTGAATGGGGGCATCGTTAATTAGGTCTTTCATGGTTTAACCTGTGTGCTAGTTTCATCTCAGTTGGCAGTTGAGTGAAGCAATTTTCTGAAGATGTTTTACAGCAACCCTTCAGGAGGGCGTGGTCCATCATACCATATCGGAATAGAAGAAATGAACAAGGTCTCATCCTCTGTGAAAACAAAATAAGAAACTCCTTTCCCAATCATCATGTCCTTAGATCCAAATTTCAAAGCATTTTCAAAATATCTATGTTGGATTAGTTCAGCAGCATTTATAAACAAATATCTTTTAGCAGCTGTTGCTCCTTCCTCAGCATTCAAACAATTCAAACAGAGCATAATAGCATACAGTATCAAAATTCTCTGTGTATTTTCCATCTTTGTGCACTTTATTTTAACCTCTATTTTGTTTAGTTTTACTTTTATTTTATATTCTCTGTATCTTTGTCCTGGAATAACTCTGTAGACCAGGCTGTCCTTGAACTCTCAGAGATCCGCCTGTCTCTGCCTCCCAGGCATTGGGATTAAAGGTGTTTGCTACTACACCTTGAACTCACAGAGATCTGTTTGTCTCTGCCTTTTAGGCACTGGGATTAAAGGCATGTGCTACCACACCTTGAAGTCACAGAAGTCAATCTCCCTCTGCCTTCCAAAGGTTGGGATTAAAGGTGTGTATTACCCCACCCAACTACCCTCTTTCTTCCTTTTTTTACTTTTAAGAACTTTTAACTTTTAGCTTGCATATATTTTTAACACACTGTAAACCATTTAGAAATTTTCTTTGTCTTTGAATCTCTCTTTACTGTATATCTCTTTTTTTCTGACAACATGAGTCTTTAATTTACCAAGCAATATCAGTAGGACTAAAGCTGTGGCTTTGACAGCTGGATCCAGCTCATTCCTTAGCTTTCCAGCCTCATGGCTGAGGTATTGGCTGTAGCCGTGTTTACTGCCACAACTCTATGACGTTTCAAGGTCCCTGCCAGCAAGTGAGCTTCAGCAGCCTGTGCTTGCAAACCACACGAACCGCCTGCATAAAAGAGTCAGAGTTTGCCCTGGCAGGACAGCCCAGAAAGCAGGCATTTTTAAATGGCGCAGCTTTTTTCCTGCTATGGCTGAAAACCGAAAAGTATGCGTTCAGCTTTTCGTCAACATCGTTTAAGTGTTTTGTGGCAGGACCTCTTAATGAGCTGCAGGGTTTTGCAGCTGAAGCTGAGTCAGGAAGCCTCTCTTAGTGAGAGCGCTTGCTTGCTTCTAGCAAGCAGAGTAGACCCGAGAAATCGCTGCTACCAAGAAAACACGCTTTACTCTTTCCCAAGCTTTCTCAGGCTTTCAGTGGATTCAGTTGTCCACACGTCTGGGCACCAATCTCTTGTAATTAGAGCGGCGGGGCTGCGTCCCCAGCACCCCGGCTGCCTGACTAGCTTATGCCCCTATATAACAACACACAAACTATATTCATTTAAATACTGCTTGGCCCATTTCTATCTAGCCTCTTCTCAGCTAACTCTCGCACCTGGACTAGCCCATTTCCTATATTCTGTGTAGCACCCAAAGGTGCGCTTACCTGGAAGTTCCTAGCCTACGTCCATCCTAGGTCGGAGCTTCATCGCGTATCTCCGAGAGGAGCTATGGCGTCTCTCCTGGAGAGCAGAGCATGGCTTCTCTGCTCCAGAGGGCAGAGCTGTCGAGTCTGATCTCACTTCCTCTTCCTCCCAGCATTCCATTCTGTTTACTCCTCCCACCTATGTTTTAACCTATGAGGGCCAAGCAGTTCCTTTATTACTTAACCAATGAAATCAACAGATTGATATATGACACTCCCAAATCAGAGTTTCTTATTTTGTATTCACAGAGGGTGAGAGTCTGTGGAATTCTCCTATCCGAATATGGTATGATGGACCACGCCCTCCTGAAGGGTTGCTGTAAACATCTTCAGAAAATTGCTTCGCTCAACTGCCAACTGAGATGAAACTAGCACACAGGTTATACCATGAAAGACCTAATTAATGATGCCCCCATTCAGCAGGAAGCAGTTTGGAGAGAAAAAAACTGCGCCCATGTTCCCAAATATGTTTTATAAATGTTCTTTTACATTTAAAGGGGGATATGATATAGATATGAATAATTTGCATTAGTAAAGATTTTGCTTTATTGATAGAGATATAAGGTCAATTTTGTTATATGTATATGTATTTCTGATCTTGACTAAGGTATTATGATTGTGTAGTTCATTTAATAATGTAATATATATATATATATATAGGTTCTTAATGGATAATCATTAATAATAGTCAAGTTTGTAGTCGTGTTAGTTAAGATTTTCTAGATGTACATAGATATATTTTAGATAGGCATTCTTCATATCTTTCAAAGATTACAGAATAGGACATTTAATGTTCTAATAACTTAGGACTTTTCATGACAATGAAACACTCTGCTCCTGGCAGCACCAATCTACTTCAAGAGGAAGATGGGCATTGAAGAGGATCCTTATGAAGTTTGATAGCCATTTGAGCAAGAAACCATTCTTGCCTGGACTATTGCATAAACTGGACAACACAGAGAACCCGCAGAGAGAGGACTACTGAACTTGCCTAAAGGTGAGATGATCTTTCGAGGTTCCTGATTCATGAAAGAGTCTGCAAGACATTCTTCAGGACAAGCAGATAGTGACTGCCTTTGAAATTTCCTCCTTCATGGAAATGTCTCTGGATAGTATGGGCCTGTAGGCCGAAGATGGATGCTCCAACAGTACAGAGAAACTTTGGGTGACTGTCCAGGCAGTGAGATGTCTCTGTCATTTCTAGAGTTTGAAAGTTGCTTATTTCTTGTTTGCTTAGGTAATATTGTATCTTTCTGGAGTCTTTGATGGAGTTAAAGAATAGTTATAGTTATAGTTTTCCTTAGTTATAATAAAGATTATTGTAATTTTTACTTGATAACCGTTTTGTTATATGTAATTTTGCTATGTTAAGTAAAAGCCTTCCCTTTTTTATAAACAGAAAAAGAGGAAATGATGTGGGAGTGTCATATATCAATCTGTTGATTTCATTGGTTAAGTAATAAAGAAACTGCTTGGCCTCATAGCTTAGAACATAGGTGGGTGGAGTAAACAGAACAGAATGCTGGGAGGAAGAGGAAGTGAGCTCAGACTCGACAGCTCTGCTCTCTGGAGCAGAGACGCCATGCTCCCCTCTCCCGGGCAGACGCAATAGCTCTGCTCTTTGAGGCAGACGATGAGGCAGTGACCCAGGATGGAAGTAGGCTAGAATATTCCCGGTAAGTGCACCTTGTATGCTACATAGATGATTAGAAATGGGCTAGTCCAGGTGCGAGAGTTAGCCGAGAAGAGGCTAGATATAATGGGCCAAGCAGTGTTTAAAGGAATACAGTGTCCGTGTAATTATTTTGGGCATAAGCTAGCAGGTGGCCGGGGTGCTGGGGACGCAGCCCTGCCACTCCTATTACTACAATCATCCTTGAAAAAATAAACACATATGTGTATATGGTATTCCTATCTACCAATAAAAAATGTTGTGCAGAAAATCTCATCAAATAAAATGAGATTCATATAATGATAGTCCTACAACTTCAGTATGTGGGCTATTCTCTTGCATGTTATTGCTCTCAAATTTACTCTTATCATCTGTTCTACCTTTTAGAAAGGAGACACTGGCACCTTTTCCCTACCTCATCCTGCTGGGCAAAAGTCCCAATGTGGAGTCAGAGATGCAAGATTTCCTGCTTTGGTAAATACAGAATAACATAGAGTGGAATTCAATGGCACCATTCTTCTCCTCCTCTCCCTAACTGGACTTGGGAAAAAGTCCAAAGCCTCCTTCAAGCTGCTGGTGATCCATCTCACAGTGGCTTTGCTGGCCCTGAGCTCTGCTCTGAATTGAGGTGAAGATATGTCAATACGGGTGTGGATGCTGTGACTCAGCTTAAAGAACAGGAGACAGCACTGCAGATAGGGAGAGAGACAGGAGGAAGGACAGGAGATGACAGATAAATGAAGCCACAGAATGTCTAGGAAATGGAAAGGCTCAGTTTTGAAGACACTGGTAGTTAAAATCTACTGGTTACATCCTTGCTGTAGTGAGTATTAAGGGGAGATGATAGAGAGAAACAGAGGCCACAGTCACTTTAAGGACAGAAAATGAAATAATAAAATTTAAACTATTGGACAGAGAAATAAAAACATCCTCTCAGTTTTAATTTTTCCCAGCTCTTATTTAACATCTCAATGTGTTAACAGTTGTGTGTGTATAAACTAAAATGATTCTCCTTATTCCTTTGTTTGAGAAGATATGGAAATATAAGACAAGAATTTGTTAAATAAGTAAGACAGAAAGACAGGAATATTTCAAGTTATTGATTTTACACACACACACACACACACACACACACACATATATATATATATATATATATATATATATATATCACATATATGACTTCTCAGTGTAAGCAATCAGGTTCTAGGGAAAAGAGGGAGGACTAACTAAAAGAGAATTTCATGCTGTGAGTTAGTGGTTGATACTTAACATAACAGGCACCATGGATGCTGAAAACGTTACCTATCTGAACAATTCACAGACAATATCTAAAAGTTCCCTTAGATGTTTGACAGATTGTGGGTTCATCCCCATAGTTTTCATGTTGCTTTGGTGAACTCACTTTTGATTTTATCTTTTGCTTTACATCCCAATGGCCTTCTATAAATACCCTTTCCCACTAGTATCAAAACATTGTTAATCAATCTCCTTTTCCATAATTAGTAAGGAGGATGATATTTTTTTAATTCTTCAATACCTGTCACTTCTACTTTAATTAGTTAATGAATGCAAATTTCCCCAAATTACAAACAAACCCTCTACAACATTGATACTAAGGACCATTTTTGGTGGGTGTCATGGAGGGCAATAACTTGAATAAATCTGAGGACTGGTGCAATGAAAATAGGAGTAATTTGTCATTTTGTAATGAGAGAGCCAAACAACACCATGACAGGTTCATAAAAGCCTGGTCAGAAACTTTCTCAGTTCAGTTTACTAGAACTGAAAGAGCAGTTCTTGTATAGACCACAACTCAAGGGCAACCAATCAGCTGCCGCACCACAGTCCTCTGCTAGCTAAAGATAGCTTCTCCCCCACTGCAGCTGGAAAGTTTCTAACCATTAAAACAGCAACAAATCCTGTAATAATCAGTAGACTTTTTGTTTAAACCCACATCATCCCCCAGACCAACCTCTCCTCCATGGAATTGCCCTAATATTGTTTACAAGGAGCCTATGAGCTATTTTCAAAGCTGTCATTTCACTTCTGTGTCAGTTGACAGATCACTGAATGCTGGAATAAAGTCTTTTGTTGCCTACATACATTTCTGGTGGTCGCCTATGTGATTTCTTATGGAACCTAACATTATCACACAGAAGTGATTGCTAGGAGAATGTGCTTAAATACAGTGAACTGATTCTGACTCTCCTATGGTACCAAGAGTTCTGCAATGGTTTACTCCAACCCCATGTTTTGTCTATTGCAGTATTTGATATCATTAAGAAAATATAAAATATTTTCTTGTAAATGTAAAAATGTAATAATATTTAACTGTCTTTTTACCCATGACTTTGAATTCAAATAATGTATTGAAACCATATCAGAAATCTTTCATCATATTTATTCAGTGAATATCAGGCAGACTGCTACTTTTGTCCTTTTCTTTTCCCCTGCTAAGATTTCTCAAACTGAGTCTAAGCTTCTGAAAAAGCTGCTTTAGTTTTAACACAGTAACTGACTCTATGGTTTAGGATCACAAAATGAAACAACAGCTAAGTCCAAAAATATAAGCTGAAACAAAATTCACATGCTTAAGCCTATTTCTTGCTTTATTTTGTGTGAGGAAACTGATTCTGAATAAGCTAAGTTTCTAAAGAGCTTCTGGACTTCTTTGGGAAACTACTTGTGAGTGCATGAATGCCATGCAAGTCCACAGTTTTACACGAGCTTTTCAGGAAATATAAGGAGAGTTGCTTTTGAATGGGAGGTTCCTGGAAAAGAAGCTGTGTGAAAAGGTCATTGAGATAAAGGAGAACAAAATCAGCTATTACTAAGCTTATCTGTTATTTACTTTTCTCATTCAGGTTTTCAGAGTCTAAACCAGATCACCAGTCAGAGATCACCTCCTCCAGGATTTCCACAAAGACCCTCTGCTAATGGGAACCAATGTGGAATTCTTCATCAGGGACTACCACAAGGAAGAAACTAAGAGCATGATCACCTTCCTCATTCTGGAATCAGCAAGTTCCAGCACCACAGGGAGACCCACAGCAGCACCAATTCCCTCAGCCTGAAAACCAGCAAGGTTCACCACAATGTTTCCAAGGGCTCAGATCATTGGTGTGTCCCCAGGCCATTGTTTCTCAGTAAACTAGAATCCAAAGACAGGGATGAATTACATTTATCCTCCTGAAAAAAAAAAAAAACAAAAACAAAAAACTCCTTTATTTCTAGGAGTGTAGAAACTAACTAATCAAAATATTTCAAATATTTTTATTAACTATTAAATGACTTGTTCATGAGAGAAAGTCAATTTTTAGAGGAATATAATCTCCAAATTTTATGTGACACAGTTATTTTGTGTCTCTTACATTCTTTGAAAGAAGACCCGTTTTCTTGCTGACATCCTCTGCTCTTCGCTTGGGCTCTTCAGTTCATACATATAGACAGATCTCATCATGTTTTTTTCTTTATCATGTTCTTATTGTTTATGTTTGACATGTCATGTCCTCTCTGTAACCTGCCTTCATGATTTGTTTATTTCAGAAAGTGAATAAGATGACGTTCTCTCTCCACGTTCTTCTATTAGCCCAGTAGGATCAGAACTATAGCTTCACAACGTCAATTAAATGATCAGCATGCACCTGCTGTTTTCCTCCTCCCTGTGTGTCCTTGGGCCTGAAATTTCAGGGATGATAACAATCAAAGAACTTCTTAGTGTCTCTCTCTCTCTCTCTCTCTCTCTCTCTCTCTCTCTCTCTCTCTCTTATATCTTCCAGCAAGCTTCCCTTCTCATTATCCTTAAGCCATGTACCAAGTCCAAGTGTTTCCGTTACCACTATTGCCTGGTATCTACAGTATAATCATATTTTTAAGATTATTTCCCCATTACTGAATAACAGACTTATAATTTTGGTAGTCTAGGAACACAGGACAAAATACAGACCTCAGCATATGCTGAGGAATCTTTGAAAAATTTAGCCAGGTGTAGAATTATTTGGCAAAAATTCCAACAAATGGAAAATTAAAGGCAAGAAAATTAAAGTTTTGTGTACACTGTGATGTTCAGGGAAGTGGGAACTGCAGAAAAAGAGCCTGGTATCACTGGCCCAATAGCACAGCCCTTTTGAAAGCTGTATTTGGCAAAATTGCATTCACTTCATTTTCCTAATCATTTATTTCCACTACCTTCTTCCCTAGCATTTTTAGTTTTTTTCTTAGACTTTTAAAAAAATTAAAAGAAAGGAAACAATCTTTTTTCATCATACATACCAATCCAAATTCCCACTTCCTCTCTACCTCCCATCACCTCCACTTGCCTCCCCACCTCCCATACACTCCTCAAAAAGGGTAAGGTACATTGCTTTGGGGAAGGTGTAAGGCCTTCCCTCCTATATCTAGGCTGAGCAAAGTATCCCTCCAAAGATTATGGGTTCCCAAAAGCCAGTATATGCAGTAGGGATAAATCCTCTTGCCACTGCCAGGGGCCCCTCAGTTTTCCAGACCATTCAACTGTCAACACATTAAGAAGGACTAGATTGGTCCTATGCTTTTTCTTTCCATTCCAGCTGGCACAGGTGAGCTTCCATTAGCTCAGGTAGATTGTTTCAATGGGTGTACTCAATGATGGTCTTGACCTCTTTGCTCATATTCTCATTCCTCCCACTCTTCAACTGGACTATGGGAACTCAGTCCAGTGCTCTGAGGCAAGTTTTTGCCTCTGTTTCCATCAGTAGCTGGATGAAGATTCTATGGTAATATTTAAGCTATTCATCAGTCTGATTGTTATATGGCTTGGGGACTTTTTTGATCCAATCTATTTGGTGTTCTGGAAACTTCTTGTACCTTCATAGGGATATCCTTCGTTAGGTTGGGAAAGTTTTCTTCTATAGTTTTGTTTAATATATATTCTGTGCCTTTGAGCTGGATTTCTTCCTCTATTCACATTGGCAAGAATGGAGTGTTGAAGTGGGGTGTTATATGCAATTTAAGGTTCAATAATGTTTCTTTTACATAAGTGGGTGCTCTTGTAATAGGGGTATAGAGGTTCAGGATTGTGACTTCGTCTTGATCAATTGTTCCTATTATGAGTATGAAGTGTACTCTATCTCTTCTGATTGATTTTAGTTTGAAATCTATTTTGTTAGACATTAGGATAGCTACACTCACTTGTTTCTTAGGTTAATTTGACTGGAAAACCTATTCCTAACAATTTACTCTGAGGTAATGTCTGTCTTTGAGGTTGAAGAGTGTTTCTTGTTTACAGGAGAAGGCTGGATCCTGTTTTAATATCGATTCTCTTAGTTTGTGCCTTTTTATAGGTGAATTGAATCCACTACTATTGAGAGATATTAATGAGCTGTAGTTGTTAATTCCTGTTAATTTTTTTGTAGCTTGTATGTTTCCCTTCTTTGGGTTTTGCTGGTGAGAGGTTATCTATTGCTTGTGTTTGTGGGTCCAGTTAGCTTCCCTGGGTTGGGGTTTTCTTCCTAGTACTTTCTATAGGGCTGGGTTTGTGAATTTGTATTTTTTAAATCTGGTTTTGTAATGGAATATATTGTTTTCTCCATCCATGGTGATTAAAGCTTTGCTGGGCATAGTAATCTGGGCTTGTATTCATCATCTCTTAGTCTCTACAGTACATCTGCCCAGGACCTTCTGGCATTTATGGTTTCCATTGAGAAGTTGGGTGTAATTATGACAATTCTACCTTTATATGTTACTTGACCATTTTCCTTTGTAGCTCTTAATATTCTTTCTTTATTCTGTATGTTTTGTATTTTTATTATTATATGGTGAGGGGACTTTTTTAGATCCAGTCTATTTGGTGTTCTGTAATCTTCTTGTACCTTCATAGGGATATTCTTCTTTAGGTTGGGAAAGTTTTCTTCTATGATTTTATTGAATATATTTTCTGTGCCTTTGAGCTGGAGTTCTTCTCCTTCTATTCATATTATTCTAAGACTTGATCTTTTTGCGGAATTCCAGATTTCATGGATGTTTTGTCAAGAATTTGTTGGATTTAATGTTTTCTTTAACTAGTGAGTCTATTTCCTCTATAGTATCTTCAACACCTGAGATTATTTCTTCTATCTCTTTTATTCTGTTGGTTATATTTGCCTCTATAGTTACTGTTCAGTTACCCAGATTTTCCATATCCAGTATTCCTTTGGTTTGTGTTTTCTTTATTGTGTCTATTTTAGTCTTCAAGTCTTGAACTCTTTGCTTCACCTATTTGATTGTTTTTTTTCCTTGTTTTCTTGGGATTCTTTGAGGAATTTATTGATTTCTTCCAATTTTTGTTTGTCTTTTCCTCCATGTCTTTAAGGGAGTTTTTCATTTCCTCTTTAAATGTCTCCATCACCTTTAGAAGTTATATTTAAAGTCATTTTCCTCTGCTTCTTCTGGGTTAGAATAATCAAGTCTTCCTGTTGTGTGACCAGTGGTTTCTCATGTTACCATGTTGCTTTTAGTTGTTGAATGGATTCTTGCATTGGTGCCTACCCATTTCTTTCTTCAAATGAGACTGGCAGTATCTTTGCATCTTGGTTCAATCCTTGCAGTATCTGTCTGAGTCTTTGGGAATTGTTCTTAGTCTGCTCTGCACTGTCAATGTCTGTCTCAGGGAATCATTGGGGTCTCCCTAAACATGCTATCTTGGGTCTTCTCTATTGGTTAACTCTCCTGGTCCACTCAGTGTTGTAGCAAGCTCTTGGTTCCCTCCATATTGTAACAAGCTGTGTTTCAGAGTCCCACTGAGGTTTCAGGAGGATAGGTGGGTTTGGGGTTGGGATGGGGCTAGGAGCTTGTGGGTCTGGTGGATGGAAGTAGGTATTGGGGCAGCCTACCTGCTGGAAACTTTCCTGCCAGTTGGCTAGAGAAACCAAAGCACTTTGGAGAGGGACCTGGGGTTTTGTTCAAATATGGAGGTCCTAGAGAGTGGGATGTCCTATTTGGGAGTCCCCTCTGTGTGCTGTGATTACCATTGATGATTAAGGAAACTGCCTTGGCCTCTTGATAGGGCAGAACTTAGGTAGGGAGAGAAAGACAAAACTGAATTTTCTCATTAAAAAAGTTTTAACTCTAACAATGTAAAACTATATATAGTAAGGATTAAGTAAGAAATATATTCACAATCTCCAACCTATCAGTATTTGTCAAATTCAGAGAAAATACTCTATTATCTAACTTATTATGGTGAGTTCAAAGTTTTGTACTTAATTTACCTTCTATCATAAATAAGGAAAACTATAGCTATCTAATCTTCAACCTCAGAAGAAACCTGAGAAGGATAAAATATCATTTGAGTAAACAAGAAGTGCAGAACAAGTAACTTTCAAAACTAATAATTGCCAGAGATATCTGGCTACATGAACAGTCACCCCATGATTCCTCTGTAACATTGGAGCATCTGTCTTTGGTATATAGGCCTAAAATATCTGACAGACTTTTCTCTGAAACAGGAATTTGTCAAGTTCAACAGTTGCCTTCTTTTGTGCCCTGGTTATCCAATTTGCATAGCACACTGTCTGCAGTTGAGGTGAGGCCGGTTTCTTTGCCCAGTGTCTAGCTTTTGTCATAAAGAAAGTAAATTCTATATGGAGGTTCTTTGATGCCCATGATCCTACTTTAAAGAAAACAGGTGCTGGCAGGAGCAGTTAAGTCTCACTGTCAAGAAAATCCTTACATTATTGAAACATTAAAATACCACATTCTGTAATCTCTGATGTGTTGGAAGACAATATATTTAAAGTACATCTCTGATTGACCATGAAAAAATAACTAACATGAGTTTAAGTTTGATTTCTATAAATGAATAACTACTAACCTTTATTTCTTAATATCTTAAATAGTGTTAAGGAATAGAACTTTACATTACAGTTTTAAACTAGCTACACAGCTTCAATTCCTTAAACAAAAAATAGGTGCATATGATACAGTTAAACAAAAATACCCTTAGTTTGCATAAATATACAAAAATATCTTAAGCAAAAGGAAAAACAAAACACAGTATAACAAGAATAACATTAAATTTGTATCAGTATACAAAAATCCATATCAATGTAAAATATTTGAGACAAGAAGCTGCCCTTTTAGATTGAAAGTAGATACAATAATATATCCTTTTATCCTATCATTTCTATACTCCCCCCTTTTTCTTTTCAGAATGAGATCCCTGAGTCTAATTTTCTTTGTTAAGTTTTCTTCCTGACAATAACCAATAACCACTTGTGACCAACCCCCTAAACAATGACAAGCATTAAATGATGAAAAATCCCTCTGTACCTTTGGGAAATGTGGATACCATGTTATTAAAATTGCTGATATTTGGAAATAATGGCATCTTTAAGGTACCCTAATAAAATTAAACTAAAGATCAATCTTTAGGAGAGCTACCTCTTGTCCTGTCTTGATATGATGGGAGAGTACAAGGCTTATCTGAAGTCTTGACTGGAGTAGTCTACAAGGTTAGATCATCTTTGCTATCTTCTTTGAAATTGCCCTTAGCAGTTTGTAGTTTGAAACTGATCTTTGGGTGGTGTTTGTCAACTGAGTGGCATTATCACAGTTCAGGTAGATTCATCCTGTGCATCCCCAAAATCTGTTTGGAGACTTCAAAGGTCACTGTTAGGAATGATGATAGTTACTGCAAGAAACTTAAACATTTTAAATTTCATATGTAGCATATATTTAAGAGATTAAAGGACCACAATCTATTAACTATATCCAGGGTACAAAAACTTGGTTCCTCATTACCTGCTTCAGACTCATCCCTGAAACAACATATAAGAAGCTGGATATAGTCTATTTCTAGAATCAGATAGTACTCTATATGACCATTAATATTATGACAGGAAGTTTAAATTTGTACATATACACTAATCTTATAAATTTTGAGATAATATTTACACATTAGGAATAGTTTCAAAGAGTCAAATAAAGCCAAAAGATTATGAGATTAGTGATAATCGAATAGTCCCTTATTTTGATTTCTCTTTTGTCCCATACCAGCTGGCTCCTTTTTCATAAGAAAAGAGATTTTAGGAGAGACCTATGATTGAATACAAAAGGCAGCTTTAATATTTAATGAATTAGGACTACAAAACTATCATTTCCATTTTCTCTGTGGAGAACAGTAGAGAAACATTTGAGAAGATTTGAGATTTAATCTTATTGGAACTGTGCTATACAATTTGGTCAATTTGATCTTTTCCTTGGGGTATTTTCCCTGCATGTTTCTTTAGATGTCTCCTTAGTCCAATGGTCTTCAGCTTTCTTAGTTGGATGCTGTTATTCTCCTAGAAAGACAGAAACAAAACCCAGCCTCAACCCTAACTTTGGGGAATTTCTCAGCAGTTTGAATTGCCATGCTGATTAATTATCATTTTTCCTAATCAAGATGTCTTTTTCTTGTTGTTCTAATCTAATCTTATCAAATTTGATGGTATCCATAGCTTTTTTCACTTGTGGAAACCAAAGCAAAACCTTGTCCTCAATAGAACACATATCCTGGTTTTCATTTTGAGGTTAACACATTTTTAAAGAATAAAGAAAGAATTTTTACAGAATTAGTTGTGTCTCCACAACTGTTTCTCCTTTCTCATTAACATTTGAAAATTAAAGTTAATAAAGCATTGTTTAATTTATTTCTGGGGTCTTTATTATCCCCTTTCATTTATTAAGCATATCTTTTAAAATGCACTTAGTATTTTACAAACACTTCTGTAGGATTGTGGAGTATGCCTCTAATAATCTTTGTTGTAATATGCAAAAAAGTTTCATTTTACTAGGGACATATGCTGTAAGATTGTTAGTCTCAATTTGTACAGATATTCCCACAATAGCCATAAATTCTAATAAATGTATGATTACAGAATCAGCTCTTGAAGAACTCAAATCATTTGCCCATTGAAATCCTAAATATTTATCAATGTACAAGTAGGGCATTTCGAAATTATTTTCTTTACTTTTTGCCAGGTGGTAGGAAAATATTTCTTCAAACCTGTACTATTAATATGGTGTTTTTTATGAAATTCTGAGGCTTCTAGCATATTTCCTACCAATAATTGATCAACTTCATTATTATCTCATGATACCTATAGACCCATATGGAATCTGATATGCATTTTATTTATATAAGATGCAATTTTGTTTTCAATTGTTTCTTGTAATTGAATGAATAACAATGTTAATTCTGAGTCGTCTGGAATCAGTTAAATGGTTTCAATATTTTTTCTGTATTTTAAGATTTAGGTAATGATATTAAGAGGTTTGGAAAAAATCTAATAATACCATGAAAATAGCATATAATTCTCACTTTTAATGGTATCATAGGAGCTTTGAGCCTCTTTACATATATTTCCTGATGGTTTGCCTACCTCCTTATTTATTTGTATTAGTGTAGAATGTAGATGCTATAGTGTTATATTGCGGTGTTCCTCCCACAATGTGAAGAAAACTCCAATTAGTTTTTTTTATACACTAAAGTTTCTTGTTTGGGAAATATTTATTGCTAATCTATCCCAAGAAATGACTGACTGCAAGCTCTTTGCTAAAGCCCATTTTCTCCCAATAATGAGGAAACTTCAGCGTTAGTAAAAGGTATCATAATTTCTGCTTCGGTATATTCTGTTCATTGACAAAGTCTCAATATTACTTTCAGAAATAATTCATAAAACTTTTCTACATAGGTCTTTAATTTCTTACTCCCTTTATGTAGCAAAAATATCCATTCTAAAATAATATCCTTTTTATGCATAAAAATTTCTATAGGAAAATGCATAGAATACAATCTAAGTGATCCATATGTACAGCCTATAGTTTTTTTGCCTACCAAAATCAAATCTCTCAGCCTCATCTGGTTATTTTCTTGGACTATATAATTATATTGCTTGGTATCTACAGCATAATTGTATTTTAAAAATTATTTTCACATTATTGAATAAAAGACTCATAATTTTAGTAGAAATGGATCACAATACAAAGTACAAACCTCAGTATATGTTAAAAAGCTTAGAAAAATTTAGCCAGGTGTGGTAGTATTTGGCTAAAATTTCAAGAAATGAAAAGTTATAGGCAAGAGAATTAAAGTTTTGTATACATTGTGATTTTCAGGGAAATGGGGACTGAAAAGACAGAGCCTGGTGTCACTGGCTCAACAGCAGAGCCATTTTGGAAGGTGTCATTGGGAAAATTACATTCACCTCCCTTTCATAATTGTTTAAGATAACTACACACTTCCCTGCCATTTTAAACACTTAGAAAAGGGCATGCCTATTCTACCAAAGGCAATTTATAGATTCAATGCAATCCCCATCAAGATCCCAGCAAAATTCTTCACAGATCTTGAAAGAACAATAATCAACTTTATATGGAAAAACAAAAAACCCAGGATAGCCAAAACAATCCTATACAATAAAGGATCTTCTGGAGGCATTACCATCCCTGACTTCAAACTCTATTACAGAGCTACAGTAATGAAAACAGTGTGGTACTGGCATAAAAACAGAGAAGTCGATCAATGGAATCGCATAGAAGACCCAAATTTTAACCGACAAACCTATGATCACCTCATTTTCGATAAAGGAGCTAAAAGTATACAATGGAGGAGAGAAAGCATCTTCAACAAATGGTGCTGGCACAACTGGATATCAACCTGTAGAAGAATGAAAATAGACCCATATCTATCACCTTGCACAAAACTCAAGTCCAAATGGATCAAAGACCTCAATATTAGTCAGAACACACTGAACCTGATAGAAGAGAAAGTGGGAAGCACCCTACAACAAATGGGCACAGGAGATCGCTTTCTATGTATAACCCCAGCAGCACAGACATTAAGGGCAGCATTGAATAAATGGGACCTACTAAAACTGAGAAGCTTCTGTAAAGCAAAGGACACTGTCACTAAGACAAAAAGGCAACCTACTGACTGGGAGAAGATCTTCACCAACGCTGCAACAGACAAAGGTCTGATCTCCAAAATTTATAGAGAACTCAAGAAACTAGACTTCAAAATGCTAATTAACCCAATTAAAAAATGGGGCACTGAACTGAACAGAGAATTCTCAACAGAAGAAGTTCAAATGGCCAAAAGACACTTAAGGTCATGCTCAACCTCCTTAGCGATTAGGGAGATGCAAATCAAAACAACTTTGAGATATCATCTTACACCTGTCAGAATGGCTAAAATCAAAAACACCAATGATAGCCTTTGCTGGAGAGGCTGTGGAGGAAGGGGTACCCTCATCCATTGCTGGTGGGAATGTAATCTTGTGCAACCACTTTGGAAATCAGTGTTTCGGTTTCTCAGGAAATTCGGGATCAACCCACCCCTGGACCCAGCAATACCACTCTTGGGAATATACCCAAGAGATGCCCTATCACATGACAAAAGCATTTGTTCAACTATGTTCATAGCAGTATTATTTGTAATAGCCAGAACCTGGAAACAACCTAGATGCCCTTCAATGGAAGAATGGATGAAGAAAGTGTGGAATATATACACATTAGAGTACTACGCTGTGGTAAAAAACAATGACTTCTCGAATTTTGCATGCAAATGGATGGAAATAGAAAACACTATCCTGAGTGAGGTAACCCAGGCCCAAAAAGATGAACATGGGATGTACTCACTCATAATTGGTTTCTAGCCATAAATAATGGTCACGGAGTATATATTTGGTGAACCTAAAGAAGGTAAATAAGATGGCGAACTCAAGGAAAAACATATAATTATCCTCTTGGCTATGGGAAGTAGACAAAATTGCCGGGTAGAAAATTTGGGATCTTGGGGGTGGGGTGGGATGGGATTATCGGGGGATGGGGAGAGAAAAGGGAGAAGGGGAGGATGAGGGAAACTTGGGGAAACAGGTTGATTGGGATAAAGGAAGGTTGGATAGGGGAGCACGGAAGCACAATGCTTAGTTAAGGGAGCCACCTTAGGGTTGGCAAGAGACTTGAACCTAGAGTGGCTCCCAGGAACCCAAGGCGAGGTCCCCAGTTAGTTCCTTGGGCAGCTGAGGATAGGGAACCTGAAATGACCCTATCCTATAGCAATGCTGACGAATATCTTGCATATCACCATAGAACCTTCATCTGGGGATGGATGGAGATAGTCACAGAGACCCACACTGGAGCACCGGACTGAGCTCCCAAGTTCCCATCGAGGAGCGGAAGGAGGGAGAACATGAGCAAGGAAGTCAGGACCACGAGGGGTGCACCCAACCACTGAGACAGTGTGGCTGATCTATTGGGAGCTCACCAAGGCCAGATGGAATGAGACGGAAGAAGCATGGGATAAAACAGGACTCTCTGATCATGGCGAACAATGGGGGCTGATGAGAAGCCAAGGACAATGGCCCTGGGTTTTGATCCTACTTCAAGTTCTGGCTTTGTGGGAGCCTAGCCAGTTTGGATGTTCACCATCCTAGACATGGACAGAGGGGGAAGGACCTTGGACTTTCCACAGGGCAGGGAACCCTGACTGCTCCTTGGACTGGAGAGGGAGGGGGAGAGGACTGGGGTGAGGGGGAGAAGGGTGGAAGGAGGGGGAGGGAAATGGGAGGCGGGGCGGAGGGGGAAACTTTTTTTTTCTCAATAAAAAATTAATAAAAAAAAAACAAAAAAATGAATTTCATTAAAATATAAAAAAGAAAAAAGAAAAGGGCATGCCTAAGTAGTACTGTAGTGTCCTTCCTTAGTAACTATCTGAAATCCAATGCCATTAGGCACACCCTGGAACTGACGGAGACTGGAACCAGTCTCTGTAACTTCACTGCCTTCTTCTCCCCCATCAAATTAATGCAAGTCTTTTTCTTTTTTAAAAATAGGTCTTGGAGGATACAGAACTGTCCAGACAGGAGGACAAATCTTTATCCTCCTCAGGGGTGGCCTTGAATAAACCTCCATTCCTCTCTAGACTGCCTTCTCACAAACTGACACTCAAGCAGCAGGCAGCTAGATCCCTGACTCTGTCAACTTTTCATAGAGAACTGTTCTTACAGTCAATGTACTGAATCAATAAAGCTACCTGAAATCAAAGGACAGAGTCAGATATTGTGTGGCTGGCATTAGCCAAAGAATTCTTGGGGGATTTAGGAGATCTGCCACAGAAGATAGGAAAGAAGGAGACAGAATTTTCATCTTGATGGATCAGGAAAAATCTGGATGGAGGGTCAGCCAATCAACTATCTGATTTGCTTGGATTTATCAGATCTTTATCTCAATTTCTGACTTTATAGTTTTTATTATATTGTAACAATTTATGTAATAGTTTCATCTGACATACCTCTTGGGGTTTGGATTATGTTTCAGGGAGTAAAAATCACTACAACCACACTGCTCCTGACAACCACCTGGCTCTGTCAGCCTGACCACTAGCCTTGCTGCACAACCATAGCCAATAGTGTACAATTTTATTCCATGACATTCCCAGAAGAAAGCTTAGTTTTCTCCCATGCAGGGGCTGGTCCTTTCTCTCCACAGCTAATGACAGATGGGGGCAATTCTATCTCCATGCTGCTTCCCAAATGTGAGGATTTCTCCTACTGGCTTCCTTACATTATCTCTTCAGGCAGCTCACCAATATTCCTTCCAGGCTCATGAGCAGCCACATTGCACCCATCAAAGCATGCAATCAGCATGGCTTGGGGCCCTCTACTGCACACCTGACACTCAGTCAGGCCTCTTTGGCATAGCAGCAGCCCGCTGTGACCCCATCACATGTCACACTAGTCTCAGTGTGTGGACAACTTCCTTTCTCCACAGCAATGTTGCTACCACTGACAATTCTTCCCCACCCCCATCCCTTGCCCATCTCCACCTATGTTGTTATCATCATCAGATATGATAAAACACTTCGGAAGTTTTAAACAAGTAATTAGATTTAACAATAAAGTGGGGGGGGGGTATGAATCTTTCATATGTTGAGAATCAGAAATATCATAATCTTCTGACTTAGGACACCATTCCACCATTGCATTATGAAACTAAAGAGATGTAGCTCAAGGTTATTAGAAAATCAAGCTTAATTTATTCAGTTACAATACAAAAATGGCTACCTGATGATAGGGTACCTAAGGCTATACGGAAGTTACCTGATTTGTTGTAGAAATTTTATATTTGAAGGAAACAGTCATTTCATATGGTATGTATTCACACTTTGTGAAATAGGTATCAAATTTTTGGGAAAGAAGGAACAGAATTACTCCACAAGACTGGAAAGATTTTCTACAGCAATATTGGAAGCAAGTCCTCAGTAACAATGGAAAACATGGTGGTAAGATGCCATGAAAAAGCAAAATAGTCCTAGAGGTATTAAATTTTTCCAAGAGCAGTTTCTCATTGAAAATTAATGTGTTGATTTGCAGACAGTTTTGATTTGAATATCATACCTTGGCACAATGTCCTACAGCAGTTTTGAATATTTGGGACAGGGTTGAAGAATCAGGAAAGAGGTCTAAGACATTTACTAAAGTTATAAAATGCTCAAAGAAGCCTTCACTGTTTTTTTTTAACAAAGATTGACTTCAACTGTAAGAGGAGTGGTATCAGAACCAGCAATTAGATAAATATTAATTGAATCTTTGCTTTTTGAGAATTCTAATTTAGATAGCAAAAAGTTGATTAAGTCTTTAAAAGCAAAATCAGCACCCATACATGAATAGATCCAAAATACAGCTGAGATTGGATCTCATGCTTATAACACTGCTTTGACATGAGAAGTAATTTCTAGGAATTTTGAGAAAAATCAAAATATTAAATGTTTTAATTTTTGTAAAGAAGGTCTTTTGAAAGGTGATTGTAGGCAAGGGATTTCTAGAAATAATTTTTTCAATGTACCCTTCTGGGGTACATAAAAGGTGTGTCAAAGGCTGACATTGGACTAGTGAATGAAGATCAACAAGGAGCAGGCACAGTAACCCTTTGTCCTTTGGAAACACCCACCTACAAGTTCCAATATCAAATTTGACTTAGTAATTTCCTATCAGCATTGGAGAAAATCATTTATAGTGCAAGATAAATGAGAAGGGAAGCTTGCTGGAAGAATATACTGATTTTTTGTTGTTATCAGCCAGGAAATTCCAGGCCCAAACTCACTCAGGAAGAAGGAAGACAATCAGCAGATGCATGCTGATCATTTAATTGATGTAGTGAAGCTATAGTTTTGATTCTACTGGGGGAGTAGAAGAAATGTGGAGAGGGAGCCATCTTATTATATTCACTTTCTGAAATAAACAAATTATTAAGGCATGTTACAGAGAGGACATGACATGTCAAACATAAACAATAAGAACATGATAAAGAAAAAAACATGATGAGATCTGTCTATATGTATGAACTGAAGAGCCCAAGCAAGGAGCAGAGGATGTCAGCAAGAAAACGGGTCTTCTTTCAAAGAATGCAAGAGACAAAAATTATTGTGAAACTCAAAATTTTGAGGTAATATTCCTCTAAACATAGACTTTCTCTCATGAATAAGTCATTTAATAGTTAATAAAAATATTTGAAATTAGATCCAGGACTTTGTCATTTCTAAATACTTTGATTGGTTAGTTTCTATAATCTGAGAAATAAAGGAGGTATTTTTTTTTTGTTTTTCAGGAGGATATATGTAATTCATACCTGTCTTTGGGTTATAGTTTACTGAGAAATGATGACTTTGGGACACCCCAACGATCTGAGCCTTTGGAAAGATTGTGGTGAACCTTGCTGGTTTTCAGGCTGAGGGAATCTGATGGAAGAAGGTCATTGGCTAATAAAGAAATTTCCTTGGCCCATTTTATAGGTTAGAACATAGGTGGGTAGAGTAAACAGAACAGAATGCTGGGAGGAAGAGGAAGTGAGCTCAGACTTGATAGTTCTGTTCTCTGGGGCAGATACGATGAAGCTCCTACCCAGGATGGATGTAGGCTAGAATCTTCCCAGTAAGCACACCTTGGGGTGCTACACACATCATTAGAAATGGGCTAGTCCAGGTGCAAGAGTTAGCTGAGAAGAGGCTAGATATAATGGGCCAAGCAGTGTTTAAAAGAATACAGTGTCCATGTAATTATTTTGGGGCATAAGCTAGCAAGCGGCTGGGAGCTGGGTTGTAGGAAGAGGCCCGCAGCTCCCTCTACAGAATGATGCCCAGACGTGTGGACAACTGAATCCACTGAAAGCATGAGAAAACTTGGGAAAGAGTAAAGCATGTTTTCTTGGTAGCAGCAATTTCTAGGGTCTGCTCTGCTTGCTAGAGGCAAGCAAGCACTCTCATTAAGAGAGGCTTCCTGACTCAACTTTAGCTGCAAAACCCTGCAGCTCTTAAGAGGTTCTGCCATGAAACACTTAAATGGTGTTGATAAAAGCTGACTGAATGCTTGTTTGTTTTCAGCAGTAGCAGGGAAAAAGTTGTACCATTTTAAAATGCCAGCATTCTGAGCTGTCCTGCCAGGGCAAACTCTGACTCTTTGAGGCAGGAGGTCAGCTACAGAGAGAGCATTTGAGTGTTGTAGCTTGTTTGCTGGCAAGGACCTTGAAATGCCATAGAGTTGTGGTAATAAAAATGACTACAGCCGGTACCTCAGCCACGAGGCTGGAAAGCTAAGGAATGAGCTGGATCTAGCCGGCAAAGCCACGGCTTTAATCCTACCCATATTGCTCAGTAATTTACAGGCTCGTGTGGTCAGAAAAAGAGATATATAGTAAAGAGAAATTAAAAAACAAAGCAAACCTTTAAATGATTTACAGTGTGTTGAAAATATATGCAGACTAAAAGTTAAAGTTCTTAAAGTAAAAAACAAAAAAAGGAGGAAAGAGAGTAGTTGGGTGTGGTAGGACACACCTTTAATCCCAACACTTGGAAGACAGAGGGAGATTGACCTCTGTGACTTCAAGGTGTGGTAGCACATGCCTTTAATCCCAATGCCTGGGAGGCAGAGACAGAGGGATCTCTGAGAGTTCAAGTACAGCCTAGTCTTCAGAGTTATTCCAGGACAAAGATATACAGAAAACCTGTCTCAAAAAGTAAAAATAAACAAAATAGAGTTAAAATAAAGTTGTACAAAGATGGAAAATAAACGGAATTTTGATACTGTATGCTATTATGTTCTCTTTGAATTGTTTGAATCCTGAGGAAAGAGCAACAGATGCTAAAAGATATTTGTTTATAAATGCTGCTGAACTAATCCAACATAGATATTTTGAAAATACCTTGACTTCAGATTTTGGATCTAAGGATATGATACTTTTGAAAAGAGATTCTTCTTTTGTTTTCACAGAGGATGAAACCCTGTGGATTGTTTCTATTCCAATATGGTATGATAGACCACGCCCTCCTGAAAGGTTGCTGTGAACACCCTCAAAAAATTACTTCACTCAACTGCCAACTGAGATGACCCTGGCACACAGGTTATACCATGAAAGACCCAATTAACGAAGCCCCCATTCAGCAGGAAGCAGTTTGGAGAGAAAAAACTGCGCCCATGTTCCCAAATATTGTTTATAAATGTTCTTTTACATTTAAAGGGGGATATGATATAGGTATGAATAATTTATATTGATATGGATTTTGCTTTAGTGATTTAAATTTAAGGTCAATTTTGTTATATGTATATGTGTTTCTGATCTTGATTAAGGTATTGTGATTGTGTAGTTCATTTAAAAATGTAATGTATATAGGTTGTTAATGGATAATCATTAATAATAGTCAAGTTTGTAGTCATGTTAGATTTTCTAGATATATAGATATATATATTTCAGTTAGATTGGCATTCTTCATATCTTTCAAAGACTATGGAATATGTTATTTAATGTTTTAATAACAGGGTTTTTCATGACAATGAGACATGTCTGCTTCTGGAAACACCAATCTACTTCAAGAAGAAGATGGGCATCGAAGAGGATCCTTATGGAGTTTGATAGCCATTTGGGCAAGAAACTGCTCTTACCTGGACTATTGCATAAATTGGACACAGAGAACCCACAGAGAGAGGACTACTGAACTTGCCTAAAGGTGAGATGATCTTTCGGGGTTCCTGATTCATGAAGGAGTCTGCGAGACATTCTGCAGGACACAGCAGATGGTGACTGAACTGACTTTGAAATTTCCTGCTTCATGGAAATATCTCTGGATACTATGGGCCTGTAGGCTGAAGATGGATGACCCAACGGTACAGAGAAACTTTGGGTGACTGTCCAGGCAGCGAGATGTCTCTGTCATTTCTAGAGTTTGAAAGTTGCTTATTTCTTGTTTGCTTATTTAATATTGTATTTTTATTTTTTTTAAATATTTATTTATTATGTATACAATATTTTGTCTGTGTGTATGCCTGCAGGCCGGAAGAGGGCACCAGACCCCATTACAGATGGTTGTGAGCCACCATGTGGTTGCTGGGAATTGAACTCAGGACCTTTGGAAGAGCAGGCAGTGCTCTTAACCTCTGAGCCATCTCTCCAGCCCCTAATATTGTATTTTTCTGGAGTCTTTGATGGAGTTGAAGAATAGTTAGTTATAGTTATAGCTTTCCTTAGTTATGATAAAGATAAAATAGATGTAAATATTGTAATTTTTACTTGATAACTGTTTTGTTATATGTAATTTTGCTCTGTTAAAGTTAAAGCCTTTCCTTTTTTGTTTAAACAGAAAAAGGGGAAATGATGGAGGAAGGCCATTGGCTAATAAAGAAACTGCCTTGGCCCATTTTATAGGTTAGAACATAGGTGGGTAGAGTAAACAGAACAGAATGCTGGGAGGAAGAGGAAGTGAGCTCAGACTTGATAGTTCTGCTCTCTGAGGCAGACACGATGAAGCTCCGACCCAGGATGGATGTAGGCTAGAATCTTCCTGGTAAGCACACCTTGGGGTGCTACACACATTATTAGAAATGGGCTAGTCCAGGTGCGAGAGTTAGCTGAGAAGAGGCTAGATATAATGGACCAAGCAGTGTTTAAAAGAATAGAGTGTCCATATAATTATTTTGGGGCATAAGCTAGCAAGTGGCCGGGAGCCAGGTTGTAGGAAGAGGCCCGCAGCTCCCTCTGGAGGAATTGGTGCTGCCTTTGGTCTCCCTGTGATGCTGGGCCTTGCTGGTTTCCAGAATAAGAAAGGTGACCTTGCTGTTAGTCTCTTTCTTTGTGGTGGTTTTTGATGAGGAACACCACCTAGGTTCCCATTAACAGAGTGTCTTTGTGGCAATCCTGGAGGAGGTGGTCTCTGATTGGGAACTTGTTTTCAGCTCTGAAAACCTGAATGAGTAAAGTAAATAACAGATGAGCTTAGTAATAGCTGATTTTGTTCTCCTTTATCTCAATGACCTTTTCACACAGCTTCTTTTCCAGGAACCTCCCATTCAAAAGCAACTCTCCTTATACTTCCTGAAGAGCTCGTGTTAAACCATGGACTTGCATGGCATTCATGCACTCACAAGTAGTTTCCAGAAGAAGTCCAGGAGCTCTTTAGAAACTTAGCTTATTCAGAATCAGTTTCCTCACACAAAAGTAAAATAAGAAATAGGTTTAAACATGCGAGTTCTGTTTCAGGTTATATTTTGGGACACAGTTTTTGTTTTTGCTTTTATCTTATTTTTTGCTTTGTGACCCTAAGTCAAGAAGCTAATTTCTGTGTTAAAAGTAAAGCAGCTTGTTCATAAGCTTGGGCTCAGGTTGAGAAATCATAGTAAGGGGAAGAAAGGACAAATTCGCAGTCTACATGGTATTCGAAGTGCAACGCATCTAATGAGGGAAAAGCAAATGGAGTAATACCACTCTAGCTCCTAATATGGTATAATAAGGGCTTCTTTATTAAAAGTTCTTTATTAAAAGAGAACTCACCGATCACAAAGAAGAACAGAAACAGAATCCAACATTCAGGTGTGGTGAGTGGGAAGAGGGTAAGAAGGTGATCGTGCTGGCATTTTGGTACCCACAGCCATGCCCAACCTGGTCCAGCTTTACAAAGGCCACTGGTTGAAGGAGGTTGCCCATCAACTCCCCCTTTTGTCCAAATAAGAGTTCCTAATCCAAAATAAAACGATAAACCATAGGAGCAGATTTCAAGTATAAAAATTAGAATTACTAACAGTACAAACCATATTAAGCAAGAAACATATGCTAATAGATTTAATAATTATTCTATCCTAAGGAATCTAAGTTATATATTAGAAATGGATTGGCTAAATCATAAGATGAAGGTAGCCATGACTATCTAATCTTCAACCTAAGGCCTGAAAAGGAAGATAATAATATTTGAGTAGTCAGGAAATGCATTTAAGAAATTTTCAGACTATGCAGTAGATGACAGAGACAACTTGCTACTTGAGCAATGACCCAAAGTCTCATTTGAAACATTGGAGCAAACAACTTTAGCTAAGGCTTAGAGTAACTGACAAATCATTTCAGAGGCAAGAAGATATTCAAAACTGTCTTATTCTGTCTTGGCAAGGTTTGAAAGACTTTTTTTTTTGTATCCTGCTTATCCAATCTGGATACCATTCATTTTGTCAGTGGTCAAGTCATGGGCAGTTCCTTGCCAAGAGGCCAGTTTTGCCATGAAGCAAACAAACTCCAAGCAGTATGTCTTCAGTGTTCAAAATTCTCTCAGGAATAATCAGTGCTGCCAGAAGCAATCACGTCTCATGTCAACAGAACCCTAAGTTATTTAAATGCCATATTCTGCAGTTTTTTGAAGTGTTTGAAGATTACCTATCATGAAGAATACAATCTCTATGTATCAAAAGAATCTGGTTAGTCTAATTATAAGTATGACAAACATGAACGACTATTGACTTATGATACTTAATACCTGCATAACTTAAGGACTAAGGCTTTATATTACAATATTAAACAATTAAACAATCTTCAAATAACTGTGCAGCAAATGAGGACAATGACCTCAAAATGTAAGCAATGTATAATTATACTGATCAGAGGTAGAAATATAGGATACAGTATAATAAATATATCCTAAAATTATATTAATATACAAAATGTCTTAAACAGAAGTAGAAACGTTCATGCCAAGAATCTGACAAAATAACTTTTCATAGGTGTACAAATATTATAAACAGAAATAGAAACATATTCAATATGGCAAATACAATTTGAATTTGTATCAATATAGAATAATCTATACCAATGCAAATTATCTATAAATAATAGCTCATGAGTATTCACTCTATTACTATTATTATTACTAATGTAAGTTCACACTAATCTACCTATTATCCCATTCATTCCTCCCCCTTTTTAAAAAGTTCCCTGAGCCTAAAAATTTTTATTTATTTATTAAATATTTCCACCGCCTCCCATTTCCCTCCCCTCACTCCCTCTCTTCCTCCCTCTCCAGTCCTAAGAGAAGGTAGAGTACCCTGCCTTGTGGGAAGTCCAAAACCCTCCCCGCTCCATCCAGGTCTAGGAAGGTGTGCATCCAAACAGACTGGGATCCCAAAAAGCCAGTACATGAAGTAGAATCAAATCCCAGTGCCATTATTATTCCTTCCCAGTCAGTCTCCATTGTCAGCCACATTCAGATAGACCAGTTTGATCACATTCTCATTCATTCCCAGTCCAGCTAGCCTTGGTGAGCTCCCATTAGATCAGTCACACAGTGTCAGTGGGTGAACGCACCCCTTGCAGTCCTGACTTCCTTGCTGATCTTCTCTCTCCTTCTGCTCTTCATCTGGACCTTGGGAGCTCAGTCCAGTGCTCCAATGTGGGTCTCTGTCTATATCACCATCCATCACCAGATGAAGGTTCTATGGTGATATTCAAGATATTCATCAGTGTGGCTATGAGACAAGGCCAGTTCTGGCACCTTCTCCTCTGCTGCCCAAGGACCTAGCTGGGGACATCCCCTTGGACACCTGGGAACCCCTCATGAATACTCATGATTTGGTGATCTCCAATCATAAAAATATTTTCATTACTACTTCATAACTGTAATTTTGCTACTGATATGAATGGTAGTGTAAAAATTCAATTCTCCCAATGGTTTAGACACATGTCCATGTAGGGGATCTATTCAAGGCAGAGAAGAAGGAGGTGAAAACTGGAAGAGAGATTCACAAGGAGGTTGCTCCAGCTAAAAGGAAGTGAGAGAAGTGAAGAATAATATAGTTGAAGAATAATATAGTTAATGTCTTCAACCATGATATGAAAATATTAAATATAAAGTCCCAGAATATGTGATTTGTAAGTTTTCAGCTGTAGATTGTCTGAATAAGGTCATAAAATCTTATACAATTTGCTGCCATAGCTAGAGAAATGTTTCATGATATTGTTCTATAAAAACATTTTGAGCACATGAATGAATAATACACACATGTCTAGATAAGACAAACATTTGCCAACAAGTCTTGATCAGTATAAAACTAAACTATTACATAGCTCAAAAAAGAGTCAAATAAAATGAATTGAAAGTCACTTTCACTGCATGTTGCAAGTCATTTTCACTTCATCCTTGTGGTACTGGATATCAGAACTGACAACAGCTCCAAAAATTACTCTTCACTAATGTGTGGGTTGTCATTTCTGGTATTTGATATGCATAATCAAGTCTCATGTTTCCTAGAACTCATTAGACCTATGAAAGAGCAGCACATTTATTCTTACCTGTTAAGGTAAGGAAAAGACAAAGTTATAAAAGAAGAATATCTATTATTCTTCTAAGCTGCCCTCTGAACCTTTGCAGCATTCACACATTTTTATACATGCACACAGGCACACAGACAGGGACACACACATACACACAGAGAGAGAAAGAAACACACACACAGAGATTCATGCATATATATGTATGTATAGCCATTTAATTATAATAGACTGAGATGAAAACATGACACAGTTCCAATAACATGGCCCTGAAACACATGTCAAATCCTAAACTCAGGTAACTCACCTATTTCCATGAAGTTATGATACCACACTGAAGCTGTTGAGTTTCAGTTATAAACTTTATGCATCAGTTAAATGAACTATGTCACAGTTTAAACTAGGAAAACCAATTCTTTAATGACTTTTCATAACTTGTGTTCTCTTTATCTGCATCCTGTCCTTCCTTGTCACTTTATGTTACTTTTCTTGTTCTCCTTTCTACATGTTATATCATGCTCACATTCACAGCTGTTCACACTGTACATTACAGGCTGGGATTGCATAAGACAGGGAACATGGTCTCTTTCTTTCTACGTTTATGCAACCTCGCTTAATATCATACATTTCCAGTCCACACACTTTCCTACAAATTTCATTTGTCTTTAAGGCTGAAAAATTATTCAGTTTTGGATGGATTCCACATTATTATCAGTTCATCAGTAGATGAGCATCCAGGTCAGATCCATTTCTTTCAGTTGCAAATAGGGCTGCAATAAACCTGGATGGCAAGACTCTCTGTGGAAGGGTGAATTCTCTCCATATACGTCCAGGAGTGACATTGTTAAGTCACAGAGTAGGTTTACTTTTAATTTCTTTGAGAATTCTTCATATGACTGTTACAGTTTGTATTCTTACCAGTAGTAAATAAGTGTTCCTATTTCTGCACATGGTTCTAACATCTGTTGTCATGTTACTTCATGATGACCATTCTGAGCATATCTAACAAAAACCATTTTGTGTGTGTGTGTGTGTGTGTGTAAATATATGTGTATATATATAATGCCTGTGATAGAATTATAGGAAGGTCTTGAAAAATGTTTTATTGCTGAAGACCTATTTTGACCATGTCATGTTTTACAAGCTGGCATTTCTCTATAGTAAATCCAGACAACCTTTGTTTTGTCAAGAGAAAAGGAGCATGTGAAGGAGGATTATAGGAAAGAAAGTTATAGGATTCCAGGAATCAGGAGCAGTCCTATGTGTCTGATGGTCTAAAAATGATTTTTTTTGCAGGGTTTGGGATCTTTAGTCCCAACACTCAGGAGGAACAGTCAGTAGGGTTACTATACATACTAGAAAAGTGCAGTCTGTGCAGGGATATTCAAGCTAAGAAGAGTATCATAGTGAAATTCTGTATCAAAAGACAAAATACAAAGAAGAAAAACTACCATTTCATCAAAGCCCAATGGAAGGCTCTGGAATGGGGACATTCCTACTAGAAGAAGTCCCTTAGTGATCAGTTAGGAAAGCTACAGCCCAAGTACACAGCAAACAACTGAGATTTAGATAGTAACCAAGACATAAAACATTATATTTCCTGAACTGTCTACATTTTAGTGAGAAAAGTAAAACTGGTCACTGAGGGCCCTGGACCTTGCTATGCCACATGCCCAACAGACTGGATTGGATTTGAAAGTAAATGTTTTCATTTTTCTGAAGACACAAATAACTGGACATCCAGCCAGAATTTCTGCTTGGCACTAGAGGGCGATCTAGCTCTATTTGACAGCCTAAAGGAACTGGAATGAAAGGACCAGGAATTGGTTTGTTGTTTGTTTTGTTTAGTGTGTAATTCCTTGAAATATTGAGCTTAAATCTAAAACATGAGGAAGGATCCTACCTTAGGCACTGGGGAGATGGGAGCACTTTAATGTGTGTCATTTGCTGATGTTATTGCTTCTGACTGGAACCCTGAGACATTACAGAAACTTTTGATCATGTGCTGTTCATCATCAATCTGTAATGTCAAACATACAAACTACTGAGATAGTTAGTGGTCATAAAATCTTCATCAAAGCTGGCAGGTATTGCATACTGAAGGTGAACACTGTTAATAACTGCAAGGACAGGCTTAACAAGGGACTTTCCCAGTCACAGTGGAACAGGTAATCATTCATATACTTTGGATTATAGATGGAAATGCATCCACTGAGAACTGAGAGCTATTATGGCTCCAAAGTTGGTGATCCTCTGTTATATACCCTGTTGCCTTCCCAAAAGGAGTCTGTAGGGCAAAGACTCAAGGATCATTTGAAACAGAAAGATACATTTTTTTTTATTTCTGTATTTTATGACAGAATTTCCTGAAGAGATACAATTGTGATTCTGACCACTGGATTGGCCTGCAGAGTGAGTCACCAGAGCACCCTTGGATGTGGACAGACAACACTGAATATAACAACTTGTGTGTTTTCAGAATACTTCTCCTTCTACTGTGTTCATGAGTTGTGGTTGGGTGAGTTGTGGCTATAAGACAGGAAAGCCTGAGTCATGTGGAGCCAACTGTACTGGAAAAGTAAAAAAATAAACCCTTAGGTTGAAGGAGTAACTCAGAGGTAGGGTTGTGCTTATATGTAATAGATAATTCACAGGAAATTCCACATTCTATGAATTTAATTTTTTTCTGTGTGTTCCCATTTAATAGGCATCATCTCAAAGCATTTTCTTAGTGTGATATCTGCTGAAATTCTCAGCATGATGATGGTATCTAGGGTAGATGTTGTCTGTTCTATTACCAATTGAAAACTTTTTCTTGATCATAAACACCGTTGTTGACTTCTTATAGAACTATAGGTAGGAGTGAGGACTCTGAAACCCGAGAAAACCACTACAGAACTGTTGGGTAGAATTTGTCTGATAGCTGTGTGCATAGTACAACTGTTTACATAAGCAGACATTGGGAACCTCCTCTAAGGTCTCATCATCAAAAAGTACTAAGACAATTCCTGGATGTAGACACAGCCATTTCAAATGGAATCATTTCAATGAAATAGTAAGACACAGACTCACTAACATACATCATTAAAGATATTTCAGATATTTACTAAGAACTGGATTTTCCTCATTTAATACATGTATAAAATACTTCAAGACACAATTGAAAAATTGCCCTTTTGAATCCAAACAAGGCAGCAGTTCATTTTAACATGACATCAAGCACCAAACAAATGCTGTCTACACACATTATAGGATCAGTTTGGAGGAATGATAAAGATGTGGTATTCAAACTGAATGCCAAGAATATAAAGGATGCTACGTCTAACTGGTAAAGGTGGTTCTTCATAAACTCTGCCTTTCTTTGATTCTTTTTGTTTTGTTTTGTTTTGTTTTGTTTTGTTTTTCGAGGCAGGGTTTCTCTGTAGCTTTTGGTGCCTGTCCCGGTACTAGCTCTTGTAGACCAAGCTGGCCTCGAACTCCCAGAGATCCACCTTCCTCTGCCTCCCAAGTGCTGGGATTAAAGGCGTGTGACACCACCGCCCGGCCTTTCTTTGATTCTTATTACAAATTATCAGTGGAGATGGATGAGATTTCATTGCTGGATTGAATCAATGTCAGTCTGTGAAGAAATTGTATATTTTTATTGTTTTAGGGTTCCTTTCCGAGGAGGAGGAGAATATGCCTACATGAGTGACAGTGGAATCAGCAGTGGCAAGGGCTACACACACAGGAAATGGATTTGTAGCAAGCCTAAAGCTACTCTTTGCAAGGGCCATGGATTTAAAATTCAGGGTAGGGAACGTGCCAGAGCATGCCTGAGAAAGAGAGAGCTGATGCCCCACTCCTCATCTGCTAAAATCATCATCAAAATCCCATGAAAATATGTGTTGATAGCAAAGATGAAATTTCACTGAGAGGATTATACATTAGGGTGGTGTGGGAAATCCCTCTGTATATGTATTGCTTTTATTAATAAATAAAGAAGCTTCCTTAGCCCATGATAAAGCAGAGTAGATTTAGGAAGGGAAAACTAAACTTAATGCTGGGAGAAAGAAGGTGGAGTCGCAAGACACCATGTAGCTGCCCATAGGAGACAGACATATGGGAACCTTGCCAGTAAGCCACAACAACATGGTGATACACAGATTAATGGAAATGGATTAATTTAAGATGTAAGAGCCAGCCAATATGAACCTAGAGCTAGTAGGGCCAAACATTGGTTTAATTAATATAGTTTCTATGTGATTACTTTGGACTTAAGTGACCAGGAATGAACGATTAGCCTACCCCAACAAATTGGTATGCCAACGTGGTCAGCTGTATCTTTGTAAAAACTGAGAAAGCTTAAAACATACCTCTAGATACACAAGAAGAGAGTTAAGCATAGTTTTTTGATAGTAGCATTTTCTTGGGTAGGCTCTGTTTACTAGAGAGGAAATAATTTCTTCAAAATGTTCTGTTTGTTAGCAGAGGCATAATTCCTTTAAAAGGGTTCTTACTGGTTCAGCAGGCAATAAATAAATAAATTCACACAGTTTCAAAATGATGGTTTCCTGGGCCATGCTGCCAGCACGAAATCTGGCTTTTTCAGGAGGCCAAATACTTCAATAAGGTTTGTGGACAGTGTGTTGCAAGTTACTTGGTGGCAGCATGGGCCAACTGGTTACCAGAATTGAGGTGATGAGTGTGGCTCTTACCCAGTAGCCTCAGCGGCAGTAAATGGACTGCCATGTTGAACTGGGTAGAGCCAAAAGGCAAAGTAGCCTTAGTCCTAGAAATGCAGGTTAGCATTTTAAGAAGCATTTCTGAACAGAAAAACAATTTCAGATACATAATAAAAAATATTCATACTAAAAGACCTCTAAACAAGACACAGTGTGTATAAAAAATTTACATAGGCTTGAGAGAAAGAAGAAAAAGAGTAAAAAGACAGTAAATATAATATAAAAAGTCAGACAGTCATAGATTAAAGGAGTAAATATAAGAAAATAAACATTAAACTTATAGAAAAAGTAATAGAGTAAGAAAAATAAGCCATGTAAAGATGCCGTATACACAGAGAATCTGGATTATATATATTATTGTGTTTTCTTTGAAATTTTTGACTGTGAAGGAACTAACTACAGAGAGATATTTCATTGTACAGGCTGCTTATCTCAATGAACATATATATTTTAAAGGTATCTTGACTTCAGAATTTGGGTTTAAGGATTTGCTGCTTTGGAAAAGAGTTTCTTCTTTTGTTTCCATAGAAGATGAGAACCTACAGATTTCTTCCAGACTAATGTGGTTTAATGGACCAAGACTCCCCGAAAGATCACAGTAAACATCCCCAAAAAATATTTCACCCAAAGAAAAGCAGAAAGCAATTTAGAGAGAACTATGCTAATATTCCCCAAATATTGTTTAAAATATTTTTTAAGAATTTAGGACTTTTCATGACAATGAGATACATCTTTTCCTGGCAACACCAATAACTTCAAGAGGAAAATAGTCACAAAAAAAGCTCCTTATATAGTTTGCTAGACATTTGGGCAAGAAACTGCTCTTGCCTAGAGTGCTTGATGTTATGCTGTATGAATGGGACATGCAAGACCCCAAGAAAAATGAATGCTAAACTTGCCTAAAGGTGAGAACACTTTTGGGTTCCTGTTTCATGAAATAGTCTACCAGACATTCTGCAGGACACAGAAGAAAGCAACCGATGGACTTTGCCATTACAATGCAGAACAGATCTCTAAATTTCCTGCTTCATGGAAAAGTCTGCAGGATATTATAAGCCTGTAGGCTGAAGATGGATGCTCAAATGTCACAGAAGAACTTTGGGTGACTGTCCAGGCAGCAAGATATCTCTCTCAATTCTGGAATTTTGGGACTTGCTTACAATACACTTCCTGTTAACTTAGGTAACAATATATCCTTCTGTGGTCTTTGATAGAGTTGAAGAATAGTTATTATAAAAGATGCAGTAAATGTAAATATTGTAATTGTAAGTCTTGCTTGATACCTATATTCCAGAAATTCTGGAATGAGAAATACAACAACTGATCTGCAAAAAAATAAGTTAGTTTCAAGAAAGGCTGGGGAAAACTTAAAAAAGAGAAAAAGTATAATGTGTGTTAACCAAAAGTAAGAAGTATGAGAAAGCCTTATGAAAACTCAGTAACTTGTAAGCTAATTTAAAACTAATGGTTATTAAAGGAGTTTGAACTGAGGATACTACAAGAATGGACAATGCTACTTCCAGAAGACATGGGTAATAAAATCATTATTTCAGTTCCAAATATGGGATATCCTACAAGATACTTGTATGGGAAAACCCGGTGGTCCACAAAATTACAAAAGCTATTGCCATTATTTATTTGTTTTTGTTTTTGTTTTTTTTTTCTTGATAATTTTTTTTATTGAAAAAAAAATCCCTGCTTCCTCCCAGCCTCCCATTTCCCTCCCCCTCCTCCTGCCCCTCTCCCCCTCCCCCCACTCCTCTCCCCCTCCCTCTCCAGTCTGAAGAGCAGTCAGGGTTCCCTGCCCTGTGGAAAGTCCAGGGTCTTCTCCCCTCCATCCAGGTCTAGGAAGGTGAACATCCAAACTGGCTATAAAATGTTCACCATTACTATATTGCAAGACCATATTAGTAAATATACCATATAGTTTCAGGACACAATAAACAGTCTGGAGTTGACAAGAAAACCTCCCAGCTGCTGGTAAGCATTCATAATGCTGGAAGGCAGGCACTGTGCAGGTTGCTGAGAGGGAAGCCATCAATGGCCTTGCCCTGCAACACTATCCAGTCCCACAAGATGACTTCTGGTGCAATACTGATATGAAGTTTATAGGGATAAACAACTGGATTCTGATTATATTTGAGGCCTCCTACATCACAGAAGAGAATTCATGGCTGGTGTTGAAAATGGGTTTTAACTCATGGCTATGGAGGTCATAGGCTCCAAGAAAGACCCACTATTCTAGGTTTGGTAAATGGTCACGCTCTCAGACTACCTTCTAAAAATATATATTTATAACGATCTGTTCTTCACCTTGGTCAGAGAAGCTTCTTTTTTTGCAGTGGGCATAGGCTGAGTGAGCAAGGGTCTTATAAAGGCAAACAGACAAATTCAGCACTGTCCTAGGGGTAGCTGAGTTAGTTGTTGGCAAGCATGGCAGGACATTAACTTTAAATGTGTTGTGGAATAATTATGTCACCAAGTATTTTTATTTAATCAGAGAACAGAAAGCCTTGTGATTACAGAAACAGAACAGCACAGGTTAGAAAGAGTTCATGTTAAATACTGACCTCCATTTTACCCTAAAGTCAAGCCAGGATATAGCACAAGTTTTTCTTGCTTCAATCTGATACCATAAAATTTTAGTGGAGTTTTGGATGAAGAAGCCACAGCCACTGGGCAAGGGCCATAGCAGCCAGACCTCCCTTGCTGAGGCAGGAGTTGAAAGTGCTTCAGTCTGTCT
Source organism: Neodon shergylaensis (assembly GCA_025134845.1). Taxonomy (NCBI): domain Eukaryota; kingdom Metazoa; phylum Chordata; class Mammalia; order Rodentia; family Cricetidae; genus Neodon; species Neodon shergylaensis. The sequence continues at coordinate 229,303 of JABTXL010006616.1, forward strand.
TTTACCCTGACCACTAGCATTTCCATGTTGTCAGTGCCTGCCTGGACAAGCTGAGTTGCAAGCTCCTGCTGGACTGAGACAAAGGCCGAGCCAGAGCAGCTCATGGCCTATAACTCACCTTACTGAATTCTGTGCCTGAAGACCTATCCACATCACTATTTCAGTGGAATCATAACTTGTTGAGTCCTCCATCTGGTCTGTGGAGTATGACGACCCTAACTTGGCTGCTATCTTGGAGATGCTCTTTTGGGTTATTATTTGGAAGCAGTACGGCTGGGCTAGTGGGTGATATTTTAAATAGTAGGGTACAGGTTGGGTTCCAAGTAATGCCTGATAAAGTTGTACATCCACCTTCTGGGTCCCTCTCTGAGTAAAGAATGGTTAGGGGAAGGTCCTGGCTGAAATTCAACTGGTCAGCTTCAACTGCCCACAAACAAGTCAGCCAGGGTCCCTGTACCTGGGCAAGGACTTCGTTTGTAATCTGTATTGTAGGATGAGGTGTCTTTCCCTTGTCTTCCTCCTCTGTTTTGTTTCTTGAGGGAGGAAAAACTGAGTCCCATGAAAATCAGCAGAGTCCCCAGGGATTGGAGGCAGAGAGGGATGACTAGACCCACACAGATGGTCTCCTCACATTCTTTATTATGCTGTATCACACTGTGACTTGAGTGTTGTATCCTTCTGAGAGTCACTTATTAAGTGAGTATGAAACCAGCCACAGCTACACAGTGAGAGCCTGTTTTCAAAATAAATACATAAGCCCTTCCCAGAACTGAAAGCACTTTGCCTTGTTGAATGATGCAACAGTTCACCATTCTGATAATTTTGTTTGTGATACACTTTATTCCTAAAATCAACTTCTGTTTCTCCAAGAAGCAACTTTATGTGTTGTTTTAGCCGGTGTTCTAGGAGAAAAAAAAATAAGTACAAGCCACCTGGAAAACAGGATGGGGTTAAGAATAGGCTTGTTTGGAACTGCCCAAGATTGAAAGCAGTGATTTCAATTTCAGTCTTGCTGTAACTGAGATTCGGCTCAGAGATGCCTGCTGCAATCGCTCAGAGTGCTCCCATGTGCATGCTAGAGACAGAACCCACTAGTGCAGATCTCCAACAGGAAGGAGAAATTGGTATGTATTTGAAGCAATAAGAATCAAAATAAAAGAGTAGAGCCCGTCGGGCATTGATGGCGCATGCCTTTAATCCCAGCACTCGGGAGGCAGAGGCAGGCGGATCTCTGTGAGTTCGAGACCAGCCTGGTCTACAGAGCTAGTTCCAGGACAGGCTCCAAAGCCACAGAGAAACCCTGTCTCGAAAAAAAAAAAAAAAGAGTAGAGCCCTCCTGTCTGGTAGCCTGTCATGTTGGGTCTCTGGAGAAGTAGAGATGCTTAGAGGTCTCTTGCATATTAGTTACTACTCTATCTGAGTATATAACACTCAGGCATTGCTGAGCAAGAGAAATGAACAAGGAATCAATTATAAGAGCCTAAATCATACTTTTTGTTCAGCTGAATTTTTAGCTTTTGTTTGATTGTTTTGTTTGTTTTTGGTGTGTATGTGTGTGTGCCTGCATGTATGCTTGTGTACATGCCCATGTGTGTATACATGTCTTCCTGCCTGCATGCATGCCTGCATGTCTGAGTGCCTGCCTACCTCCCAGGGGCCTTGTGTTCACGTGTGTTAGTGTGTGTGTTTAGCTTTCTAGTCCACTCTATCTGGTAATTAGAACTCTGGTGAGTTAATAAAGTTGCTGTAGACCATGCTCCTTATGTCCCAGAGTAAAGGAAACTCTAACAGCGCAGCTTTCAATGTGCATATCTGAGAAAGTTCCCTGTGGGGCTGGGGCTTGGGGTTTGTAGATCCAATGTGATTCAAAGGAAAGCTGGGAGGTGCAGCAGAGGTTGAATCCCTACTCAAGCAAATCTTCTGGTATTTCTGGTTTGTGAAAAATTATGGAAATGGAGAATCCTATGGAATTTCTGTTAAACTGTCTTCTGTATTTGGAAAACAACTGTTTCATTCTTTTATTTTTTCCCTTTTCCCTCTTCCTTCCTTTAAACTTAGTTTGTTTATTTGTTTGTTTTAATGAAAGAATGTGGACTTTCTGGTAATCAGTGTTCATAATTACCAAAAAATAAACAATCAAGGTCATGAGGAATGTAGATGTTTTTCAGCTTAGTCAAATAGTCCCATATCTGAAACTGTTTTCATTCTCCAAATAGAATCATATTCGTACCCATATTTCTATGAGAAAAGGTAGCTAAGGCAGATAATTTAATGCTGAGGTCTGGGGGGATATTGTGATATTTTCTATAATAAACATTTAGGATTTAGTTTCAGAAAAGAAGAAGAATTAAAGAAAGGAAACAATAACAGTCACATGTGCAAGTAAATAAACAAATAATTTTTCAGAAGTGAAACATCCAAATGGATTTGGGGGAACCATTTTAAGGAAAAGTTGTATATTAGCATTTTGAAAAAGAAAGCCATTATAGAAATCCTGATGCACTGAATTAAAGGGATATCTTTGTTTAATGTACAACTGGGAAGAAAAAAAAAGATGAAAAGTTTCTATGGAGTCAAAATCTAAAGGACATTGTATAAGCTGTCCCAGAGTCTTTGAAGAGTCCAAAATTTAGCAAGCAGTTCTTCACAAAAATAGTGAAAAGGTGAAGCTTTGTTGGACCTAAAGTTAGTGAATCAGAACACGGAGAAGCTCAGATCTGATTTAGAACTCAGAGAAGTTAGCAAGCTCATGGACTGCTTGGCTGCAGCTCCACAGAGTGGAGTTCCAGGGAAGAAAAAGCACATTATCTCAGTAGAGAATACCTTTTCTGCCACCTGTTTTACATGGCTTTTGGTGAATCAGCCTTGTTGAGGGGTGGTCTCTTGGCCATGTGATTGACAGGCCCAGCTGGACTAACTCTTATGACAGGACACAATGGTGTGTCATGTCTACCCAGGACAAGAAGCAGATTCTGTTCATCTGAGAGGAGGAAATAAACTTCAGGGGAGCACTAATATCTCCAATGGCCTCACAGGCTACTGTAGCATTCTCTGCTCAAGATTCTCCAAAATTATTTACATTATGGGCTAACCTTGAGGAACTGATATGGTGTATTTCTGCTAGGAAGATCTAGGGGTCTATTTCTAAAGCTGCTCAGCAGACGAGCTTAGTGTCAGTTATAGGCTTATGCACAGCATCCACACAGGGAGCTCTCTCAGAAGAAAGGAAACAGAGACTCAGTCATTTCTGACATCTGACCTGTAGATAATCAAAGACATTTCCTATTTCAAAGAGAATTGGAACTGCTCACCATAGGGACCTCTGCTTCTAAATCTATTTGGCGATATGCAAGATATTCATCAGTATGGCTATAGGATAGGGCCATTTCAGGCTCCCTCTCCTCAGCTGCCTAAGGATCTAGCTGGGGACATCTCCATGGACACCTGGGAACACCTCTAGAGTCAAGTCTCTCAACGACCCTAAAATGGCTCCCTTAATTAAGATATATACTTCCCTACTCCCATATCCACCCTGCCTCCATTCCAACCATCCCATTCCCCCAACCTCTCCCCATCCTCCCCTTACTTTTTCCTCCCCATTTCCCCTTACCCCCACCCCATCCCCATCTGGCGATGGATGAAGCTAGAGCAGAGGCCCACTTTGCAACACTGGACTGAGCTCCTAAGGTCCAAATGAGGAGCAGAAGGAAGGAGAAAAAGAGCAAGGAAGTTAGGACCATGACGGGTGCGCCCACTCACTGAGATGGTGGGGCTGATCTAATGGGAGCTCACCAAGGCCAGCTGGATGATGGAGTATGTGATCAAACTGGACTCCCTGAACGTTGGCTGACAAGGAGGGCTGACTGAGAAGCCAAGGACAATGGCACTGGGTTTTGATCCTACTGCATGTAATGACTTTGTGGGAGCCTAGTCTGTTTGGATGCTCACCTTCCTAGTCCTGGATTGAGGGGGGGGACCTTGGACTTCCACAGGACAGGGAACCCCGACTGCTCTTTGGACTGGAGAGGGAGGGGAAGGGAAATGGGAGGAGGTGGAAAATTTTAATTAAATAATAAAAAAAAATCTGTTTGGCCCATTTTTGTCTCCTATCCTGAGCTAATCATTCAATCCTCTGTCAGTTTCCTAAGTATAAACTGAGACTCTGTTATCTTGGAGTTTTGAAAAAATGAACAAAATGTGATGGTTAAACTCAGCTGGGGAGTTGTTTGTTTGTTTGTTTGTTTGTTGTTTCTCTCTTTAGCCCTGGCTATCCTAGAATTCTCTTTGTAGACCATGCTGGCTATATATATATATATATATATATATATATATATATATATATATATTAAAGATTTCTGACTCTTCCCCGCCACCGCCTCCCATTTCCCTCCCCCTCCCCCAATCAAGTCCCCCTCCCTCGTTAGCCCAAAGAGCAATCAGGTTTTCCTGCCCTGTGGGAAGTCCAAGGACCACCCACCTCCATCCAGGTCTAGTAAGGTGAGCATAAAAAGTACCTAGGCTCCCACAAAGCCAGTTCATGCAGTAGGATCAAAAACCCATTGTCATTGTTCTTGAGTTTTCGGTAGTCCTCATTGTCCACTATATTCAGCGAGTCCGGTTTTATCCCAGGCTTTTTCAGATCCAGGCCAGCTGGCCTTGGTGAGTTCCCGATAGAACATCCCCATTGCCTCAGTGTGTGGGTGCACAGATGTCCTTCAATGGAAGAATGGATAAAGAAAGTATGGAATATATACATATTAGAGTACTACTCAGCAGTAAAAAACAAGGACTTCTTGAATTTTGCATGCAAATGGATGGAAATAGAAAACACTATCCTGAGTGAGGTAAGCCAGACCCAAAAAGATGAACATGGGATGTACTCACTCATAATGGGTTTCTAGCCATAAATAAAGGACATAGAGCCTATAACTCAGGTTCTTAGAGAAGCTAAATAAGAAGAAGAACCCAAAGAAAAACATATAGGCATCCTCCTGAATATTAACCTTCATCAGGCGATGAAAAGAGACAGAGACAGAGACCCACATTGGAGCACCGGACTGAAATCTCAAGGTCCAAATCAGGAGCAGAAGGAGAGAGAGCACGATCAAGGAACTCAGGACTGAGAGGGGTGCACCCATGCTGGCTTTGAACTCAAAGAGGTCCGCATGCTTCTGACTCCCCAGTGCTGGGATCACATAGGAAAAATTCTGTTTCCCCTTCATCCAAGTCTTCTGTAGACAAGGACATCATTTATGAACCAAGACCTTCCGTGAAGTGCTATAGAAAATCCTACAGCCAATGGCCCTTAAGTTACCTGCCCACTGGGGCATAGCTTCTTTTACTATTTATACCAATGTAAAGCGCTTCTGCTCTCTTGTCGGGCTGCAAGATTGGGTTTCTGTTGTCTGTTCTAGCAGAGGATTCTGATTTGTGAGTTTACCCCTAAACAAATAACTGTCTATTATTCTCAATTCTGAGCTAGTGTAGGATTTCTTTTAAGCATTCTTCATCAGTGAAGGGCATTTGTAGTAGAAGAATACAAGTCAAATCTACAGATGTTTCTGAGGTAAATTTACCATTTTTCCTAAAATATTCTTGAGATTGATGTTCTCATATTTATATTTTGAGATAAAGAGGTCCAAGGAAAATGTCTCAGAATGGTCTCCACTGTGACTCCTGTAAAGCTATACTGATGCTATGTAGTGAACATGGGTCTCACTGTAGCTGTAATTACACTTGTAGCTTTGTCAGGTAAGTGACTTATTCCAAAGCATTCTGTTCACATTTACATTGTTGGTTATACTTATAAGCTGATACTGTGTGGAAGGACTCATGCTAAGGACTCCAGAGAAAACCAGAAATTCCTGTTCTCTGGGAACTCAGGGCCTAGCAGGAAGATGCACAGCACAGGCTGTGGTGTGCACAGGAGGCCAGGCTCAGCATCCCTGGGTAGTGGACATTCAGTAATTCTAGAGCAGTGGTTTTATGCTTTCCTAACATTGCAAACCTTTAATATAAATGCTCATTTTGTGGTGACCCCAATTGTAAAATTATTTTCATTGTTACTTCATAACTGTAACTTTGCTACCATTGTGAACTGTAATGCAAACATCCAATATTTCCAATGGTTTAGACACATGACATGTGGGATATCTTTTCAAGGTAGAAAAGAAGGAGACGAAAACTAACAGAGATTCACAAGAAAGCTGCTTAATCTAAAAGGAAGTGAGAACAGTGAAGAATAATATTGTTGGGGAAGGTATATGAAACTCCACCCCCATGACTCCTGGTTTCAGTTAATATCTTCAACCACAATCTGAAAATATTAAATAGAAAATTTCAGAACATGTGATTCCAGAACAGCCTTTATCTGTACATTGTTCTGAATAATGTGATAAAAATCTTGAACAACTTTGCTGTCATTGCTAGAGAAATGCCTGATGATATTGTTCTATAAAATCATTTTGACCACATTAATAAATAATGCACACAAGTCTAGACAAGACAAACATTTGCCATCAAGTCTTGGTCAGTGTAGCCTAAACTAATACATAACTCAGAAAATAGTAAAATAAAAACAAGGGACAGTCATTCTTACTGCCTGTTGCATTGGTCCTTTTCACTGATGCCTTCTGGAACTGAGAACAGCTACAAAAATTCCCTATCACTAATGTGTAGGCAGTCATTCTGGTATTTAATATGTCCTATCAGGTCATATATTTCCTGTAACTCACTAGACTTTTGAAAGAGGAGCACATTCATTCCTACCTGTTAAAGTAAGGAAAAGGCAAAGTTATAAAAGAAGAATATCTATTATTCTTCTAAAATGCCGTCTGAATCCTTGCAACATTCAGACATTTTTATACATGCACACAGATACACACACACACACACACACACACACATACACACAGAAAGAGGGGGGATGGAGAGAGAGATGACACATATACATCCATATATATGGTATGTATATAATAATTTTATTATAATAGACTCAGATTAAAACATCACACAGATCCATTAACATGGGCCCTCAAACACATGTCAAGTTTCAAACACAGGTATCTCACCTAACTTCTACACAGTCAGGATAGCCACACTGAAGCTGTGGAGTTTCAGTTATAGTTTTAGACTTTATATGTCAGTTAAATGAAGTACAACAGAGTTTAAACTAGAAAACCAATTCTTTTCTAACATTTTTCATAACTTGTATGCACTTTGGTGCATCCTTTCCTTCCTTGTCACCTTACGTCACTCTTCTTTGTTCTCCTTTCTATGTATTACACCATGATCACACTCACAGCTTTTCACACTGTGCATCTCAGTCTGGGATTGCATGTGACAGAGAACATGGGTCCCAATCTTTCTAAGTTTTTGTGACTTCACTTAATATCATACTTTCCCACACACTTTCCTAGAAATTTCATTTTTCTTTAAGGTTGAAATATTATTCGATTTTGGATGTGTTCTACATTATTATGTACTCATTAGTAAATGGGCATCCAGATCAGGTCCATTTCCTTCAGTTTTAAATAGGGCAACAATAAATATGGAAGGCAAAACTGTCTGTGGAAGGATGTGTTTTCTCCATATATGACAAGGAGTGACATTGATAAGTCACATAGCAGGTCTATTTTTATTTTCAATGAGGAACCTCCAAATTGCATATATCAGTTTATATTCCCACTAGCAATGAATAAGTGTTCCCATTTCTGCATATGGTTCTAACATCTGTTGTCATGTTTCTTCATGATGATCATTCTGAGTTCCTCTAAGAAGAGCAACCAACGTGTGTGTGGGGTGGAGTGGGTATGGGTGTGGTAGAGTTATAAGAAGGCATTGAACAAAGTTTTAGTATCAAAGACCTATTTTGACCATGTCATATTTTGTAGGGTAGCATTTTTCTATGGTAAATCCAGGCAAGTCAGAAGTTCTTTTTATTTTATTAAGAAAAAAGGAGCATGTGAAGGAGGGTTATGGGAAAGAAAGCTGTAGGATTCCAAGAATCAGGAACATCCTTAATTGACTGGTGGCATAGAAATTATTTCCTTTCAGGGTTTGGTGTCTTTAGTCCCAGCACTCAGGAGGTACAGCCAGGAGGGTTAACTATATATTCTAGACAAGTATAGTCTACAAAGGAGTATCCAAGCCAGGAAAGGGGGTCATAGTGAGATTCTGTATCAAAACACAAAATATGAAGAAGAAAGAAATCATTTCCTTAGAGCACACTGGAAGTTTCTGAGTTGGGGACCTTCCAGTTAGGAGGAGTCCCTTAGTGATCAGTAAGGAAAGCTACTGCCCAGCACATAGCACACAACTGAGATCTGGATAGCTAACCAAGACAGAAAACTTTGAAATGTTTATTATATTTCTTGAACTGTCTACATTTCAGTGAGAAAAGATAAACTGGTCACTGAGTGCCCTGGACCTTGTTCTCCCACCTGCCCCACAGACTGGATTGGATTTGGAAGTCAATGTTTTCATTTTTCTGAACACACAAATAACTAGACATCCAGCCAGACCTCCTGCATGGCACTAGCGGCCCAACTAGCTCTATTTGACAGCCTGGAGGAGCTGGTAAGAAGGGAGCAGGAATTGGTTTGTTGTTTGTTATGCTGAGTATATAATTCATTGAAATATTGAACATAAGTCTGAAACGTGAGGAAGGATCCTACCCTGGACACTGAAGGACATAGGAACACGTTAATGTGTGTCATTTGCTGATGTTATTGTTTCTGACTGAAACCCTAAGACATTCCAGAAACTTTTGATCATGTGGTGTTTATCATCAACCTGTAATGTCAATCATACAAACTACTGAGATACTTGTTGCTCATGTAAATCTTCATCAAAGCTGGCAGTTATTGCATACTGAAGGTAACCACTGTTAATAACTGCCAGGACAGACTTAACAAGGGACTTTCCCAGCCACAGTGGTACAGGTAATCATTCATATACTTTGGATTATAGATTGAAATGCATCCACTGAGAACTGAGGGCTATTATGGCTCCAAGGTTGGTGACCCTCTGTTACACCCTGTTGCCTTCCCAAGAGGAGACTGTATGGCAAAGACTAAAGGGTCATCTTAAACAGAGAGACACATTTTTGTTTTGCTTTCTGTGTTTTGTGACAGAATTTCCTGAAGAGATACAATGGTGATTCTGACCACTGGATTGGCCTGCACAGAGAGTAACCAAAGTCCACTTGGATGTGGACAAACAACACTGAATATAACAACTTGTATGTTTGTAAACCACTTTTCCTTCTACTGTGTTCATGTGTTGTAATTGTGTGAGCTTTGACTATAAGAGAGGAAAACCTGAATCATGTGGAGCCAACTGTACTGGAAAAGTAGAAAAATAAACCCTTAGGTTGAAGGAGTGTCTCAGAGGTAGGGTGTGTGCTTTTATGCAATAGATAATTCCCAAGAAATTCCACATCCCTACAAATATAATTTTTTTCTGTGTGTTCCCATTTAAGGCCATCATTTTCAAAGTATTTACTTAGTGTGATGTTCTTTGAAATCTTCACAGGATGATGGCATCTGCGGTAGATGCTGTCTGCTCCATTACCAATTGAAAACATTCCCTTGATGATAAACACTGCTGTTGGCTGTTTACATAACTTCAGATGTGCAGTGAGGGCTCTGAAACCCCAGGAAGCCACTGCAGAACTGCTGGGTAGGACTTGTCAGACAGCTGTGTGCACAGATGCACCTATTCACAGAAGCAGAGACTCTAGGGACATTGGGAGCCACCTCTTAAGTCTCATCATCAAAGAGTACTGAGACAATCCTGGATGTGGACAGAGCCATTTCAAATGGAGCCATTTCACTGGAACAGTAAGACACACCCAATCATATCCATCATTAAAGACATTTCAAAAATTTACTAAGACTTGGATTTTTCTCACTTTTATACTTGTGTAAAATACTCAAGACACAATTGAAAAATTGCCCTTTTGAGGCCACACAGGGCAGCAGTTCATTTTAACATGACACCAAGCACCAGTCAAATGCCTTCTACACACAGTATAGGGTCAATTTGGAGAACTGATAAAGATGTGGTGTTCAAACTGAGCACCAAGAATGTAAAGAAAGTTCAGTCTAACTAGTACAGGTTATTCCTCATGGACTCTTCCTTTCTCTGATTCTTATTACAAATTAGCAGTGAAGATGGATGAGATTTCATTGCTGGATTGAATCAGTGTCAGTCTGTGCAAAATTGTGTGTGTTTGTTGTTTTAGGGTTCCTATCCGAGGAGGAGAAGAATGTGCCTACCTGAGTGACAGTGGAATCAGCAGTAGCAGGGGCTACACACACAGGAAATGGATTTGTAGCAAGCCTAAAGCTACTCTTTACAAGAGCCATGGATTTTAAATCCAGGGTAGGGAATGTGCCAGAGCATGCCTGAGAAAGAGATGCTCTGTGACCTGTTAACTACAGTTGTTGCTCCACTCCTGATCTGTTAAAATCATCATCAAAATCCAATGATAATATGTGTTGACAGAAAAAATGAAATCTCACTGAGAGATTTATACATAAAGGTTCTTGGTAAAGCACTGATGGTTATAAATTAATAGATATCTGAGTCAAACCTAAAGTATAGTCATATGTATGTATATTAGTGAGCTCCAATTTTATGACCAGATATGAACTTTTTTCTTTGGTCCTTGTTTTGAACGCAGAGGACCTAAAAATGAGTGGAGACTAAATGCATGGAAATGATTCGATAATCACAAGAAATGCGGTGCTTGTTCTGTGGACTCTAAGAAGTTTTGTATGCATGGTCAATATTATTTTATAAAATTCAATAACCAACACGATGTGGTATCTAGACAATATTAAAACCAATACTGTATACCTTGTGATTAACTCATCATAGACTTAGTCAAAATATTTTACACTGTACTCCTCTGTGTTCCTATTTAGTTACAGTGGACTAAGAGCATGGTCCAAACAAGTGCCCTTTAACTTTCTTAATTCAACTTTTTGTAAGACTTTCTTACATGAGTATGCCATTCAAACTTCATTCTTTATTAGTTTCACTCAAAAACGAACCTAATAAAGCATAAGAAAGTTAATTATTGAACATTTTAGAAAGCATTTGATGACTAATTTTGCACACAGTTTAGTTCTAAGAACAAAATAATTTAATATTTTATCATTATACTCTACTGATGAGTCCTAAAACGGACTAAATAACAGATTAAAAAGTATGCCTTCAGTCAATTGCATCTTCTTACTTTATTGCTATATGGACTAAGCCTGGTGACCTGAGTTTGACCTGGACCCAGATGGTAGAAGGAGAAAACCAACCCCAGCAAGTTGTCCTGTGATGTCCACAGTTATGCTGTACCCATATACATATATACACAAATAAAAAAAAGTAGTAAAATTTTTTTAAGTTCAACTTTTATAGAGACTGTGCTTATTACATTTGTTTCGTTGCTATGGTTGTTGCTGCTGCTGCTGCTGTTATTTCCTTTTTTTTTTTTGAGACAAGATCTTGATATGTACATCTGGCTGTCCTGGCACTTACTATGTAGACAAGGCTGGCTTCAAATTCACAGAGGTCTGCCTGCTTCTGCATCCCACGTGCTGGTATTAAAGGCATAGACCACCATATGTGGCAATGGTTTTGCCTGTGTTGAGTCTGTATTATTAAATAAATACAAGCATATCTTATTTAGGAAAATACTTTTCTCAGTGTTTGTGTCCTACTTCATTAGTTCTTTTTGCTTTGAGGTCCATTTTCTTTCAAATAAACTAATAGGAAAGTCCAATGTAACTCAATTTTGTATTCTCAGAGACCAGCACACTATGTAAAACACGGGAGTGTTCCAATCATATGCATAAAGAAGATAGGGTCTCAGGACTGTGACTGTGAGAATCCTCTCTTGGGTTGTATTCAATTCAGTTCTTCATGAAAAACTGTACTTTTCTACAAAAATAAATCAGAAAAAACAAATGAATTTATAGCAATAAACTGTGTGTGGTTGTTGTGTGACAGACTTTCCTGGGAAGATGAAGAAACACATGTACTCATCTAAGACAGGCCAAAGTACAGATATCATCAAACTGTGTGAGCTTAGAGGGTGAGGGCTTTCATACGAGATCAGAATTGGCACAGAGAAGCGGCATCACCAAAGTCCACTCCAACATGAGTGACTACTCACAAAAGCTGGAACCCTGGAACATAAAGAACAGGTTTCTGGCAGCTCATTGGCTAAGAGAGTGTCTGTCTTAGTTACTTTTATTTTGCTGTGAAGAGACACCATGAACAAGGCAACTTATCAAAGAGAGTTTATTGCAAGCTTGACTAAAATTTCAGATGGTGGGGAGCAGGGCAGCAAGAAGGCAGGCAGAAGAGCAGAGGCTGAGAGCTTACAACTTGAAACAACAACCAAGAGGCAAAACAAGAGCACAACCAGGGATGGTGTAGCTTTTTTTTTTTTTTTGCTTTATAAATAATAACATTCAAAATTTCCACCTCCTTCTCTCCTCCCATTTCCCTCCCACTCCCCCTTCCCCAACCCTCTCCAGTTCTAAGAGAGGCAGGGTACCCTGCCCTGTGGAAAATCCAAGGCCCTCCCACCTCCATCCAGGCCTAGGAAAACATGCATCCAAACAGACTAGGATCTCAAAAAGCCAGTAAATGCAGTAGAATCAAATCCCAGTGCCATTACCATTGGCTTCTCAGTCAACCCCTATTGTCAGCCACATTCAAAGTCGAGTTTGATCACCTGCTCGTTCAGTCTCAGTCCAGCTGGCCTTGGTGAGCTCCCCTTAGATCAGTCATACCATCTCAGTGGGTGGACGAACCCCTCTAGGTCCTGACTTCCTTGCTCCTCTTCTCCCTCTTTCTGCTCTTCAACTGGACCTTGGGAGCTCACTCCTGTGCTCCAATGTGGGTCTCTGTCTCTATCTCCATCCATCGCCGGACGAAGGTTCTATAGTGATAATCAAGATATTCATCAGTGTGGCTATGGGACAAGGCTAGTTCAGGCACCCTATCCTCTGCTGCCCAAGGACCTAGTTAGGGACATCCCCTTGGACACTTGAGAACCCCTCTAGAGCCAAGTCTCTTGACAACCCTAAAATGGCTCTGATGTGGGAGTGTCATATATCAATCTGTTGATTTCATTGGTTAAATAATAAAAGAACTGCTTGGCCCTCATAGGTTAAAACATAGGTGGGAGGAGTAAACAGAATAGAATGTCAGTAGGAAGAGGAAGTGAGCTCAGAAACCATGCAGCTCCGCACACAGACATCACGCAGCTCCTCTCAGGGCAGACGCGAGGCATGAAGCTCAGACCCAGGATGGACGTAGGCTAGAATCTTCCTGGTAAGCGCACCTAGGGGTGCTACATACCTTATTAGAAATGGGCTAGTCCAGGTGTGAGAGTTAGCCGAGAAGAGGCTAGATATCATGGGCCAAGCAGTATTTAAATGAATACAGTTTGTGTGTTGTTATTTCGGGCATAAGCTAGCCGAGCAGGCGGCCGGGGTGTTTGGGGACGCAGCCCCAGCCACTCATATTTCAACATGGCTCCCTTAATTAAGATATCTTCTTCCCTGCTCCCATATCCACCCTTCCTCCATCTCAACAATCCCACTCCCCCAAGCTCTCCCCAGTCCTTCCCTTCCCCCTTCTTTCTACCCTCTCCCCAACCCCACTCCCACGCTCCCAACTTTTGCCCAGCGATCTTGTCTGCTTCCAATTTCAAGGAGGATCTATATATGTTTTTCTTTGAGTTCACCTTATTATTTAGCTTCTCTAGGATCACAAGCTATAGGCTCAATGTCCTTTGTTTATAGCTAGAATCCACTAATAAGTGAGTACATACCATACTCGTCTTTTTGGGTCTGGGTTATCTCACTCAGCATAGTGTTTTCTTTTTTCTATATTTATTTTTTTATTTTTTTAATTTATTTTGCCATTAAAATATTTACACTTCCTCCCCTCCTCCCATTCCCCCCCACCCCCTTCTCTTCCCCTCTCCCTCCCCCTCTCTCCTTAAGAGAGGGCTGGGAACCCTGCCCTGTGGGAAGTCCAAGCCACAGCCCCCCATCCAGGCCTAGGAAGCTTTGCATCCAAATAGCCTAGGGTCCCAAAAAGTCAGTACATGCAGTAGAAACAAGTCCCAGTACATTTATCAATGGCTTCTCAGTCAGCCCCCATTTTCAGCCACATTCAGAGAGTCCGGTTTGATTGCATGTTCATTCAGTCCCGGTCCAGCTGGATTTGGTGAGCTCCTATTAGAACAGGCATACTGTCTCAGTGGGTGGACAAACCCCTCGCGGTCCAGACTCCCTTGCTCATCTTCTCCCTACTTCTGCTCTTCAACTGGACCTTGGGGGCTCAGTCGCCGACGAAGACTCTATGATGATATTCGAGATAATCATCAGTGTGATAGTGGGGCAAGGCCAGTTCAGGCACCTCCTACTCTGTTGCCCAAGGTCCTAGCTGGGGACATCCCAGGGGACATCTGAGATACCCTCTAGAGCCAAGTCTCTTGCCAACCCTAAAATGGCTCCCTTAATGTAGTTAGCTTTTTCCCTGCTCCTATATCTGCCCTTCCTCCATTTCCACCCTCCCACTCCCCCAAGCACTCTCCAGTATTTCCTTGTTCCCTTCTCTCGCCCCCTCTCCCCTTCCTCCACCCCCACCCATACATTACATATAGTGTTTTCTATTTCCATCCAATTGCATGCAAAATTCAAGATGTCATTGTGTTTTACGGCTGAGAAGAACTCTAATGTGTATATGTGCCACACTTTCTTTATCCATTCTTCCATTGAGGGGCACCTAGGCTGTTTCCAGATTCTGGCTATTACAAATAGTGCTGCCATGAACATAGCTGAACAAATGCTTTTGTAGTATGATTGGGGAAATCTTGGGTATATTCCCAAGAGTGGAATAGCTGGATCCTGAGGTAAGTTGACTCCCAGTTTCCTGAGAAACCGTCACACTGATTTTCAAAGTGGTTGCACAAGTTTGCATTCCCTCCAGCAATGGATGAGTGTGCCCCTTACTCCACATCCTCTCCAGCATAGGTTATCATTGGTGTTTTTGATTTTAGCAATTCTGACAGGTGTAAGATGGTATCTCAAAGCTGTTTTGATTTGCATTCCCCTGATCACTAAGGAGGTTGAGCATGACCTTAAGTGTCTTTTGGCCATTTGAATTTCTTTTGTTGAGAATTCTCTGTTCAGTTCAGTACCCAATTTTTTTATTGGGTTATTCAGAATTCTATTGTCTAGTTTCTTGAGTTTTTTATATATTTTGGAGATCATGCCTTTGTCTGATGGGAGGTTGGTGAAGATCTTCTCCCATTCAGTAGGTTGCCTTTTTGTTTTAATGACAGTGTTCTTTGCTTTACAGAAGCTTCCCAGTTTTAGGAGGTTCCATTTATTCATTGTTGCTCTTATTGTCTGTGCTACTGGGGTTATATGTAGGAAGTGGTCTCCTGTGCCCATGTGTTGCAGACTACTTCCCATTTTCTCTTCTATCAGGTTCAGTGTGGACAGATTTATATTGAGGTCTTTAATCCATTTGGACTTGAGTTTTTTTTTAAATTAAAAGTCATTATTTCTTTTTTTTAAAATTTATTTATTTATTTTTTTATTAAAGATTTCTGTCTCTTCCCCACCTCCGCCTCCCCTTTCCCTCCCCCTCCCCCAATCAAGTCCCCCTCCCTCATAAGCCCAAAGAGCAGTCAGGGTTGCCTGCCCTGTGGGAAGTCCAAAGGTCTAGTAAGGTGATCATCCAAACTGCCTAGGCTCCCACAAAGCCAATAGGTGCAGTAGGATCAAAAACCCATTGCCATTGTTCTTGAGGTCTCAGTAGTCCTCATTGTCTGCTATGTTCAGCGAGACCAGTTTTATCCCAAGCTTTTTCAGACCCAGGCCAGCTGGCCTTGGTGAGTTCCCGATAGAACATCCCCATTGTCTCAGTGTGTGGGTGCACCCCTCGCGGTCCTGAGTTCCGTGCTCGTGCTCTCCTTCTGCTCCTGATTTGGACCTTGAGATTTCAGTCCGGTGCTCCAATGTGGGTTTCTGTCTCTGTCTCTGTCTCTGTCTCCTTTCATCGCCTGATGAAGGTTAATATTCAGGAGGATGGCTATATGTTTTTCTTTGGGTTCTCCTTCTTATTTAGCTTCTCTTAGAACCCGAGTTATAGGCTCAATGTCCTTTATTTATGGCTAGAAACCAAATATGAGTGAGTACATTCCATGTTCATCATTTTGGGTCTGGCTTACCTCACTCAGGATAGTGTTTTCTATTTCCATCCATTTGCCTGCAAACTTCAAGAAGTCCTTGTTTTTTACTGCGGAGTAATACTCCAATATGTATATATTCCATACTTTCTTCATCCATTCTTCAATTGAAGGGCATCTAGGTTGTTTCCAGGTTCTGGCTATTACAAACAATGCTGCTATGAACATAGTAGAGCGTATACTTTTGTTGTATGATAGGGCCTCTCTTGGGTATATTCCCAAGAGTGGTATTGCTGGGTCCAGGGGTAGGTTGATCCCGAATTTCCTGAGAAACCTCCACACTGCTTTCCAGAGTGGCTGCACAAGTTTGCATTCCCGCCAGCAATGGATGAGTGTACCCCTTTCTCCACAACCTCTCCAGCAAAGGGTATCATTGGTGTTTTTGATTTTAGCCATTCTGACAGGTGGTAGATATGGATCTATTTTTATTCTTCTACAGGTTGACATCCAGTTCTGCCAGCACCATTTGTTAAAGATGCTTTCTTTTTTTCCATTGTATACTTTTAGCTCTTTTTTTGAAGATCAGGTGTTCATAGGTTTGTGGATTAATATCCGGTCTTCAATTTGATTCCATTGGTCAACGTCTCCGTTTTTATGCCAACACCAAGCTGTTTTCATTACTGTAGCTCTGTAATAAAGTTTGAAGTTAGGGATGGCAATGCCTCAGGAAGTACTTTCATTGTATAGGATTCTTTTGGCTATCGTGGGTTTTTTGTTTTTCCATATAAAGTTGATTATTGTTCTCTCAAGGTCTGTAAAGAATTTTGTTAAGATTTGATGGGGATTGCTTTGAATTGCCATTTTTGCTAAGTTAATCCTCCCAATCCAAGAGCATGTGAGATCCTTTCATTTTCTGGTATCCTCTTCAATTTCTTTCTTCAAAGATTGGTGTGGGAGAATTGTCTGTATCCTGTCAATTATGTTATAAATAAACACTGATTGGCCAGGCAGGAAATATAGGAGGGAAAACCAGACAGGAAGTAGAAATGACATAATGAGAACAGGAGAATTCTGGGAAGGAGGAAGTTGATTTTTCCCACTCCTGCCCAGACCATGGAAGCAGCAAGATCTGATCTGCCCCACTGAAAAAAGGTACTGAGCCACATGGCTAACATAGATCAGAAAAATGGGTTAATCAAGATGTGAGAGTTAGGCAGTGAGAAGCTAGAGCTAATGGGCCAATCAGCTTATAATTTATGGAGACCTATCTGTGATTTCTCTGGGACTAAATAGCTGGGGGACCAGGCAGGACAGAAATCCCCAACAAGCCAGGCCCTTCATGTTACAAAAGATTTAAAGTTTTATCAAATAGATCTTTCACTTCCTTGGTTAATGTTACCCAAAGATACTTTATGCTATTTGTGGCTATTGTGAAAGGTGATGTTTCTCTGATTTCCCTCTCTGCTTCTTTATTCTTTGTGTATATGAGGGCTACTGATTTTTTGGAGTACATTACTGAAGGTGTTTATCTGCTGTAGGAGTTCTTTGGTAGAGTTTTTGGGGTCATTTATGTACACTGTCATATCATCTGCAAATAACAAAAGTTTGACTTCTTCCTTTCCAATTTGTATCCCCTTGATCTCCTTATTGTTATTGCTAGAAATTCAAGCACTATATTGAAGAGGTATGGAGAGAGTGGACAGCCTTGTTTTGTTTCTGATTTTAGTGGAATGGCTTTAAGTTTCTTTTCATTTTATTTGATGTTAGCTGTTGCTTGCTGTATATTGCTCTTATTATGAACCTTATATGAACCTTGTATGAATCTTGTATCCCTAATCTTTCCAAGATCTTTATCATAAAGGGGTGTTGAATTTTGTCAAATGCTTTTTCAGCATCTAATAAAATAACCATATTGTTTTTTTCTTTCACTTTATTTATATGATGGATTACATTGATATATTTTCATATGTTGAACCAGCCCTGCATCTCTGGGATGAATCCTACTTGATCATAATGGATATTTTTTATGTGTTCTTGGGTTCAGCTTGTCAGTACTTTATTAATAATTTTTGCATCAATGTTCATGAGTGAGATTGGTCTGAAATTCTCTTTCTTTCTTGAGTCTTTGTGTGGTTTTGGTATGAGGGTCACTGTAGCTTCATAAAAAGAGTTTGGCAATGACTCTTCTGTTTCTATTATGTGGAACACCTTAAGGAGTATAGGTATTAGCTCTTCTTGGAATTTCTGGTAGAATTCTGCATTAAAACCATCTGGTCCTGGGCTTTTGTTGTTGTTGTTGTTTGGGAGGTTTTTTATGACAGCTTCTATTTCCTCGCGACTTATAGGTCTATTTAAATTGTTCTCCCGGTCTTGATTTAATTTTGGTATTTGGTGCTTATCTAAAAAAAAAGTCCATTTCTTTTACATTTTCCAATTTTGTGGCATACAGGCTTTTCTAGTAAGACCTAGTGATTTTCTGAATTTCCTCAGTGTCTGTGGTTATGCCCCCCCATTTTCCTTTCTGATCTTGTTAATTTGTGTGACCTCTCTGCTGTTTGATTAGTTTGGATAGGAGTTTGTCAGTCTTGTTGATTTTCTTCAGGAGCCAGGCTTTTTGTTTCATTTATTCTTTGGATTGTTCTCTGTGCTTCTATATTGTTGATTTCAGCCCTCAGTTTGATTATTTCCAGTCTCCTACTCCTTCTTGGTGAGTCTGCTTCTATTTTTCTAGAGCTTTCAGGTATACTGTTTTCTAATATGAGCTTTCTCCATTTCCTTTATGTGGGCACTTAGTGCTATGAACTTATCTCTTAGCACTGCTTTCATAGTGTCCCATAGGTTTGGGTATGTTGTGTCTTTATTTTCATTGAATTCAAGGAAGATTTTAATTTCTGTTTTTATTTCTTCTTTGACCCAGGGGTGGTTCAGTAGTTGACTGTTCAGTTTCCATGAGTTTGTAGGCTTTCTGAGGGTAGAATTGTTGTTGAATTCTAACTTTATTCCATTATGATCTGATAGTACACAGGTGGTTACTACAATTCTTTTTGTATCTGTGGATGTTTGCTTTGTTACTGATTATGTGATCAATTTTCAAGAAGGTTCCATGAGATGTTGAGAAGAAGTTATATTCTTTTCTGTTTGGGTGGAATGTTCTATAGATGTCTGTTAAGTCCATTTGATTTATTATATCTGTTAGTTCTCTTATTTCTCTGTTAAGTTTCTGTCTGTTTGAACTGTCCATTGGTGAGAGAGGAGTGTTGAAATCTTCTGTTATTAGTATGTGGGGTTTGATATGTACTTTGAGTTCTAGTAATATTTCTTTTACATATGTGGGTGCTTTTATATTAGGGGTGTAGATATTCAGGATTGAGACTTCAACCTAATGAACTGTTCCTGTTATGATCATAAAGTGTCCTTTTCTATCTCTTCTGATTAATTTTAGTTTGAAATCATTTTTGTTAGATATTAGTATAGCCATACCCTCTTGTTTCTTAGGTCCATTTGATTGGAAAACTTTTTTTGAGCCCTTTACTCTGAGGTAGTGTCTGTCTTTAAGGATGAAATGTGTTTCTTGTAAACAACAGAATGTTGGATCCTATTTTTGTTTCCATTCTCTTAACCTGTGCCTTTTAATAGGTGAATTGAGTTCATTGATATTAAGTGATATTAATGACCAGTGGTTGTTAACTCTGGTTATTTTTATTTTGGTGGTAGTGTTTGAATGTTTCCCTTTATTGAGTTGTACTGGTGGATGGTTGTCAGATGTCTGTGTTATTATGGGTGTTTTTTACTTCCTTGTGTTGTGGTTTTTCTTCTAGTACTTTCTGTAAGGCTGGGTTTGTGGCTACGTA
Organism: Neodon shergylaensis; assembly: GCA_025134845.1. Lineage (NCBI taxonomy): Eukaryota > Metazoa > Chordata > Mammalia > Rodentia > Cricetidae > Neodon > Neodon shergylaensis. The sequence goes on from JABTXL010006616.1 coordinate 249,376, forward strand.
TTGTTTAAATCTGTTTTGGTCCTGGAATATCTTGTTTTCTCCATAGATGGTAAATGCAAGCTTTGCTGGGTATAATAGTCTATGTTTTCAACCATGGTCTCTTGGTTTCTGCAGCACATCTATCCAAGACCTTCTGGCTCTTATTGTTTCCATTGAGAAGTCAGGTGTAATTCTGATAAGTTTCCCTTTATCTGTTACTTGACCTTTTTCCTTTGCAGCTTTTAATATTCTTTCTTTATTCTGTATGTTTTGTGTTTTGATTATTATATGGTGAGGGGATGCTTATTTCTTTTTGATCCAGTCTATTTGGTGTTCTGTATGTTTATTGTACCTTCATAGGAATATTCTTCTTTAGGTTGGGAAAGTTTTCTTCTATAATTTTATTGAATATATTTTCTGGGCCTTTAAGCTGTCATTACTCTCCTTCTTCTACCCCTATTATTCTTAGGTTTGGTCTTTTCATGGTGTCCCAGATTTCCTGAATATTTTGTGTTAAAAATTTGTGGGATTTGCTGTTTTCTTCGATCAATGAGTTTATTTCCTCTATAGAATCTTAAGCATCTGAGATTCTTTCTTCTATCTTTCGTATTCTGTTCGTTATACTTGTCTCTGTAGTTCCTACTTGTTTACCCAGATTTTCCATATCCAGCCATTCCTCAGTTTTTGTTTTCTTTATTGCCTCCATTTCGGTGTTCAAGTCTTGAACTATTTCCATTACCTGTTTGATTGCTTTTTCTTGGTTTTCTTTGGTATCTTTGAAATATTTATTTATTTCTTCTAACCTTTTGTTTGACTTCTCATCCATTTCCTTAAAGGAGTTTTTCACATCCTGTTTAAGGGCCTCTATTGTTTTCATAATGTTACGTTTAAAGTTAAGTTCTTCTACTTCTTCTAAAATAGGGTGTTCAAGTCTTCTTGTTGCATGTTCACTGGATTCTGGTGTTGTCATGTTTCGGGTTGTTGGAGGAATTCTTGCATTGGTGCCTGCCCATCTCTTCCTTCAAATGCAGCCAGGAGAGTCTTGACATCTTTGTCCAATCTTTGCTGTGACTGACTGTGTACTTGGGGAATTTCCTCGGTCTTCCCTCTCTTGGGACCCCTTGGCACTGAAGCCAGCCATGCTGGTAGATGTAAGGACCCCACAGATGGAAAGGAGTGTCCTCTGGGTGGATCTCTTCAGTGCAGAAGCAGGAACTGTTCCTGGGCCAAGGACCTCACAGACAATAGGGCAGGCTTGGGGGAGGCAGGGTCTTTTGGAACAAAGAAGACCCTGCAACAGGAGCTGGAGGGGCCCTGCACTCCCTTCTGGGGACCTTCCGGCCAGGCAGGCACACACTTACCCCTCTGGGTGGATCTCCTCAGTGCAGAAGCAGGAACTGTTCCTGGGGCAAGGACCTCACATACAATCTGCCTACATTTTTTTTACCCCAACCCCCAAACATATACCAGTAATAATCAAAACCTAAATGATGTCCCTAACCCTGAGGACAAACTTTGTTGGGAGAGGATATGTTGTCTTCTAAAATTGCTTCCAGCTGTCATGGAGGCAGTGTTGTTTCTATGGGATCCTGTAAAACTAAAATGATGGTTGAGTTTCAAGTACTGTTTCACATAACTGCAAATGGTCTCCAAGTAGTTGATAGGGATTTTCTGAAGTTCTCATTTGGTGTTCTGGCCAGAACGTTGTAAGAAATTGCACCATTTCAGCTAATGAAGCTGGTACCATCTAAGCAGCTGGTACCAAAAACTGGTCTTATATAGTGATATGAGCATCACAGCATCATATCAATCATGTGGAGTTGAGATTGAAGTGCCCTGCCCTAACTTCTTCCTGGAAACTTCAAATAATCCTGAAAGAAAATCTATTTTTCATTTTAGAAAACTTAAACATTATTTATATAGACATATATTCAAGGAAAGATATGATATAGACAAAATATGTATGGGGCAAAGTAAAGGCAAATTTAATGAATCGGAGTATATATAACAATCTTTATTGGCCAGCAGGTGCCACGGTTGCAGTCGTGTTGCAGACAAAAATGGAAGAAAAAAGCCACCAATGTCTTCTCTGGTTCCACACACTGCTGCCTACTTAGATACTTTTAAATATGCTTTGTTTAACAAATTAAAATTTATTAAGGACAATTAAAGTGATTGAGTACGCAGAAAGAGTTGGTGATCAGACTAAGGAGGACACCCATAGCTTCTCCTAAGTCCTGAGTCCTCTCAATATAGGGCTCTGGTGGGGAAACTCAGGGTCCTAGGCAGCAGCAAGTGGGCCATGTGCAGGCAAGAAACATGTGCCTAGAAGTGCAGCAGGGGACCCAATAAGCATGGGCTCAGCCCCTTGTTGGGTGGCAGATAAAGTGGAATGCATCAGATGGGAGAATGCGAATAAAGAAATCTCACTCTGCTGCCTAATAAGATATAATAAGGATGTCTTTATTAAAAGAGAACTCACAGATCAGAACAGGGAACAGGAACAGGATCCAACATCCAGGAGTTGCTAGAAGGGAGAGGGTAAGAAGTTGGTCCAGCTGACTTTTTGGTACCCAAAGCCATGCTCCACCTGGTTTAGCTTCTCAAAGAGCATTGTCTGAAGGAGGTTCCCCATCAGGTATTCACTGAATGAATTTGACAAACGTTATCCAATAAGAGCTCAATAGGGCTTGAGCCACTTGATCTTCCAATACACCAGAAATAATCACACAGAAACCATATTAACTAAATTACTGTTTGGCCCATTAGCTCTAACTTCTTATTGGCTAATTCTTACATTGTAATTTAACCCATTTCTATTAATCTGTGCATCACCACGAGGTTGTGGCCCATCAGCAAGGTTTCAGCACATCTATTTTCAGTGGCGGGTCCATGGTGTCTCTCTCTGACTCCACACTTCTTTCTTCCAACATTCAGTTCTGTCTTCCCCACCTACCTAAGTTCTGTCTTATCAACAGGCCAAGGCAGTTTCACACAGAAACCATATTAATTAAATCACTGCTTCACCCACCAGCGCTAACTTCTTATTGGCTAATTCTTACATCTTAATTTAACCAATTTCTATTAATCAGTGCATCACCATGAAGTCATGGCCTATTATCAAATTTTTAGCACGTCCATCTCCAGTGGCTAGTCCATGGTGTCTCTCTCTGAATCTACCCTTCTTTCTTCCAACATTCAGTTCTGTCTTCCCTACTTACCTAAGTTCTGTCCTATCAACAAGCCAAGGCAGTTTCTTTATTCATTAATGGTAATCACTGCACACAGAGGGGACTTCTACATCACTGTACAGAGTCAAGGAGAAAACAAACAGTTGCATATTTGTGTCTTTTTCTTTCTGCAACTAAATACTGCAATAGAGAAACATGGGGGTAGAGGAAGCCATTGAAGAACTTTCAGTACCATAGGAGAGTCAGAATCAGCACATGGCATCTAAGCTCATTCTCCTAGCAACCACTTCTGTGTGATATTGTTAGGTTCCATGAGAAGTCCCATGAAAGACCACCAGACATGTATGCAATCAACAAGAGACTTTATTCCAGCATTCATGGGTCAGTCATCTGACACAGTGGTGAAACAGGGATCCTAAGAGTAGCTCACAGGCTATTTTCTCTTAAGCAAGATTAGGAGAATTCCAGATTACAAAAGGATAGCCTGGGGAAAGAGGTGAGTTCAATCAAAAAGTCTACTGGTTGTTATAGGATTGGCTGCTGGTTTTAGTGGTTAGGGACTTCCCAATGACTAGCCTTAGATAGCAGAAGGATGTGAGAAGACTTGTGATCTTTCCAAGAATATCTCATTCAGGTTCAGCAAACTCACACTAAGGGCTAGTTTCTCAGACGGCTTTTAGAAGCTTGTGATAGTGTTTGTTTGGCTCTTTCTTTACAAAATTTACTCCTATTTTCAGTGTACCAGACTACTGGTTTAATCACATTTTGGTGGCCAGCACCCCAAAGTGGTCCTCAGTATCAAGGTTGGAGAATGATTGTCTGTAACATAGAAAACTTGCATTCATTATTTAGTTAAAGTAGAAGTGACAGGCATTAGACTTAAAGATATAAAACATATTATTCTCCTTACTAAATATTGAAAAGGAGATTGAGTGACAATGTGTTGATATTGGTGGAGAAGGGTATTCACAGAGGGCCATTGCGGTGTAAAGCACTGGACAGAATAAAAAATGAATTAACCAAAGCAACAAGAATTCTATAAAAAGTAAGCTACAACTTGTACATCCCCTAAGGGAACATGTAGACACTGTCTGTGTAATCATCAGATGGCAGAAACTTGCAGCATCCATGGTGACTATTATGCTAGATATCAGCTCCTAACTCACAAAATAAAATTTCTTTGGTTCCTCCCTCTTATCCCTAGAATATTATTGTTTACACTGATAAGACACACACACACACACAAACAAACAAACACACACACACAAATCAGTAACTTAAAATAGTCCTGTCTTTCTGTCTTCCTTATTTAATAAATTCTTATTTTATATTTCCAAGTCTTCTCAAACAAAGAAAATGGAGAATCATTTCAGTTTACATACACACAACAGATAACACATTGGAATATTAAATAAGAGTGTGGTAAATGAAAACTGAGAGGATGTTTCTATTTCTATGTCCAATAGTTTAAATTTTATTATTTCATTTCCTGCCCTTAAAGTGGCTATGTCCTCTGTTTCCCCTTTGTCATCAGTACAGCAAGACTACTGGTATCCACAGTCCATTTTAACTGCCAGTGTTTTCAAGATTGAGTCTTTTCTTTTCCTAAACATTCTGTAGCTTCATTATCTATTATCTCCTTTCCTTCCTTCTGTCTTTCTCTTCTCTTGCAGTGCTGTCTCCTGTTATTTAAGCAGAGTCACAACATGCACACCCATATTCTCATACCTTGTCCTAATTTTGGAGCAGAGCTCAGGCCAGCAAGGCCACTGTGAACAGGACCATGAGCATCTTAGGGGAGGCTCTGGGATTTCTTCCAAGCCTGGGTGGGAAGAGGAGCAGAAGAATGGTGTCAGAACTCCACTCTATGTTATTTTGTACTTGCCGGAACAGGAAATTTTTCATCCCTGACTCCACACTGGGACTTTTGCCCAGTGGGATGAGGTAGGGAAGAGGTGCCAGTATCTCTTTCTTAAATTTGAATAAAATCACATGAAAGAGAATAGCTCAGATATTGAAGTTGAAAGAGTATCAAATTTATCTCATTTATTTGATGAGATTGTCTATACATCATTGTGCATTGGGGGGTTGAAGTAGCATGTGCACACATGCATTTATATTGTCAGCAATGATTTCTAACTTAATTGATGATGGTTGCTGTCTCACATCAGTAGCATGGTTCAAACTCTACCACTTACATATGTATTACACATATAGGGATACAAATTATATTTAGCTAACACTGATGGTGTTAAGGGCATTCTTATATAAATTTGAATTAATTAGGGCACCACACTTGAAATTCCTATCTTGCTAGGCCACAGCGAGTCTTCCCATTCTCTTAATCTGATCCAATAGCAGGAAAATTGGTTGGTAAAACCATACATACCACTATATAAAACATGACTGAACATCCGATCAGAAGAGGCCATAGAACAATATGGAATTCACATGAATCAGTATCATGAATCTATAATTCCTTGATTACTCATTTTACCATTTTACATTTCTAAGAGTCATACATAGCTCCAATGTCCAAAATATTCTATCCAATTACAGAGTTGAGCATGGCAGTCAGTTTTTTCCTTTCACATATATACTCACAATCTTTTTTCAAAGTCAGTAATAGGCTGCATGCTCAGGATAACTTTCAACACAGTTTATGTGCAACTGTCTTATAGCACTGCATCTCAAGATTCTCTTTCTGAAGGTGTTTTCTTCATATTATGTGTTATGACTCAGTCCCTAATTTCTGTATTTCTTCCCACACTTGAACAGTTTTCAGGGAGTAGAAGAGATTTTGTCTTCTGATTAAGCATATGCAAAATATTTGCTTACTTAGTATATATTTTAATTTTCTTGACTCATGTCTCATTATTTTATTTCAAAATTTGCCCTCATGCATAGTTGGTCAGTGGACTCTGTGTTATGTGTTTGAATGTGGCCTTTTCCATTTGATTGTAGTGAACATAAAGAAAGGCTTCCTCATTAATGGGCTATGGATGCTACAAGTTATGTGACCCTTACACAATAACCAGAGTCACAGTTGCATTTCTGCAGTTATTATATTTGTTTTCTATCTTTTTGGAATTCTCCAACTTTTCTTGGTTATGATAAAAGCAGAACTGTTTTCCCTGTTTTCATGATACTTTGGGTAAACAGAAGTTTTTACTGTTGACTGGTCTCTCTGTTTATGAATGCAAAATGTACTGTATTTTCCTCAGAAAATACAGAGCAAGAGAACATGAATATAACTTGTTCTTTCCAGGTGGTCAGAAAAAAAGGAGCATAGTCAAGGTCCAAGTGATATCTAGTACCAAATAATGACATTTTTGTTAGAAGTCAGCCTTATCCTTGACTTTTTGAATCTTGGAATACAGTACTTGATTCTTCTAAATATCACTCAACTCAGGACATTTTCCTGACCTTCTCAGTGTCAGCAAGGTGTGAAAGAGATTAACATATCATGAAAGAAAAATAGCATCTATAACCTCATCTGGCACAACAGAGTCAGAAAATAAAGAACTGAGGGTGAACTTAAAGCCACAAGGAGAACTACAGCAGACTTGAGGATAGAAAATAAAATCTTGAAGTACATAAGTGTTTATGTAACTTTGCCTATCTGTATATACATATATACATATGTATATATCCTAAATTCATAGCATACATATCTAAATAGCTAGTAATTTAGAATTTGTGATTTCTTCATCTTAAACTTTCTATATTTGTTCAATATTGTTGCTGAGAAGAAGCTGCACACCATGTCACATAAACAAAACATATATACATACAAGATTTTGGTTTGCAAGTCCAAGGACAATATTATGTGTAAGTCCAACTCCTCAGAGATCGTCTCCCTAGGCTTCCTTCTCTTAGTTCACATGGGGTTTGTCTGGTGCATATTTGGGGCTGTGTCATCTAATGCCCTTTCCTTATAAGACACAGTCACTCGGATAAGGCTGGCTAATAACTGCTAATTTTCATTCACATTTAACTAGTTACATTTGTTCTATGAAAGTCTGATTCATGTATATAATGCAATCTGATCATGCTCATATATTAATCTCTCCTTGTTCCTGCATCATTGTGAAATCTTCCTCCTCCCTTCAAGTCTGTTCTCAGGTTCATATCTTTTACATTATGTTTTGTTACCCACTGAGTTTCTTTTGACTTTGGGTGCAGAAATGTCCATTGCATCCCAAAGGGCTCTCCAGGCAATAACCAGCTGAAGATTGTGAATCTGCTTTGCCTATTATCTGTCATTATCCACTGAAATCATACCAGATCCTGATTACCTGCACAAGATTTGCTCAAGATTAACTCAACTTAAAATATATGTATGGGAGGTTAACAATGTTCTACTTTTATCTGGGTATCTATTGCCAGTTGATGGCTGGTAAGTGAGGGGAAGTCAGTTTTCTTTGGAAGTATGATTACTGATAAATTGTCTTTTTCCAGTGGATGACATCAATCCTATTAGAATATAGGCAACACCCATTGGGTTTAGAAGAATATAAAGAGTAATGGGTGTACATGATATTTGGAAAATGAGATGGTTAGTGTCTGGAATGAAAAATAAGAAGGGATTAACCATGAGTATGTCCAAAGTATATAAATATATGCTTGAAGTTCTCAAAGAATAAATACAAACCATTACATTAAAATCTATTCCACCCCATTTTCTATGCCTCCAGTTTCAATTTATTTAAATCCTAATATTTACCCTACTTCAGTTCTCTGTCTCCACCATAGACACTTCCCAGTCTTCTGCTCACAATAGATATTCCAAATTAAATACAAAAGTCACATTGAAGCTATGAACTACTTAAGAGAGCAAACATGACATTTGTCTCCCTGACCTATTTTATTTTACTGATTATAAAATGTTATCAATTTTATTTCTCTATTAAAATTTCCTAATTTTATTTTTCTTTAGTACCCAACAAATTTGGATTGTATATGTGCTCCACGTTTCATTATTCATTCAGCAGTTGATAGACATGTAATCTGATTCCATTTCCTGGCTATTGTGAAAATGGCAGCAATGAGAATAGCTGTATATTTCTCATGGGTTATAAAGTACTCTGGGTCTGAGGTATTGAACTTTAAGTATTCAACATGATCACCAAGAGAAACAAGACTGGTTATGTTCTACAATATATTTCAGTCATATTTCCATTAATGATCTTTATTTCAACAATTTTAAAAAACATAGGTGTTATTTTATGATACTCCTTTTGGTCTAATTACTGTCAGTAACAAACAATGTGGCTCTATTTTCAGGATGTATGACAGTATGATCATTTTTGTACACTTACACCTTGTACCTGATTTATCTTTTGGAGGGCTTTGTCGTTTACCAAGCTTTAAACACAATTATTGTCTACCATAACCCCTATCAGTGTTTTTACTTGCCACCAAAGAACTTTCAATAGAAAATAGAGTGTTATATATAGCTTAAAATCCATTAACACTTTCACAATTCCATAATAACATACGTATTTCAACCTTAGACTATATATGGTTATGGGCCATTCTATTCCTGGAAAAGAGTCTAGCTCTTTGAATGTCTCAGGAAATAGTCTTTATTATCTGTCTCATTCCGTTTCACCTGAAGCTCTAAAATCACTCTTACTAAAAATGATTTATAGCAATAACACGGACAACTATCTACTGAGTGCAAATGAATTATAGCAGAACATTCTGTCATAGGAGGAGTGTGGTGGTTTGAAAGAAAACATCCCCCAAAGGATGTGGCACTATTAGTAGGTATGGCATTGTTGGAGTAGGTGTGGTCTTGCTGGAGGATATTTGTCACTGTGGAGCTGGGCTTTGAGGTTATATATGTTCAAGACACCTACCAGTGCCATGGACTATTTCTTGTTGCCTGCATGTAGGACTCTCAACTACTTTTTCAGCACCATGTCTGTCTTCATGCTGACAGAGTCCTTGCAAAGGTGATAATGGAGTAAACTTCTGAAACTATAAGCTGCCATTTTGATTAAGTGCTTTCCATTAAAAGAGTTGCCATGATTATTGTGTGTCTTCACAGTAATAGAAACCCTAACTAACTCAAGTTGGTACCAGGGACTGGAATATTGTTGTGATAGACCTGACCCTGCTTTTGTTTGAAGGTTTTAGGATTTTGGACTTTGGTTCTTTAGGTTAGTAAATCAGTGGAATGCTTTAAGCACTGCTTAATAGGCAACACTAAAAGAAGCATTAAAGGTGATGGTATTAATTTGAACTGTGGGGATCATGAAGTTTCAGAGGCAAAGAATGTTAGTATGTGGGCTAGGGACTGGCTTTGTGATATTTTGGTGAAAAATGTGCCTGCTTTTTGCCCTTGTTCAGAAAGTCTTCCTGAGGTTCAAGTAAAGAGTTTTGGATTAATTCCATTGTCAGAGGAAATCTCAAAACAGTTTGGTATAGATTCTGTTGTGTGGTTCTTAGAGTTAACTCTGATACAACTAAGAGGGGCAAGCTGAAGAAATAAAAATTCAAATGTACAGATTGATAAATGGGGGCACCAGGAAGTAAAATAAAGCTAAATCCTGTGCTCAAGGAGACAAATGGATAAAGAAATAGGAAAAAGGGTTTGGTGACTTCTGGTCAAGATCCTACTCAGCTAGGTTTCCAACCCATGAAAAGGAATTAAAGAATTAGAATTGGGTGTGGTAGTGTACCATGAAACCCAGCACTTGTGAGGCAGAGGCTGGCAGGTCTCCGAGATTGAGGCCAGTATGTTCTACAGAGCAAGTTCAAGAGCAGCCAAACTTAGGCAGTGAATCAAAGTGGTCATCTTAGTGCCCCAACAAGCAACAGACCTTGGCAACTTTGGCCATGTGGATCTGGAGTTAAAGATTGAAAGAAGGGGTTATGAAATTTGTTTCTTTTGGGGCTCAACCATAAAGGCTCAACAGAGGTCACCCATACAACACCCAGGATCAGACCATCCAAGTGGAAAGTACTCAGTGTTCTAAAGGAAATTACTAACATTCTAAAAATTAATATTAGGATCACCTTATTATGTTCCTTAGCGTAGCACACACCCATCCCCTTTCAACAGGACATTGCTAAATAAATATTAGTCAGGCGGGGGTCCTAAACCTTAGAAATTCCTCACTACAACCTCTACTGTGATAAAAAAAAAAACTCCAAAGCATTGGAGTCTGAGTTAAAACTTAAATAAAGGCTTGGTATCCTTTTTGATTTTGGGGGACTCCACAATTTGGGCATAACACCTCTTAGCATTATGAAAGCCACTGAGAACAGGCATGTGTCAGGGGTGTCCCTGAATGGAGGTTCAAAGAGGCCATATCCTGAAACTGTGCAGATGAAACCTGGAGTACTTTAGACACTCCAGGGATTTTGACATGAAAGGACTGTGGGATACCTGTCAAGGAAAGCTGTTAACATGGAGTAGAAACAGCTCAGAAATAAGGAGTATTCTGCAATCAACAAAGCCAAAAGACTAAAGAACATTTTCAGATTGGACAAGGAGAGGCAGAGCCTACCCGGTTGTCTATCTGGTTTTTGGTCTTGATTTCCTTGCTATGCTCCCTTCCCTGTTTCTAGGAACAATAATGTATATCCTGTGCCATTATATGTTGGAAGTATGTGATCTGGTTCTTTATTTTGATTATGATTTTCAGGGGATGACAGTTAAGTGATTGTAAGAATCTCGAAAGTGACTTTGAACTTTGGACATTTAAGCATTTTTGAGACTGTGATAGACTATGGGGACATTAAACTTTTAATGCATTTTGGCATTATGATACGGCTACAAATTTATGGGGGCCAAGGAGTGAAACATGAAGTTGAAAAAATTGTTCCCCAAAGGAATGGCACCATTAGGATGTATGACTACCTTGGAGTAGGTATAGTCTTGTTGAAAGAAATGTCTCATTGTGGAGGTAGGTTTTGAGGTCTCATATATGCTTAACATAATGTACAGTGTGACAGGCCACTTTATGTTATCAGCATATCAATATCTAGCACCTCTGTCTCCAGCACCATGTCTGCCTGTAAACAGTCACATGTTGAAGCAGGGCCACATTTTTGTCCTGGAAGCCCAGAACAGAAATAATCACATAGAAACTGTTTTATTTAAAACACTGCTTGACCCATTAGCTCCAGATTCTTAATGGCTAATCTCTTACATATTAATTTAACCCATTTCTATTAATCTGTGTATTGCCACATGACAGTGCCTTACTGGCTAAAGTTCCCAGTATCTGTCTCTGGCGGCTGTATCACTTCTCTCTTACTCTGCCCTCTATTTCACAGCATACAGCCTAGCTTTTCCCACCTGGTTCTGTTTTGCCCTTGCCCTAGGCTCAAAGCTGTTCTTTATTCATTAACCAATAAAAGCAACACATAGACAGAAGTACCTCCCACACCATTCCCCTTTTTCTGATTAAACAAAAAGAATCTTCAACCTTAACATAGCAAAACTACATGTAACAAATCGGATATCAAGCAAGAACTACAGTTACAATATTTATATCTACTTTATCTTTTATTGTAACTTAGGAAAACTATAACTATAACTGTCTATTCTTCAACACCATCAAAGACCCCAGAAGGATATAATATTACCTAGGTTAACAGGAAGTACATTGTAAGCAACTTCCAAAACTCTAGAATTGACAGAGACATCTCACTTCCTGGACAATCATCTAAAGCTCTTACGAACCATTGGGACATCCACCTTCACCCTACAGGCCCATAGTATCCAGCAGACTTTTCCACAAAGCAGGAAATTTTAAAGACAGTTTCACCTATATTGCCAGTTTGTCAATCATTTTCTTCTGTGTCCTGAAGAATGTCTAGCAGATTTATTTATGAAGCAGGAACCCCAAAGGATTATCTCACCTTTAGTCAATTTCAGCAGTCATTTCTCTGTGGGTCTTGCATGTCCAGTTCCTCAAGTGTCTAACCAGCTCCATAAGGAACATCTTCAATGCCCATCTTTCTCGTGAAGTACATGGTGCTTCCAGGAGCAGATGTGTCTCATTGTCATGAAATGTCCTAAGTTCTTAAAACATTTAAATGCCATATTCTAAATGTCTCTGAAAGATTTTAAGAATACCTAACTAATTGAAATATATCTCTATACATCAATATAATCTAACTAACATGACTACAATCTTGAGTATTATAGATGATTATTAACCTATGTTTCTTAATTATATATTACATTTTTAAATAAGCTGCACAAACACAATAATTAATAAAGAGCAGAAATATATATGCATATATATATGTATACGCATCTATATAACAAAATTGAGCTAAAATTCGTATCAATAAACCAAGATCCATACCAATGCAAATCTCGAAAGCAGTCACACTGTCCCACCATGATGATAATGGACTAAACCTCAGAAAATGTAAGCCACCACCTCAATGAGAAGTTATCATTTGTAAGACTTGCCATGACCATGGTGTTTCGTCACAGCAACAAAAACACTAAGACAAAAAAGTTCTATGAATTAGATTAATACCATCCCTATAACTAAGCATTATAACAGCTGGTCTGAGACCTTTCTCATTGAATGTGAGAAAATTTAGATGAAAAAGGGTCTCATTGAGGACCAAATGAGGGTCATGTTTAACATCTGGTGAAGTGACCTTGGCCAGAAAATTTTGGAGAGTTCTATTTGTTCTTTCAAAAATGGCACTTGGCCTTGAGGGTTGGAGAGATGCCAAAAATATGATTTATCTTCTAGAAAGAATGAACCCCTTAAATTGCTGGAAAGTATAAGCAGGGCCATTATCAGATTTTAGGGCTGAGGGCACACCCATGACCAACACTGCAGACTTAATAACATGGGAGACCTTTTTCTACAATAGGGAAATGGTATATGTTAAGGAAGAACAAGTGTCTAAAAGTACATATATATAGCAGAGACTAGGAAGTGAGGGGCTAGTGGGTGATATCCATTTGCCAGATTGCATTTGGTAAGTGGTATGAGACAATGGTTTGTATTCTATCAATTGTATTTTAAATAAACACTGCTTGGCCAGTAGCCAGGCAGGAAGTACAGTCTGGTTGACCAGGCGGGAAGTAGAGGTGGGTCAATGAGAAGAGGAGAATTTTGGGAAGAAGGAAGTCCATTCCTCTGCAGTCCTAACCCAGCCACAAAAAAAGCAAGATGGGACTGCCTCACTGAATAAGGTGCCAAATCACATGCATAACATAGACAAGAAAAATGGGCTAATATAAGTTGTAAGAGTTAATAAGAAGTATGAGCTACTAGGTCAATCAGTTTATAACTTTTGTGTGGTTTTTTGGGACTTAATAATTGCAGGAACCAGGCAGGACCGAAAACTCAGTTACCAAGTAAGAGACTGTAAGGTTATACTCCATTTCTGTTAAGGGGTAAAGGGTGCAATCTAGGTACAAGTTGCACATGGCCATGTCAAATGTTTGCATAGAGAGACAGATAGCTCAAGAAGGGGCTTATGAAGGCTCCATGTAAACAAATAAAACTGTTGATGTAGTGCCTGAGCTTTCTGTAATATGTCAACATCAACAGTCATAATCATGGTGTCTGTTAGCTCATTACATCAGAAAAAAATACCAGGTAGGCCAGAATGAGGCAGAATATGGGACATATACCATGGGTGGACTTTTTGATTTGGGATATCCTAGAGAGACCTAAAGAAAGATTGGTGGATTCTTTGATATCAGAGAAGGAGAGTACATGAACAGACTGGACCACATATTGGTTGTTAGAGAAAATATTGATGGGCTCTGATTTGTGTCCCATGAATATTTTAAGGAATGCCCACAGATCATCCAATTGTATGGAACCCAGATTGAGAAAGAGGTGGTACACACCTTTAGTACCATATGTTGTATCAAAAAATATCCATGGTTTTTTTTTTTTTTAGAATATGAGAAGACCATAGTTGCTCAGTGGATAGTGGCAGAGTAGGTTATGATATAGGGTTTTATTTCAGTAGAGAGTAAGGGAAATGCAGTGATCATCCTGTGGGAGGTGATTGTCTATAGTGCCAGGATATCCAGTGACAAGTTGCTGAAAACCGATAGAGTTTTACCAGAGAGTTGAGAATGCAAATGGAAAATGGGAGCATAATCTTGTCAGACTCATTGTTGTAAGTCCTGTGAGCCAATGAATAGCACTTTAAGCAAAGGCAAAAGGTTTGTTCAAATTTTGAAGTGATGTTGTGGAGGGCAGAAAATGCCTGATGAATCTACATTAGGGGCACTGGTCAGCATAGAGTCTCCAAGAAGCCAGAGTGTATTCACCAAATAATAGCCAAGAGGGGCTCCGTGTGGTTGTTTCTAACCAAGGAGGAGGAGGACAAGAGGGAGAGAACCTTGTTTAGAATCAAAAGACCATTGGGTGTCAGCTGAATCCTGGCAGAGGATCATATGGGATGTTCAAACAGGGAAAAGAAATGGCATGTCTCATGGGCCAGGATTAAAAGGAACAGCTTGAACTACTTAATCATAGCACATAGTTGCTATAGTTCAACAAGCATATGGTAGTCTTGGAGGATCAATCTGAAATACAATGGTCAAATCTCTTGAGTAATGGAGAACCCCAAGAATGCATAATGTTGGGAATTTGTATCTTTTCAGAGGCCACCTATGAATTTAGGGAGGCTAGGTTGCTCAGAAGAACTTGGGACGCCCTTTATAGATTGGTGGCTTTAGAATGTGCAATAATATTCATATAGTAGATGAAGATGACTTCCTCTGGAATTTTTGTAAGACCTTTGAGACATATATTTGGCAGTAAATGGGACTATTTTTCATGCTCTACGGTAGTACAGTTCATTGGTGTCTGAGATTTTTTTCATATTAAGTTCCCAGGCTATAAAGGTAAAGCAATATATGCCCACAGGCACCAAGGGTATTTGAAAGAAACAGTGCTTAACATCAAATACAAAAATGTGGTATGAACAGGATATGTTACTAGCCTATGACAGGTTGACCTATATGGTCCCCATCTTTCCCATTTGATCATTAATTGTATGCAGGTCTTGAATAATTGATAATGGCCTGACTTCTTTTGGATGACAAAAAAAGGTATTGTGTCTATTGGTGGATGACTCCAAATGCCTAATTGTTTTTTGATTAACTCTCTAAGTGTCCACAATTTGCATTCATTGGTGGGTCACTGTTCTACCCAGACATCATCAATAGAGAGCCAGGAGAAGAGTATAAGATCTGGTAGTAGGTTTTTTTTATCTCTATGTGGGGAATGACCTCTAGAATTAGGGGTATTGCTCTGTTGGAGAAAGAAGTGATATGCATCTCGAGATGCCATTTTGTCATGGGTCATGTTGTCATCAAAAGATACATGGTAATCTGTGGATAGGATTACTCCTATGTTTTCTAAAAATGTATCTTTCCCAGAGTATATGAGGGATGTTAGATCCTTTGAGGGAAAAGGAGCCCCCATTGCAAGATTCATCCAGTGGACCAGCCATGTGGTGGCCTAGGAGTCCTAATATCTGCCCACCCCACTGACGGAGGAGCCAGCGTGGAACTTCCAGAGCAGGAACAGAAGAGCTTCATTCTCTGTGAGGATGGTAACACTCACTCTCTTGTCCATTAACCCTTTAATGGGTTGTTCATCCATATATATGGTCATCATAGGGGAGTTGAGGAAAACAGGCAGGATCCAGGATACCTTGAGGATGGGATTATTCCCTTTTATTGGTGGAGCTAAGGGATGTCCAACTATTAAATTAGCTATTAGGCTAACCACTTTATGATTAATGTACACTTCTGTGTGTTTCTCCGGGACTGAACAGCTGAAGGATCAGACAGGACAGAAACCTCTGTCAACCGAACATGTTGGTTTGGAGGGCACTGCTTGATGTGAGTGGTCTGACTCCTTTTCTGAGGAGGAATAGGGGGCCTCATGAATATATGGTGTCAAAGTAGTAGAGAGGTTAACACTGGACTGATTCTGACAATGCTTATTGTAAACAGCTATTACTTCCTCTGGAGAGGGTATTTATGACTGGCAATGATGGCTAGTAGGATGGAGATGAGGGAAACAGAGGGAGTTACTCTTGAGCCGACCTCATGCTTTTGATCAAGAAAGTACATGCCGATCATGAGGTCAGGCTACCACATGTTTTCAAGAGGAATCCAGGTGGCCAACACCACAACCTCAATTTAAAAATCCTCCAGAATTCCATTCTTAACCTTCAAGCCACTGTTGACCAATATTAATTTTAGGGCCCTCACCTGATGTTTCTTTCAGTGAGAGGGTAAGTTACCCATTCTATTAATGGCAATAGATACAGGGAAGGAAAGAACAAAGTCTAAAGAGACAAAGCAAGGCATAAACAAATCAGGAAATACATTGAATGCAAGTGTATTACACTTAGTAAAGGTTCATTAGGCCATGACTGCATGCCTATACAGTGTCTCTGGATGAGAGGGGAAAGTTATGGAGCACCATGGGATTCTACCTCCAGGGAGGTTAGTCCTTATATGAAGGCAACTGCTGATCCAAGAGCAGTAGTGGGTGTCCCTGCCTAGTGCACCATGTGTAGCACACAGACACAGGAGAGAGAGAGGCAACATCCCATGCTCACCTTCATGAGGACCAAGGATATAAAATATGCATGGGCCAACTCACCTAAAAAGTGAACAAGAAGTGTACATTGTAATGTACTGCAGGCATGAAGAGAAGTCTAAACAGGAAATGATAAAAAAGTAAAAGTATACCAACCTAGGATTGGCCAACATAGTGCTAGCAACAAAGAACAGAAAACAGCCACAGCAATTCAAAAGATATTCTCTGATTCAAGTGAGTTCTGGATCAAAATCCATGAACCCCATATTGGGCACCAGATGTTGCATGTGACCATGCTTGAACAAACCTTGAGGGAGGGAGGGAAGGAGGAAGGGAGGGAAGGAAGGGGGGAGGGGAAGGTGCAGAATCAATGGCATAGACCTTGGGAGTTGACTTAATAGTGAATCAGGTAGCTATAGACTCATTTATTGCAGAAATCATCCTTGCCTATACCACCCCCACACACACACTGCGTTTGTGGACTTCAGTGAATGAGTATGGTTCTCCTATTGCTTCCATGGATCAGGCAATGCCACATCAGTAATCTACAAGCATGGTGAAGAACTCAAGTTTGGCCCAAGTGGAAGTTATTAGTGTGCATGCCCATGCAGGCTTAGAGGCTAAAATTCTAGAAGAACAGAGAAAAGCAAAAGGACGTGAAATTTCCCAAAATCAAATTCTTACTGAGGGCACTTATGCTGACCCATAAGTTCAAGTTGTTTATGATGAACAAATATTGTCCCTATGCCACAAAGCAGTCTTAAATGCTTGGTAAAGGATTCAAGAACAAGGAAAACAAATTGAATCATATTACAGACTTAAACAGGGACAGAAAGAACCCTTTAGTGACTTTTTACAAAGAATAACTAAGGCTGTACAATTAGGAGTAACAGACCCAGATGCTAGACCAGTACTTATTGAATCTCTGGCTTTTTAAAATTCTAACATAGAATGCAAAAAGAAACACGAGCCTTAAAAGTTTACATCAGCACCTGTGGATCCTACATACAATTAACATTGAGACATTAGACTATAATACTGAATCTTGTGTAGGAGAAGCTGTTTCCAAAGGAATCAGAAGACATCAAAATGTCAAATATTTTAATTGTTGTAGAATAGGACACCTGAGAAGGGGTTGTAGACAAGAAATTCCTAGAAATAATATCTCCTCTGGGAATGGCAAGAATAGCAGGACTCAGCCTTCAGGTATATGTGGAAGGTGTGTTAAAGGCCACCATTGGACCAATGAATGCAGATCAACAAAAGATGGACAAGGCAACCAGATACCATCAGGAAACTTTCTCAGGCCCTCAAGCCAAAAGTGGCACAAACATTCCCAGTCAATGTGGAGGACATATATCACCAGGAAAATTAAAAGTACAAAGCCTTCTGTAAAAGACCATACTGTTCTGGATCATGGCAGAAACATGGAGGATAAATTAAAAATTCTAATAGGAAACAGTAAATGTATATTATGGCAGACTTCTGTAAATGATCAAAGACCAAATCTAATAGTGCATATAAATGACATTGTAATTATTGATTTGATAGAAACAGGTGTGGATGTAAGTATCATTACTCCAGAATCTTGATATCCAAATTGAACTCTTCAAAAGGAAGATGTTCAATTTTTACAAATTGGAACCATATCTGAAATTTAAAAAAACATGAAATTGGTTGACTACATTGAGCCAGAGGTCAAAGAGGGAAGCTAAGGCCATATTGACTAATATTCCAGTAAATTATGGGGTTATTACCTGCTGCAGCAAAGGAATATCCAAATTAACATTACTGCAGTCCTAGGAACACATAATTCTGAGAAGGACATTATAAGGCACTACACAAAAAGCTCATCAGCAATTCAGGCTATATGTAAACATAAAGCAACTTGTAAACCCTTATAGGTACCAAGAGCCCTACCTTTAACATGGTTAACTGAGAAACCAATATGGGTTAAGCAGAAGAAAAGTTGTGAGTTTTAGAACAGCTGGTACAAGAGCAACTAAATGCTCAGCATATTAAAGAATCAACCAGGACTTGGAATTCTCCTGTATCTGTTGCAAAAAATTCTGGTAAATTGAGAATGGTGACACATCTAAGAGCTGTCAATAAGGTAATTCAACCTATGAGCCCTCTATAATCTAGAATTTTTCTGTCTTCTCTATTATCAAAGTAATGGCCTCTTATCATTATTGGTTTGAAAGATAGTTTCTTCACTATACCTTAACAAGGAAAGAATAGAGAAAAAATTGCCTTCATAGTGCCTACTTATAATAATTCTCAGCATACTAGGAGACGTCAATAGACTATCCTCCCACAAGGAATGCTCAATAGCCTTACTCTGTGCCAATACTTTGTAAGTCAGCCATTGGAAAAATACATAAACAATTTCCTAAGACTACAATTTACCATTATATGGATGACTTTTGCTATCTGATTTTAACACAGATAGTTTAGAAAGAATGTTTGAAGAAGTAAAGAAGGTTTTGCCAAAATGGGGATTACAAATTGCTCCTAAAAAAATACAGAGAGGAGATGCTGTCAATTACCCAGGTTATTAAATATGTTTACAAAAATTAGTACACAAAAAGCACAAATTAGGAGAGACCCTGTTGTGTGTTCTTAATGACTTTCAAAGGTTGTTAAGAGTAATTTCCAGTTAATGAAATACTGTTGGGATAACACCTGATCTAATAATTCATTTAAACAAAACCTTAGGTGCTGATAAAGATTTTAATAGTCCCAGATAATTAACAGTTGAAGCAGAAAAGGAATTGACAATAGTTCAGGAGTAATTACAAGAGGCACATGTGGATAGGGTGAATCCAAATCATAATTATATTCTAGCCATATCGCCTTCCAGTATTTCTTCTACAGAAATTTTAATGTAGATTGATGATATTGTCTTAGAATGGATCTTATTACCACATAAATCAAGTAAAAATTAAAAACTTATGTGGGAAATGTCTTTGAATTAATTATAAAAGGTAAATTGAAACTTTATCAACTAGCAGGTATAGATCCAGCAGAAATTATAGTGCCTTTCACTACTGATTAAATAAAAAAGTTATGGGAAGACATTGAACCATGATAGTTTGTGCTAATATTTTGTGCGAAATTAATAGCAATTATCCCAAAAGCAATAGACAACATTATTAAAAAAAACTTCTTGGATTCTTCCCTGAATTGTTTGTGATGCTCCAATAACTGTAGCCCATACATTTTATACTGATGCAAATAAATCAGGGAAGGCATGTTACAAATCAGAAGAATTAAGTTAGTTGGAAAAAAGCCCTTATAATTCTGTCTTATAAGGCAGAATTTTATGCTATTTTCATATAAATATGCTAAGGAATTTTAAAGAACCTCATAATATAATTACTGATTATATGAAAGAGTTGTCTTGCATATTGAAACCACTGAATTTATACCAGAGGATACAGAATTTACTTCACTATTTTTTCAGGTACAAGACATAATCAGGAATCAACTTTGTCCCATATACATAACACATATCCAATCACATATGGTTTTCCATGTCCTCTAGCACAAGGTGATACAGAAACTGATCAATTATTGATAGGAAGCATGTTGCACAAATCATAATTTTTATAAAACATCATGCCAATAGCAAAAGTTTAATAAAGTGTTTTCTATTACATAGCAACAAGCTAAGGAAATTATAAAGGAATGTCTTGCTCCACTACCTGCAGGGACTAACCCAAAGGGAACTCAAAGGAATTAAATTTGCTAGATGGATGTGTTTGATTTTGCAGAATTTGGAAAAATAAAATATTTACACCACACCATTGACACTTATTCAGGTTTTCATTGGGCAACTGCTTTAAGCTCAGAAAAGGCTTATTCAGTGATCACACATTTGTTAGAAGTTATGGCCACCATGGGTACACCTGCACAAAAAAGACAGATAATGGTCCAGCATATATGCCTAAGTAAATGAAACAGTTTTTTTTGCTTATTATAAAATTAAGCATAGTACAGGTACACCACACAATCCTACAGCTCAGGTAGTTATAGAAAGATCAAATTGAACTATAAAGGATATGTTGAACAAACAGAAAATGGTGGAAAATACCCTCAGAAATAGATTACATAATGGTTTATTGTAACATGAACTTTCTTAATGCTAATGAGAAAGGAACAATAGCAGCAGAGAGACATTATATTATACAATACTCTTCTGAATTAAATCAGCTTGTTTATTTCAAGGATGTGTTGACCCCACTATGAAAACCAAGAGATGTGTTATGTTAGGGAACTGGTTTTGGTTTTGTTTCCACAAGAGAAGAAAAAGTATGAATATCATCAAAATTAATAAAGATTATTTTGAAAAAGAAAAACCTTTTAAGACAGAGAAATGATAGCTCATCCACAATGGTGACAAGGAAAGTGTATAAGATTGGGGTATGGTTCTGTTCTTTTCTTTGCAGGAAAGTACACTTCTTTCAAAATTCAAGAGATTCTGGATGTTTAAATGCTGACAGATGGAAAAATACCTATCCAGTAAAGATCATCGAGACTAGGGACTATGATTTTTGAGGTCAGGTAACTGATACACATACACTTAAACACACACACATATGTGTGTGTGTATATATATATATATATATATATATATATATATATATATATATGCTTGTGAGCTATTTATAGGCAATTTACATTGGTATAGATTCTTGTATATTGATACAAACTTAAATTACATTGGATATATTCCTATTTTTGCCTATAATATTTGTATCTAGGCAAAGTTATTGTTTCATATTGTATGCATGCATGCTTCTACTTCTGCTTAAAACATTTTTGTATATTGATACAATTATAGGATGTATTTACCAGATTGCAATGTACATTCCTACTTCTGATCAAGATGCTTATGCATTGTTTACATTTTGAGGTCATTATGCTCATTTGCTGCACAGTTGTTTATTGTATAGTATTCTAATATGAAGTTTTAGTCTTTAAGTTATATAAGTATTAAGAATTATAGATCAATAGTCATATATATTTGTCATACTTATAGTTAGACTAATCAGGAGCTTTAGATACATAGAGATTGTATTCTGCATAGATAGGTAATCTTCAACCACTTCAAAGAGCTGTAGAATATGGCATTTAAATAATATAGGCTTCTGTTGAAGTGAGACATGATAGCTCCTGGAGCACCGATCTATTCCCGAGAGAATGTTCTGGCAAAACTGGCCTTTGGGAAAAGAACTGCCCATGCCTCAACCACTGACAAGGTGCATGGAATCTGGAAATTAATAAGCAGGACTGTCAAATTTTGCCAAAACATGGTAAGATGGTTTTGAAAAATTTCTTGCCTGTGAAAATGGTCTGTCAGTTATTCTAGGCCTTAGGCAAAGTTGGTTTCTTTAATGTTGCAAATGAGACTTTGGGTGATTGCCCAGGTAGCCAGTTGTCTCTGTCATTCATTGCACATTTTGGAATTTGATTGATTGCCAAGTTATTTATTATACAAAACTCAAACTCATTAGGATAGTATAATTATTGAATATATTTGTTCTTATTGTATATAATTTTGCATTAGGCTTAGAGTTTTCTTAGTTAAACAAAAAGGGATGTGCAGTAGGAAATCTTACAATCAGTAGCCTTTAAGTTAGTTGCCCACTCGGGCATGGCCTCTTATATACTACTTATGCTGATGTAAAGCATGGAGCTACTCTCTTTTCTGGCTATGGGATTAGTTTCCTATTCTCCATTTCAGTAGAGGATTCTGATTTATGAGTCTACCCCTAAATAAATCTCCATTTATTATTCTCAACTCTGAGCTAGTGTGGGATTTCTTTTAAGCATCATTCTTCATATAAAGAAATCCAAATAAAAATTTAAAATCCTGCCAGGCGATGGTGGCGCACGCCTTTAATCCCAGCACTCGGGAGGCAGAGACAGGCAGATCTCTGTGAGTTCAAGACTAGCCTGGTCTACAGAGCTAGTTCCAGGACAGGCTCCAAAGCCACAGAGAAACCCTGTCTTGAAAAACCAAAAAAAAAAAAATTAAAATCCTATATATTATTTTATTGTCTTTAATTCTTTTGATTGAAGATGAATAAATGATAGCTGCCAAGAAATTTTGGATGGCAAAGGCTACTTGAGTAAACTAACATATATTTAAAAAATATCTTTAATTCAAAATTGATGTCAAAAAATATTTTGCTTTGAGAACGAGATTATGCTTTTGTTCCACATCCCACCCCCTAAAAATACCCAAAAGGCTGTGGATTAATTTAGGACTAAATAGTATTATGTTTGATCAGGGAAGGCCCCTTTAAAATTATAGCTACAGACATTAAAAAAAAAACTAAAAATCTTCCAGGACACACAATGTATATTTTACCTACTCAAACTTAAGACATTATCTTCAACTAACTAGAGAAAGCACACATTCTACACATATGATAGTACAGATATGTATGCTACATCTAAAAGTTTATATGTTTTCAAAAATTTAGAATCAAAGAACAATAAAAAACAGATGGCTCAGGTGATCCAACAACCAAGAGCACATCTGCTACAGCTTCCTCAGCATGCTGTATCAAGAACAGCTTTAAGGTGCCACCCAAGATGGTTCACCCTCACTGACTACTCAAGACAGGAATTAACCATTGTCCTGATTTTCACAGTGTCCCTCGAAGATGTCAGCACCCACAAACAAAAAATTAGTTTAGAAAAAATAGTGCCCACATTCCAAAGATGTGGGTTATGGATGTTTGTCATTTCCCTGGGTGGTTAGAAATTATTATTGGTAACAAGCAAGGAAAAAAATGATTGAACTAAGATTATTAGGTCAAGGGACCTCATTCTGAAAAGAAAAAGGGAGGAAAGGAAAATGGCAGGATAAAAGGTTAGAAAAGCAAATCTATTTTTAAAATTAAAAAAGCAACTTTAGTCTTAAATATTTAACATTGGTGTTGAGTTTTGCATATTGTTACAAATTTAAGTTTATATTTGTTATCATGTATGCATGTTTCATCTCTTGCTTGTGTTAGTGTTCTTATTCAGCTCATTGAATATATACTATAATACTATAATAGATAGTAGTTAGTAGTTTGCCATTTATAGCAATGTCTTGTAGTCAGTCATGTTAGGTATGTTTTCTAAGTTAAACCGATATTTTTAGGGAGATAAACGGTATTAAAACACATCAAAAGTATACAGTATATGGCACTTAAGATTTTTAATATCTTTGAGGCTTTTCATGACTATGAGACATGTCTGCTCCTGAAAGCACCAATCCACTTCAGAGAAGATAATGGACATCAACAAACCTCCATATGGAATTTACTTTCTTTGAAGAAAAAGCTAGCCTTTTAGAAAACAAAATTACCTTGCCTCAACCACTGACAGTAAGTCGTCCAAATTATACAAACAGAACATAAAAGAAAGTGACTGCCCAACTTTGCCAAGACAAGGTATGACAGTTCCTTGAAATTACCTGTTACTCAAAAATGTCTATAAGCTATTGAAGGTGAGTAGATCAAAGATATATATGCCCCAATATTGCAAAGTGACTATCCAGGCAGCCAGACATCCATGTCATTAGGTAATATTAGATTCTCCTGGGGTTTTTAATAGAATTAAAAACTAAATAGCTAAACCTATCGCTTTCTTTAGCTATGATAATATGTAAATTCAATACAAAATTTTAAACTCACAAAGATAAGGTAAATAATAGAGTATTTTTCTCTAAATTTGCCAAGTAGAAATATATTTGATATTGTAACTGTAATTCTTACTTGATAACTGATTTTGTTATATATAATTTGTAGTGATGGTGCTAGCAGGCTGCTTTTCATCCCCCCTGGCTCCTGAATGGCTAGCTTAGCCCAGGAAATAACAACACACAAATTGTATTCATTTAAACACTGCCTGGCCCATTAGTTCCAGCCTCTTATTGGCTAATTCTCACATCTTGATTAATCCATTTCTATTAATGTGTGTAGCTCCATGAGTGGCTTACTGGGCATATACTAACCTACCTCCATCTTGGGCTGGAGCTTCATCACATCTGCCTCACTGCCTTCTTCCTCCCAAAATTCTGTTCTGTCTACTCCACCCACCTAAGGGATGGCCTATCAAAAGACCAAGGCAGTTTCTTTATTAACCAATGAAATTAACACATAGACAGATGACCTTCCTACATCACCTTCCTGTTTAATTAGACAAAAGGGGAAAATGCTGTTGAATAATTCATTTGTATACTGTGAAGATCTGTTGCTCTCATTGGTTTAATAAAGAGCTAAGTAACCGACAGTTATGCATGAAGAGGTTAGGTGGGTGAGCCCAATTGAGAAAATGCAGAAAAAGAAAGGGGTAGAGTTGTCAGGAGGGGTAGAGAGTAGCAAGATGAACTTGCCATTCTGAAAAGGGGTACTAAGCCATGTAGTAGTATATAAGATAAAAGATATGGGTCAATTTAAACTGTAAAAGCTAGTTAGTGACAAGTCTAAACTGTCAGTCAATCATTTATAACTAACATGTCTTTATGCTGTTATATGAAAACTGCTGAAGGGAAAAAATGTCTGCTAACACTGGAATACAGCACAGCCTTATTCACTGCAAGCTGACCTGACTCCACTTTCTTGGCTCCAAGAAGACAACTCTCTGATGGAAGTGGACAAAGTTATTTGAATCCTGTGTTAGAGTGCTATATCAACACAGGGTGAAGGACTTGATATAAGGCCTTACTTGCATTTCTATAAAGAAAAAATATACAGAAATTATGTAAAAAGAGTGCTAGTATATAAAATTCTCAAAAACACTAAAACAAAAAAATTTGACAAAAGAAATAGAGAGCAAATTGATCCACATGGAAACACTACTGAAGAACAGGTGCTCAGAAAGCATCATTGTGGCTAACAATTGAAAGACATGAAGAAAGGCCTGATCCAGCTCCTATCTCTTTTGGGCCTCATAGTGTCCAAACCTGCCATATCTGCTGATTTGCACTGTAAATTATTTTGAGAGTCATACTAAACCCATATGAGAACCAGGAGTTGCAGTGGATGGAAATCAAGACCAAACAGATGTATATTAGTTGTTGGGCCCATACTAAAAGACCAGTTGATGTAAGAGGTTTCTCACACATCATTTGCTTTGAGGCTTGTTACAGGGCTACTTATGCCTCCTAGAGTGACATAAAGTGGTATTGTCTACTCTTAGGTATTCTGTCACCTCTGTTCATAGGTGATATTATTTTGTGATGCATTAATCTCTTTCATGCTTTCCTGACATTGAAGGTCTGGGAAATTCTGGGAACTGTGATATGTAGTGGAATTAGCATAGGGAAAAATGACTCTCCCCTAGAGGTCACTTTAAAACAAACTCACTGGTAAGCATGGCCCTCCTTCTGCTGCTTCTATTAGATCAACGTTAATTATAAGTAAGCATGTGGGTGACTCATATCCTGGTATGCTGACTAAATCAGCATCAGAATAGAATCAGAAACAGTTATAGCAACTGTTACGGTAAAAATAAGGCACTGCTGGTCCCCGAGTGGTGGCAATGGGCAGCGGGGACGAGACCACTGTGGGCCAAGGAGGCATCCAGGTCCCAGACAGGGAGCTGCACAGTGGGTGAGAGACAGATAAGCACAATGCAGAGAATGTGGGTATTTATTTAGTGGATATGGAAGGGAAAGGGAAAGCAGATAAAGGGAAAAGGAGAAATAGCAGAGAGAGGCAAAAAGAGAGAACGAGAAAGAGAGAAAATAAACACACACAAAAAAACAGAGGGAGGGTAGAAGGGAGGGGAAATGTGGAAAGAAGGGAAAGAGGCAGAGCTGCCTCTTCAGGACCCAGATGGAAAAAGGAAGGAACTCAGACTGGAAGAGGAAGGAAGATCTGTTTGCCTAGGCAGATGGAGAAGTGAGTGGGCAGGGCTTGTCTCTTGAAGGGACAGGGCATATTGTTACAGTAATAAATTGAGGAATCTTTCAGTAGCAAATAAATAAACTATATATCAAACATCCAATCAAGTTAAATTACATGAGCTTATCAGATGTCCATTTAGCTTGAAAGAATTGCCAAATCATAATTCCCTTTCAAGGCCACTTTGCTTGTAAAAACCCTTACTCAGAAAACCTTCCTGAAATACCTGGAAAGGAAAAATAATAGATAATTAAATGCATAGTAGAGGGGGCAGTGATAAGCACTTAAGAAAGAGCTTGGCTTTGAATTTCCATGACCCAGCACCATAATTTACCTCCACAAAACAAAAACTGAAACTAATTTTATACTAAAATGAACAATAAAAGTATGAATTTAAAAGGCCAGTGTCGGGAACCAGCCTTGACAAAATTATCTATAGCCAAGATTAAGATATAGGGATTTAGAAAATATAAGTAAATAATATGAAGATGTGAAATAAAGTAATAAAATGAAGAAACATATAGGATAGTATCTGGAGAGGATTCTAGTAAGTACTGAAATTCACCTGGATTTAATTTAGAATTGCTTAAATTAGGTAGGAATAAAATAAAAGACTGCATCAACATAATACAAGGAAATGAACATATCTGTTGAAGGTTACAGGCTATTTTCACATTTCATCATTCTGTTGCTAGAACAAAACAAGTCACACTTATATCCCAGACAAAACATTCTGTAGGCAAACTACTCCCTGGGTGGGATCCAAAGCTATCTCCTTAAGAGAACTGGAAACTTAGTTGTATAATTAGATTTTTGTTTGAGGTAGGAACATATCTACTTCTCTATTACTGGAGTAGAAGGTCTGGCTATTAGCCACAGGTGTTGAAAATATCCTTGAGAGACCACAACTCTCAGACCTAAATCTAGATGGGAGCTTTGTATGAGGTAGAAATAAAATAACCTTGAAGAAACTAGAGGTAAGTTCCAACTCTCTGACCTTTGGACAATGTGGATATTGGAGCACATTTTCAGGCCTCTACAGACCAGTTATCTAGACTAATAAATCTCTGTCTTAATTGGAGAAAATAGAAGCACAGTGAAAGAGAGTAAACAAAGAGACAAAGAGAGCTGGCTGGAAATGTGATGGCATTTTGTAAGCAAATTTTAAATAAAAAATTGAACAGCATACTGAAGAAAAAAATGATAAGAATTTGGTGTGTTTTAGAAATAATCCTGTAATACCTGAAAATAAAAAGCTAGTTAGACAGTAAGAAATGCAATAAGAAAAAATTTTCAAGCATTTCTAATTATACTAGTTTAGACTGTACAGTGGTGGTACACGACTTTAGTCTCAGCACTGTGGAGTCAGAGGCAGGTGGATCTCTGTGAGTTTGAGGCCATCCTGGTCTACAGAGTGAGTTCCAGGACAGGCTTCAAAGCTACTCAGAGGTTCCCTGACTTGAAAAACAAAACCATAAAATAAATAAAAAGAAGAAGAAAGAAAAGGAAAAAAAAAAACAAATGAAAACAAAAAGAAGAAATCCAAAACCTCTAGTGGTTTAGATTAAAACAGATGTTGTAATCAAATTAAGTTTTGACCACTCTAAGAAAGGAGCATAGGATCATATGACAAGTTAGAGCATAAACGTAACATGATTTAAATTTGCAGTTGATAGCCAATTACTTAATTTTATTGTTTAATCATGGCCAGTCATTGGTTATTGGTAGTGTTGAAAATATTTCCTAAAAGTGAGAAGGTAAAAGCCTAGTTACATGGGACATTCTGAAAATGGATTTGACTATAAAAATCTTAGAAACATGAAATGGCATGGGTGTGTAAAATTGTGCATTTGTCTTAAGCATTGTAGAAATCCCATTTTATTAATATGGATAGAATATTTGAGAGCTGTGGAGATGGTTCAGTCAATAATGGAATTTTCTTCTGGTCATGAGAAACAATATTCTGTTTTCTTGAATCCAAGTAAAAAGCCATGTAGGAGGACATATTGTGAAAATCCCAACAAATATGATCAAGGAGATGGAACTATCTGTATACCTGGAGACTTTTAAACCAAAATTTCTCAACATGATTATTTAAGGTCAATGAGATATTTAAGTCTAAATACAGCACAGAAAGAAGGATCTGAGTACCTGAAATCAAGGTTATCTTCTGTCTATACTTTACCAGGCCTGTAAAGAAATGCACCCAAACGAGCGTGTACACACACACACCACACCACACCACACACACACGACAGAAACACACAAA
This sequence comes from Neodon shergylaensis, assembly GCA_025134845.1. Taxonomy (NCBI): domain Eukaryota; kingdom Metazoa; phylum Chordata; class Mammalia; order Rodentia; family Cricetidae; genus Neodon; species Neodon shergylaensis. The sequence continues at coordinate 278,303 of JABTXL010006616.1, forward strand.
CACTCAAAATCTCACACACCCAAAACATAAAATATTTTGATAATGTAAGGTTCCAAGTGTTTCCCATTTCAAACAACACATTAGAAATTTTGTATAGTCTTTGTGGTTCTGAATAAATGAGGTGGCAGGGGATGCATCTTATTTAAACATAAATGACCTGTATGTCATGGAAAATACAACTATATATCACACCCATAGTTACAGTATGATTGGTGATCTATGGATGAAAATCAAGGCTAAAGATATGAAACATCTTCATGTTTACAAAAGTATCATTCAGCACTATCATAACTTTATATAAGAACTTCATACCAAAGACAATGAAATTCATATAATGGCAAAATTCTACTATAGATATTAACATCATAGCCATGCTTCATCTGCTCTTAGTCCAAGACATGCTGCCAATGCCTAATGTTATAGTAGCTGGCAGAACTCCCAAAGAGGAGTCAAGGATGCAGTATTTCCTACTTTGTCAAATATGAAGTCACCCAGGATGGGATCAAGGGCACCATTCTTCTGCTGTGTCTTATAAAGACAGTTACCACACTGCATGCAGCACAGAGTTGGAAGAAGCTCCAGAGACTCCAAGATGCAGGTTGCCCTGTTCACAGCGGCCTTGCTGGCCCTGAGCTCTCTTCAGAGCTTCAGTGAAGGTAAGAAAAAAATAGTTGTTTGTTCAGTGAATCTGCATTTAGGTAACAGATCACATGTAATTCCTGCAAGATGCAGAGAGGGAGAAGAGGATTAGCAGAAAGGCAGGAATGGAGAATTAGTACAAAAGTATTGTGTTCGAATTGTCATTCCAAACAAGAAATTGAATGTTGTCATGTGCAATACAAATTTGATTAGGGGTAGGAACAAAAGGTTGAAAAAGGAGGGCTGGATCTCTAGAGTCACCTCTCTTTTTTGAGAAGAATCAAATAGGAAGATTCACAGAAGGAAGGCCAACAGTAAATATCCTGTAATGAAGTAGTCAGTCGATAACAGGCATCTACACAGTTCAATGTAGAAAAGAAGAAAGGACATAGGGACATTTCTGGATAGAATAGTCAAATAATTTTAAAATCCTATGTTTTGTTTCTGTCTTGTCCATTGAAATGATGACTGAAAAATTAGTTTTTTAAGACCTCAAATTCTAGTTCCAAGCATAAAGATTCGATGTTTGATACCATAAATACATGTATTCAGAGATAATTTCTTTCCCTAAAAACTAGGCCGGAATGATCATGAGAATGACTCACAAATGAGTAGGAGGAACATGTAGTAATCATTGAGCTGTTGATAAAAGGAAAGAGGGCGTTTGTTTCAGTACTAAACTTGACACTTCTTGTGATGTATCAAATACAGAATGTGAGTCAGCATCTCAGATTCTAATCACAGATTCTCTATTGCAGCATTCCCCCATGGTCCTCCTCGTCACCATGGTTTTGGTCCTAAGCATGGCCCACCCCAGGGAGGCCCACCCCAGGGAGGCAGACCTCAGCAAGGCCCACCCCAGCAAGGCCCACCCCAGCGTGGCCCACCCCAGCAAGGCCCACCCCAACAAGGAGGCCAACAGCAGAACCAAGGCCCTCAGCAAGGAAACCAGCAAGGCCCACCCCAACAAGGAGGTCAACAGCAGAACCAACACCATCAACAAGGAAACCAACAAGGCCCACCCCAACAAGGAGGCCAACAGCAGAATCAAGGCCCTCAGCAAG
>JABTXL010006616.1:280015-293970 GCA_025134845.1 Neodon shergylaensis
CCCACCCCAACAAGGAGGCCAACAGCAGAATCAAGGCCCTCAGCAAGAAAGCCAGCAAGGCACACCCCAACAGGGAGACAGACCTCAGGAATCTTCCCAGGGCCAGGATGCTCAGTAATCAAAGATACATCATCAGGTAGGAGTTGATTTCACTGTTAATGAAGCATCTTATTTCTTATAGAATTGGAAGCATAAGCTATGCTAACTCAACTTTAAACACATTTATATTACATAATTTAGGTTCTCATTACTATTATTATTATTTGGATATTTACTATTTTTAAATATTGTTTTATTTGGCTAATCTGTGGTGATATAGGGAGATGATTAATATATCGTATACTGCTCAATTTATTGTATTGTGAGGAACAATGTGTAAACATGCTTGACAACATGAGTTTTATTGTTTGTTCAAGAAGTGAAATGTTATTCATAAATTTTTTTGCCTTGTTGCTCATGCCAAGAACTCCACCTACTATGCCCAGAATAAGAAATATAAATGAATGAGAAATCAAGGCATCAAGTTAACTTTTAAAAGTTATCATTCCTTTTCACTCTCCCCATCAATAAAGGCTTCCACTAATTCCTCCAACAGTTCATTAGAAATACAAACAGATCTTTGCTTCAACAACACATATCCTAAAATTTGGAACAATACTGATGAGATTAGCTTGGCCTCTGTGCAAGGATTTCACAAAATTTTAAAGAGAAAAAAGAAATACACACACAGATATTTCCTTATCTTCATATTACCCTTATATGAATTATTTTTTTTAAATCATCCACAATAGTTCATAGAGACAGCATGTTTGTATTCATATCCATGGTGGTTTTGTTTTTTTGCAGTAGTGAGCCACAATTTTCTGTGGCTCTTGCTGTCTTTGGTTAGTTGTATATCCTATCAATGGACTTTTAAATGTTTTTTTTTCACTAGTATAAAATTTGCCTTAGTAACCCAACTTTATAATTATGTCTTATAGTTTAAATGAGTTTCTGAGATAAGGTTCATATAGACCAGGCTGGCTTCAAACTTGTTGTGTTGCTAAGTATACCCTTGAATTCCTAATCATCTTCCATCTACTTCCCAAGTGCTGTGATTATACGCACATGCCTTATTCACCTATTCACCATTTTAATATCAAATTCATTCTCACAAAAGCCATATAACCAATAAAATGTATTTGGATCATTTTTTTTCAGAGTGCATTATGTGCTAAATGGTTACAAAAATGAATAAAAATAACCAGAAAGGGAAGGGACAAAGAGTACAGAAAGAGAAAAAAGACATGGACTTCTATCTATATCATTAAAGGTGTTAGAAAGGGATGAGAAACTTCATCTTGTTACGATTTTTCTCTAACTTCTCTTTGTGTTTGTTTCTTTCAGATAATGAGTAAGAAAATACTGGCTTTGGTGGATTGGGCAACTGAATAATGTGGCCATAATCTATCTTTTTAATAACAATAAAATTATAAGCATGCCATTTCTGACTCTTATCTTTATTTATGGTTGTAGGTTGATCTGGAATTTGACAAACTTAGACACAATTTATGATCACCCAGGAACCTATAACATAGATGCTTCTAACTTTCTATCTTCCTACATCCACACACAATCTGACAAGTCAAAAATTCGATCATACCCAAAATTAATTATCTTCTAATACAAAACTATTTGTATAAACATAATATATATGTAATTATACATACATATTGTATATATATCATAAAACATCAACTGTTACTCTTCTTTTTAGAGAAACAGAAAATACAGAATAATTGGGAAGAAAAGTTTAAAATAGACATTCTTAGTATTTGCAAAATAATTAATTTCATTTTTATAGGTTATTAATCTGTTTTTCCAAATTATTTTCCCGTAATACACTACACTTTCTCCATTCATGTTCCCAAAAGATTGTCTTCCAAAGTATATTCAGTATTTTACTAAAGCCTACATAGATTCCAGAAAATAGGCCATAAGATAAAACTTTAAAGGATAAAATAATTTCGACCAGAAATTATTTTGAGGTCTACAATTTTTTTCTTGCCTAGGTTTCCCCATATAATTGCAAATAAATACATGTGATAATAAAATAATTTGGCTAAATAGGTTCTTAGAAATTAACAGTGTCTGGAAAACACACTATTGCCTCATATTTCCCTAACTCACAGATGATTAGACAACATTTTCTTGTAATACAGCAAATTTTACATTATATATATATCTATATATATATACATATATACATTCATATATGCACACACACATATATTTAAATAAATGTATTTAGATAGAAATGTTTGTGATATTTCAAAAGCCTTAGGCCACTTCTCATTATGAACTTTGGTAAAATTACCATTAGGATTTCATTTTAGGAAGATTTTAAATTTATCAGAATTTTAAAACACACTGAATTATGGTTTTGAAAATGGCTAAGCACACTTGCTGCTATTGCAGAGGATACAGATTTGTTTCCCAGCACCCGCACAGCAGTGCAAAACTGCCTATAACTCCAGTTCCAGGAAATATTTTGTCTTTTGCTGGCCTCTGCAGGTTCTGAGTGCATGTAGTACTCATACACATTCAGGAAAACACTCTTATTCATAAAATAATATAAGCAGATATTTAACTAACATCTGAGTTACAAAAAAATCATAGCTTACCAAAAAGCGATTCTCAAGGTATTAAATATCTTCCAGTGCCATGGACTATTTATTGCCTGCAAGATGTAGGACTCTCAACTACTTTTCCCACACCATTTCTGTCTGCATGCTGACATGGTCCCTGATATTATGATAATGGAGTAAACCTCTGAAACTGTAAGCAGCCATTTTAATTAAATTGTTTCCATTAAAACAGTTGCCATGATTATGATGTCTCTTCACAGTAATAGAAACCCTAACTAAGCCATTTGGAACCAGGGACTGGAGCACTGCCATAATAATCCTGACATTTTTGTTTGGTGGTATTTGGATTTTGGTGCTTTTGGGTTAGGAAAGCAGTGGAATGCTGTAAGCATTGCTTAATAGGCCATACTAGCAGACGTTTGCATGAGGGCAGAGGAGTTTAATTCATAGGACAGAGTCTCAGCCACAGTAGGCAAACTCATCACTGATTCCCAGTTCACTGGCTCTGTAAAAGAATGAAAATCCTTATTCCAAATGGGATAGTTTTGATTATACAATTCATCAAACAAGGGCAAATAATTTGGGAAATATGAGAGGACTAGATTTTTTTTCTCAAAAAAAAATGCCTTGTTTTAGGCATTGTCTCATAATGGTAAAGGCACAGTATTCTCCAAAATGCCTTGGTGATGTCAGACTGAGGTAGGCTGTCACACAACTGGGGTACACTGTAGTAACATGGTCACATTGGAGAGTTCCCGTTTATCTGGAGATCTCTCAGGTACAGACAATAGTCTCTACTGCAAAGGAGTCTAACTAAAATGGGTCTGTGTCTATGGAACATCGTTATCATTTCACTATTGTATGTTTCTCTTTTGACGGGAATTTACTAAATTTGAAATGTATGAAATTATTCACACCCTATTCAATACTGGCTTTTACAAGTGGGAACTTCTCCTACAAGAAGCCTTCAAGGACAGGTTTTCCTCTTTGTGAATCATAATGAACCATTCCCAGAAATCAGTTCCTTTTGTCTTCTTCCACCTTTACCAATTGGAATAGCAGTGATGTGGTATGAATAAAATTCAGGCAGACTCCATCAAACTGATGAATATTTGCTAGAAGTTGGCTCTGAGACTGGAGAGTGGAAAAGAATTTGGCAAGATCCAACTCAATACATTTATTGTGTAGGCACATGACACTCTGAATTTCTATGGTGTCTTGACCCTGGGGTGTGAAGCCAACCACAATGATGTCATGAGCTAAGCTGCATAGTGGTTTACATTTTTCTCATACAGACAAAAATGGTCATAGAGCTAGATGAAAAAGTCTCTAAGGAGATTATAATATCTTTACAATGTACATAGGATTAAGGAAAAAGAAAAAGATTATAGATGGTCATAAAAATAGCTTAAAACAAATAAGAAAAAAATCTTTTTTTTAAAGTAAAGTAATATAAAAAAAGTCATGCAAAAATTAAAAAAATTGAAAATTCTTTCTCAACACTCTACTTGTTTTTTACCACCCTTCATATTTGGTTTTGGTGATGGTGGTGGTAGTGTTTATGTATTTCCCTTCTTTGAAGATTTCTGGTATGAGGTTACCTGTTGGCTGTGTTTTTATAGGTGCAGCCAACTTCCTTGAGTTTGAGTTTTCTTTATGTTTTCAGCTTTACTTTCTGTAGGACTGGATTTGTGTATAGATATTGTTTCAATCTGTTTTTCTCATGGAATCTTATTGTATTCATCTATGGTGGTTGAGAGCTTTGCTGAATAAAGTAGTCTGTACTTTCATCCTTGGTCTCTCCATGTCTGCTGAGCATCTGTCCAGGACCTTCAGGTTTTCATGGTTTCCATTGAGAAGTCAGGTGTAATTATGATAGGATTGCCTTTATGTGTTACTTGTTTGTTTGTTTTTATTCCTTTGCAGCTTTTGTATTCTTTCTTATGCTATGTGTTTGGGGTTTGGCCAGGTTTTTTCTAATTGGAAAATCGGGGCACAAAAAGAAGGCAACTGTTGAACTTTGGAAAGACAAATTCCTGTTTCACAGAAAAGTCTGTCAGATATTTTAGGCCTGTATACCAAAGATAGATGCTTCAGTGTTGGAGAACAATCTTGGGGTGATTGTTCATGTAGCCAGATATCTCTGGCATTTGTTAGTTTTGAAAGTTACTTGTTCTTTACTTTCTGTTTACTCGGGTAATATTTTATCCTTCTCAGGTTTCTTATGGGGTTGAATATTAGATAGTTATAGTAAGAGATATCCTTATTTATGATAGAAGGTAAATTAAGTATAAAACTTTGAACTCACCATAATAAGTAAGATAATAGAGTATTTTCTCTGAATTTGCTAAATACTAATAGGTTGGAGATTGTGAATATATTTCTTACTTGATACTGTATACAGTTTCACATATTTAGAGTTAAAACTTTGTTAGTGAAACAATTCAGTTCTGTCTTGCTTGCCTACCTAAGTTTTGCTCTATCAACATGCCAAGGGAGTTTCTTTATTCATTAATGGTAATCACAGCACACAAAAGGGATTTCCACATAGGACACCCCACTCTCTAGGACCTCCATAGTTGAAAAAAAACCCAGGTCCCTCTCCAAACTGCTTTGGCTTCTCTAGCTAGCCTTCAGGAGAGTTTCCTGCAGGTAGGATGCCCCAATACCTACCTCCATCCAACAACCCACAAGCTACTAGCCCAATCCCAGCCCACAGCTCAACTATTCTCCTGCAACCTTGGTGGGATTCTGAAACACAGTTTGCTACAATATAGAAGGAATCAAGAACTTGCTAAAACACTGAGTGGACAAAGAGAGATAACGAGTAGAGAAGACCCAACACAGGAGGTTTAAAGTGACCTCAGTGATTCCCTGAGACACAGACATTGACAGTGTAGAGCAGACTAAGAACAATTTTCAAAGACTCAGATAGCTACTGCAAGGATTGAACAAAGATGCAAAGATATTGCCAGCCTCATTTGAAGGAAGAGATGGGTAGGCACCAATGCAAGAATTCATCCAACAACTTAAAAAATAACATGATAACATGAGAAATCACTGGTCACACAACAGAAAGACTTGCTCATCCTAACCTAGAAGAAGCAGAGGAAAATGACTTTAACATAACTTATGAAGGTTATGAAGACATTTAAAGACGAAATGAAAGATTCCCTTAAAGAAATGGAGAAAAAGACAAACAAAAAAATTGGAAGAAATTAATAAATTCCTCAAAGTATCTAAACAAAACAAAGAAAAAGCGAACAGTTGAAGCAAACAGTTCAAGACTTGAAGACTGAAATAGACACAATAAACAAAACAAAAATTAAAGGAATACTGGATATGGAAAATTTGGGTAAACAAACAGAAACTATAGAGGCAAGTATAACCAACAGAATAAAAGAGATAGAAGAAATAATCTCAGGTGTTGAAGATACTATAGAGGAAATAGACTCACTAGTCAAAGAAAATATTAAATCCAACAAATTCTTGACACAAAAAATCTATGAAATCTGGGATACCATGAAAAGATCAAACTTAAGAATAATATCAATAGAAGAAGGAGAAGAACTCCAGCTCAAAGGCACATAAAATATATTCAACAAAATTATAGAAGAAAACTTTCCCAATCTAAAGAAGGATATGCCTATGAAGGTATAAGAAGCTTACAGAAGACCAAATAGACTGGATCAAAAAAGTCCCCTTGCCATATAATAATAAAAATACAAAACATGCAGAATAAAGAAAGAATATTAAGAGCTGCAAAGGAAAATTGTGAACTAATATATGATGTTAGGCCTATCAAAATTATACCCAACTTCTCAATAGAAACCATGAAAGCCAGAAGGTCCTGGGCAGATGTGCTGTAGAAACTAAGAAATAATGGATACAAGCCCAGATTACTGTACCCAGCAAAGCTTTCATTCATCATAGATGGAGAAAACATGATATTTCATGACAAAACCAGATTTTAAAAATACATATACACAAACCCAGCCCTAGAGAAATTACTAGGAGGAAAACTTTAACCCAAGGAAGCTTACTGGATCCACAAAAATACAGGCAACAGATAACCTCCCACCAGCAAAACCCAAAGAAGGGAATCATATAAGCTACCGAAAAATAACCTTAACTAACAACCAATGCTCATTAATATCTCTTAATAGCAATGTATTCAATTCACCTATATAAAGACGCAGACTAGTGTGGGAGTGATTTCTTTCTAATCTGTTGCTTTCATTGGTTAATTAATAAAGAAACTGCTTGGCCCTCTGTTAGGGTAGAATTTAGATAGGTGGAGTAAACAGAACAGAATGCTGGGAGAAAGAAGCCGAGTCAGAGTTGCCATGATTCTCCCACTCCAGACAGATGCAGGTTAAGATCTTCCCTGGTAAGCCACTTCGTGGGCTACACAGATTATTAGAAATGGGTTAGATCAATATGTAAGAGCTAGCCAATAAGAGGTTGGAACTAATGGGCCAGGCAGTGTTTAAAAGAATACTGTTTCTGTGTATTTTGGGTATAAAGCTAGCTGTGTGGGCGGCCGGGTGCCAGGAATGCAGCCCGCCGCTCATATTACAACAGCAGACTAAGAGAATTCATATTAAAACAGGATCCAGCCTTCTGCTGTAAACAAAAACACTCATCAACCTAAAAGACAGACATTACCTCAGAGTAAAGGGTTAGGAATAGGTTTTCCAAACAAATCGACATAGGAAACAGGCAGGTGTAGCTATCCTAATGTCTAAAAAAAAGATTTCAAACTAAAATTAATCAGAAGAGATAGAGTACACTTTATACTCATAATAGGAACAACTGATTAAGACAAAGTCACAATCCTGAATCCCTATGCCTCTATTTATTACAAGAGCACCCACCTATGCAAAAGAAAAATTACTAAATCCTAAATCACACATCAAACACAACACACAGATAATAGGAGACTTCAACCCTCTGCTTTTGCCAATGGATGGATAAACCAGACAGAAATTTATAAGAGAAATAAGAGAACTAACAGAAGTCATTAATCAAATGGACATAACAGATATCTACAGAAAATTACACCCAAACACAAAAGAATATACTTTCTTTTCAGAACCTCATTGAACCTTCTATTAAACTGACCACATACTCGGTAACAAATAAACCTCCACAGATACCAAAAAACAAATGGAATAACCTCCTATATCTTATTGGATCAGCATGGTTTAAAGTTAGAATTTAATAACCACACTACTCACAGAAAGCCTACAAACTAATGGAAATTGAACAGTGGACTGTTGAACCACAACTGGGTCAAAGAATAAATACAGAAAAAAATTAAAGACTTACTAGAATTCAACAAAAATGAAGGCACAATGTACGCAAGCCTATGGGACACTATGAAAGCATTGCTAAGATGAGAGTTTATAGCAATAAGTGCCAAAATAAGGAAAGTGGAAAAAGCTCACATCAGTGACTTAACAGCACACCTGAAAGATCTAGAACAAAAAAATCAGATGCACTCAAAAGGAGTAGAAGACAGGAAATAATCAAATTGAGGACTAAAATCAACAAAATAGAAACAAAGAAAACAAAGAGTCAACGAGACAAAGAGCTGGTTCTTTGAGAAAATCAAGATAGACAAATCCTTACAAACAAATAAAAAAAGAGAGAGAGAAAGCATCCAAATTAACAAAATCAGAAATGAAAGGAAGGAAATAACAACAGACACTGAGGAAATTCAGAAAAACATTAGGTCATACTAAAAAACCTCTACTCCACAAAATTGAAAAATGTAAAAGAAATGGACAAATTTCTAGATAGATACCATAAACCAAAATTAAATCAACACCAGGTTAACAGTTTAAATGACCTATAAACTGCAAGGAAATAGATTTTGCCATAAAAAAAAACTCCTAACTGAAAACAAACAAACAAACAAATCAGTGCTGGATGGTTTTAGTGCAGAATTCTACCAGAACTTCCAAGAAGAGCTCATACCTATACCACTCAAAGTGTCGAAGTGTTCCACATAATAAAAACAGAAGGAACATTGCCAAACTCTTTTTATGAGGCTGAAGTTACTCTGATACCTAATACTCAACCAAGAAAGAGAATTACAGACCAATCTCATTCATGAACAAGTATGCAAAAATGCTCAATAACATATTGGCAAACTGAATCCAAGACAACATCAACAATAATCATCCAACATGATCATGTAGGCTCTATCCCAGAGATGCAGGGATGGATCAACATATGAAAAGTTATCAATGTAATCCATCATATAAATAAACTGAAAGAAAAAAAACATGATCATCTCTTTAGATGCTTAAACACCATTTAAAAAAATCCAAAAGCTCTTCATGCAAAGGTCTTAGGGAGATCAGGGATATAAGGAAAATATCTAAAAATAACAAAAGAAATACACGGCAATCTGACATCCAACATCAAATTAAATGGAGAGAAACTCAAAGTGTTTCTACTAAAATCAGGAACAAGTCAAGGCTGTCCACTCTCTCCATATCTCTCCAACATAGTTTTTGAAGTTCTGGCTATAGCACTAAGACAACAAAAGGAGATAAAGCAGGTTCAAATTAAAAAGAAAGTAGTCAAACTTTGTTTGCAGATGATATGATATCATAAATAAGGGACCCAAAAACCCTACCAAAGAACTAACTCTTACAGCTTATAAATACCTTTAGTAATGTGTCAGGATACAAGATTAACTAAAAAAACTACAGTAGCCCTCTTATATATGAACAATCTAGAAGCTGAGAAAGAAATCAGAGAAACATCCCCTTTCACAATAGTCACACATAACATAAAATATCTTGGGGTAACACTAACAAAAGAAGTCAAAAACTTTTCAACAAGTAATGTGGGAGGTCCTTCTGTTTGTATATTGCTTTTATTGGTTAATGAATAAAAACTGTTTAGAGCCTATAGCATGGAGGGAAAACATAATTGGGGAAAGCTAGTCTGTATGCTGGGAAAAAAGAAGAGTTGAGTCAGAGAGACACCATGGAGCTGACAGTGTCAGACATGCTGAAATTTTGCCAGTAAGCCACTGCCACATGGTGATACACAGATTAATGGAGATGGATTAAATTAATATGTAAGAGTTAGACAATAAGAAGCTAGAGGTAAGGGGCCAAATAGTTATTTAATTCATACAGTTTCTGTGTGATTATTTTGGGTCTAAGCTAGCTGGGTGGCCTGGAACCAACAAGCGCCCTTCCTCCAACAGACAAGGACTTTAAGTCTATGAAGAAGGAAATTGAAGAACATACCAGAAAATGGAAAAAACTCCCATTCACTTGAACAGGTAACATCAATATACAAAAACTGGCAGTTCTACCAAAAGTAATCTATAGATTCAATGCAATTCCCATGAAAATCCCAACAAAATTCTTCACAGACCTTGAAAGAAAGAACAATCCAATCAACTTCATATGGGAAAAAAAACAGGATAGTCAAAACCATCCTGTACAATAAAGGAACTTCTGGAGCCATCACCATCTCTGACATTGACATCAAGCTTAATTACAGAGCTACAGTAGTGAAAACCGCTTGGTAACAGAAAAAAAAAAAACCAGAGATGTGGACCGTTGGAGTTGAAGACCCAGATATTAATCTATACACCTGATTTTTGACAAAGAAGCTAAAATTATACAATGAAAAAAAGCATCTTCAACAAATGGTGGTGGCATAACTGGACATCAACCTGTAGAAGAATGAAAATAGATCTATATCTAACCACATGCACAAAACTCAAGTCCCTATGAATTAAACACTTCAACATAAATCTGACCACACTGAACCTGGTAGAAGGGAATGTGGGAAGTAGCCTTCAATGCATGGGCACATAAGACCACTTCTAAAATAAAAATCCAATAGCACAAATATTCAGAGCAACAATAAATAAATGGGACCTCCTAAAACTGAAGAGCTTCTGTAAAGCAAAGGACATTGTCAGTAAGACAAAGAATGGCAGCCTACTGAATGGGAAATGACCTTCATCAACCCTACATCAAAATTAGGAACGATCTCCAAAATATATAAAGAAGTCAAGAAATTAGACAGCAGCTCTTTCCGTCTCCGTCCGCCATAGAAGAGGAGGCGCCGCCATGTCTGCGCATCTGCAATGGATGGTCGTTCGGAACTGCTCCAGTTTCCTGATCAAGAGGAATAAGCAGACGTACAGCACCGAACCCAATAATCTGAAAGCCCGCAACTCCTTCCGCTACAACGGGCTGATTCACCACAAGACAGTGGGAGTGGAGCCCGCGGCCGACGGCAAAGGGGTCGTGGTGGTCATGAAACGCAGATCCGGTCAGCGCAAACCAGCTACTTCTTACGTAAGGACCACCATCAACAAGAATGCACGGGCCACCCTGAGCAGCATCAGGCACATGATCCGAAAGAACAAGTACCGCCCCGATCTGCGCATGGCGGCGATCCGCAGGGCCAGTGCCATCCTACGAAGCCAGAAGCCTGTGGTGGTGAAGAGGAAACGGACCCGTCCCACCAAGAGCTCCTGAGCCCTACACCCCAGAAGCAATAAAGACAATAAAGAGTCTACTGACTTTTTTCAACCAAAAAAAAAAAAAAAGAAATTAGACAGCAGAATTCTAAATAACCCATTTTAAAAATGGGGTATAATACTAAACAGAGAATTCTCAACAGAAGAATCTCAAATGTCCAGAAGACACTAAAGGAAATGTTCAACATCCTTAGCCATCAGGGAAATGCAAATAAAAACAACTCTGAGATGCCATCTTATACCTGTCTGAATGGCTAAGATCAAAAACACCAATGTTTGCTGACACTGCAGAGGTTGTAGAGTAAGAAGGAAACTCATCCATGGAGAATGCAAATTTGTACAACCACTTTGGAAATTAGTTTCACACTTTCTCAGAAATTTGAGAATCAGCCTACCTCAGGATCCAAGAATACCATTCTTGGGCAAATACCCAAAAGATGCTCAATCATATACAAAGACATTAGTTCAACTTTGTTCATAGTAGCATTATTTGTAACAGCCAGAACCTGGAAACAACCTAGATGCCTCTCAACCAAAGAATGGTTGAAGAAATGTGACGCATTTATACATTAGTGCACTAATCAGCTGTAAAAAAAAATGACATCTTGAATTTTGCATGCAAATGGATGGAATTAGAAAACACTATCCTGAATGAGGTAACCCAGACCCAAAAAGACAAATATGGTATGTACACACTCATAAGTGGACACTAGCCATAAAAAAGGGTAGTGAGCATGTTCATGATCCTAAAGAAGCTAAATAACTATGCAAACCCTAAGAAAAACATATAGATCCAACTGGAAAGTCAAAATAGACAGGATCACTTGACAAAATTGGGAATGTGGGGTGGCAAGAGAAAAAAGGGTGGAAAGTAAAGAAGAGGGGCGAAGGGGAAGGGCAAGGAGAACCTGAGGCAATGGGATAGTCAAGATGGATAAAGGACAGAGATGAGAGCAAGGAAAGAGATATCTTGATTGAGGGAGCCATTATGGGGTTAGCAAGAAACCTGGCTCTAGAGAAATCCCCAGGAATCCACAAGGATGACCCCAGCTAAGACCTTAAGCTATGGAGGAAAGCCTACCTGGACTGTTTGCCCTATAGTCAGTCTGATGAATAGCTTAAATATTAGCATAGAATCTTCATCCAGCTACTGATGGAAACAGAGGCAGAAATCTGCATCAGAGCTCTGGACTGAATTCCCAAGTCCATTTGATGGTGCCAAAGAATTGTCTATATTCTGTCAGTCATGTTTTAAATAAACGCTGATTGGCCAGGCAGGAAGTATAGTTGGGTCAACCAGACAAGAAGTAGAGGCGGGGTGATGAGAACAGGAGTATTCTGGGAAGCAGGAAGCCTGCTCTGCAGTTCTGCCCAGATCACTGAAGAAGCAAGATGTGAGCTGTCCCACTGAGAAAGGTACCGAGCCATGAGGTTAACATAGATAAAAAATAATGGGTTAATATAAGCTACAAGAGCTAATAAATCGCCTGAGCTAATGGGCCAATCAGTTTTATAACTTATGGAGATCTCTGGGTGATTTTCTTTGGAGCTTGCCGGCTGTGGAAAACTGAGCAAGATGTAAACCCCCAATAAGCAGGCCCATTCATGTTACAAGTTGAAGAGTAGGACTAATGAGAATAGGAGCAAAGAGGCGAAGACCATGATGGGGACACCCAGTGAAACAGTCTACTTAAGCTAGTGGAAGCTCACCTACGCCAGCTGGAATGGAAAGGAAAAAGCATAGGACCAAACTAGTCCCTCTTAATGTGGGCCATGTTGACAGTTGCATGGCCCAGAAGACTGAGGGGCCCCTGGCAGGGGTACCAGGTTTTATCCCTACTGCATGTACTGGCTTTTTGGAACCCTATTGTCTTTGGATGAATACTTTGCTCAGCGTCTAGGGCTTTCCCCAAAACAATGTGCCTTACCCTTTGAGGAGTGTATGGGGAGTGGGGAGGCAAGTGGAGGTAACAGGAGGTATGGAGGGAGTGGGAACTTGGATTGGTATGTATAATGAAAAAAAGATTGTTTGCTTTCTTTTAATTTTTTTTAAAAGTCTAAGGAAAAAAAACAAAAAAATGGCTGGGAAAAAGGTAGTATGGATAAATGATTAGAAAAATGAGGTGAATGCAATTTTGCCAAACACAGCTTCCAAAAGGGGTTTGCTGTTGAGTCAGTGACACCAGGCTCTTTTTATGCAGTACCCACTTCCCTAAACATCACAGTGTACATCAAACTTTAATTCTCTTGCCTCTAACTTTCAGTTTGTTGGAATTTTTGCCAAGTACTTCTACACCATGCTAAAATTTTCAGGGATTCTTCAGCATATCCAGAGGTCTGTATCTTGTACTGTGTTCCTAGTCTACAAAAATTATGAGTCTGTTATTCAATAATTTGGAAATAATTAAAAAAAAACAATTATGCTGTAGATACCAGGCAATAGTGGTTATGGAAACCCTTGGGCCTGGTACCTGGCTTATCGATAAGCAGAAGTGCCATGATAATGAACACCACCTTGGTTCCCATTAACAGAGAGTCTTTGTGGCAATCCTGGAGGAGGTGGTCTCTGATTGGGAACCTGGTTTCAGCTCTGAAAACCTAAATGAGTAAAGTAAATAACAGATGAGCTTAGTAATAGCTGATTTTGTTCTCCTTTATCTCAATGACCTCCTCACACAGCTTCTTTTCCAGCACCCTCCCACTCAATAGCAACTTTTCATATATTTCCTGAAGAGTTCTTGTTAAACCATGGACTTGGATGGCATGCAAGCACTCACAAGTAGTTTCCAGAAGTCCATGAG
>JABTXL010006616.1:294370-355480 GCA_025134845.1 Neodon shergylaensis
CATGAGCTCTATAGCAACTTAGCTTATTCAGAATCAGTTTCCTCACACAAAAGTAAAACAAGAAAGAGGTTTAAACATGCGAGTTCTGTTTCAGCTTATATTTTGGAACATAGATGCTTTTTTGTTTTGTGATCCTAAACCAAAGAGCCAGTTTCTGTGTTAAAACTAAAGCAGCTTGTTCAGAAACTTGGACTCAGGTTGAGAAATCTTAGCAGGGGAAAAGAAAAGGACAAATGTAACAGTCCACATGGTATTCACTGAATAAATATGATGCAAGTTTTCTGCTATGGTTTCAATACATTGCTTGAATACAGAGTCATGGGTAAAAAAGACAGTTATTATTTACTCACATAATAATATTAATATTATTAGTTAATGACTATTAATATTATTACATTATAATAATTAATATTATTACATTTACAAAAAATCTTATATTTCCTTAATTATATCAAATACTGCAATAGACAAAACATGGGGTTAGAGTAAGCCATTGTGGAACTCTTGTTACCATAGGAGAGTCAGAATCAGTACACTGTATTTAAGCTAATACTCCTAGCAACCACTTCGGTGTGATAAAGTTAGGTTCCATGAGAAATCCCATAACAGACCAGCAGTCATGTATGTAGTCAACAAAAGCCTTTATTCCAGCATTCAGTGGTCAGTCAGCTGACACAGAGGTGAAATGGCAACTCTGAAAATAGCTCAAGGCTCCTTGTAAACAATATTAGGGCAATTCCATGGAGGGGAGGTTAGTCTGCGAGATTATGTGGGTTTAAACCAAAAGTATACTGATTATTACAGGATTGGTTGCTGGTTTTAATGGTTAGAAACTTTCCAGCTGCAGTGGGGGAGAAACAATCTTTAGCTAGCTGAAGACTGTGGGGCGGTAGCTTATCGGTTGCCCCTGAGTTGTGGTCTATCCAAGAACTGCACATTCAGTTCTAGTAAACTGAAACTGAGAGAAAGTTTCTGACCAGGATATTAGGAACCTGTCATGTTGTTGTTTAGCTCTCTTATTACAAAATTGATGTAGGAGGGTCTTTTGTCTATTTGTCATGTTCATTGGTTAATAAAGAAACTTCCTTGGCTCTTTGATAGGGCAGAATTTAAATAGTTGGAGTAGACCAAACAGAATGCTGGGAGAAAGAAAGCAGAGTCAGGGAGACACCATGAAACTCTGGCCCGAGATGGACATAGGCTAGACTCATCTCAGTAAGCCACAACATCATGGTAAACACAGATTAATAGAAGTGGGTTAATCAAGATCTGGGAGTTAGCCAGTACGAGGCTAGAACTAATGTGTCAGGCAGTGTTTAAATGAATACAGTTTGTGTGTTGTTATTTCCAGGGCTAAGGTAGCTGGTGGAAGCCGTGCGGGACAAAAAGCAGGCCTACCCACCTCATCACTACACAAAATGACAAATTACTCCTATTTTCAGTGCACCAGTCCTCAGGTTTATTCAAGTTATTGCACTACCTGACACCCACACAAAATGGTCCTTAGTACCAAGGATGGAGAGGGTTTGTTTGTAATTTAAGGAAAGAATCATTCATGAACTAATTAAAGTAGAAGTGACAGGTATTGAAGAATTAAAAAAATCTTCTTCTTTACTAACTACAGAAAGGGGGATTGATTAACAATGTTTTGATACTAGGGGAAAGTGTACTTATAGAAGGCCATTGGGATGTAAAGCAAAGGAAAGAATCAAAAGTGAGTTCACCAAAGCAACATGAAACCTATGGGGATGAACCCACAATCTGTCCATCATCTAAGGGAACTTTTAGATACTGTGAGTTGATAAGATAGAAAAAATTTTCAGTATCCATGGTGCCTGTTAGTATCAACCACTAACTCACAGCATGAAATTCTCTTTTAGTCCTCCCTCTTTTCCCAAGAATCTGATTGCTTACACTGATAAGTCATATATGTGTGTGAGATTATATTTCCATATCTTCTCAAACAATGGAATAAGGAGAACCATTTTAGTTTATACAGACACAACTGTTAACACACTGAGATATTAAATAAGAGAAGGGAAAAATGAAAACTGAGAGGATGTTTTTATTTCTCTGTCCAATAGTTTAAATTTTATTATTTCATTTCCTATTCTTGAAATGACTGTGGCCTCTGTTTCTCTCTATCATCTTTCCTTAATACTCACTACAGCAAGGCTGTAAACAGTCGATTTTAACTACCAGTGTCATTAAAACTGAGACTTTCCATTTCCTAAACACTCTGAGGCTTCATTTATCTGTCGTCTCTTGTCCTTCCTCCTGTCTTGATCCTCTCCTGCAGTGCTGTCTCCTATTCTTTAAGCAGAGTCACAGCATCCATGCCCATACTGACATACCTTCACCTAGTTTCAGAGCAGAGCTCAGAGCCAGCAAAGCCACTGTGAGAAGGATCACCAGCAGCTTGAAGGTAGCTTTGGAGTTTTTTCCCCAAGTCTGGTTGGGGAGAGGAGCAGAAGAATGGTGTCATTGAATTCCACTCTATGTTATTCTGTATTTGCCAAAGCAGGAAATCTTGCATCTCTGACTCCACACTGGGATTTTTGCCCAGCAGGATGATGTAGGGAAAAGATGCCAATGTCTCCTTTCTAAAAGGTAGAATAGATGATTAGAGTGAATTTGAGAGCAATAACATGTAAGAGAAGTTGCATGATACTGAAGTTGTAGGACTATCATTATATGAATCTCATTTTATTTTATGAGATTTTCTGTACAACATTCTTTATTGGTAGATAGGAGTACCATATCCACACACGTGTTTATATTGTCAACAATGATCTATATGCAAATTGAATAAGATCCCTGTCTCTCATCAGTAGTATGGATCATCCACCACTTATTTGTGTATTGTACATATAGGCATACACATTGTAGTTAGTTAAGATGATGGTGTTGATGACATTCTTATATAAATTTGAACTAGTTAGGACACCACACTTGGAATGTATAACCTGTTAGGCCTCAGCAAGACTTCCCATTCTCTTGATGTGACCCAATAATAGGAACCTTAGTTGGTAAAACTACATGACTTAGAACATGACTAAATCCCAGGAGAAATGGCCACAGAACCACGTGGATTTACATGAATCTGTAAGTCCTTGACTGTTTTTACCATTTTATATTTCTAAGATCTATTCACAGCTCCATTGTCCAAAGTATTCTATCCAGTCAAAAAATTGAACATAACAGTCTGCTTAATCTCCTCAAAAGATCAACTGCATGCACTCACAATGTTTTTTAGTCAACAATAGGCTCTGTCCTCAAAATAACTTTCAACACAGTTTATGTATGACATTTTGATAGCACTGCATCTCAAGATTCTCTTTCTGAATGTATTTTCTTCATATTGTGTGCTATGACTCAGTCCTTAATTTTTGCATTTCATCTTAAACTTGGATATTCTTTAGGCATCAGAAGAGAGCTCCTTTATTTTGTCTTCTGATTATGATTATGTAAAAATATGCTAATTGAGAATGTATTTTAATTTTCATGATTCATGTCTCATTTTTTTTATTTCAAAATTTGCTAGCAAATCTTGCATACCTAATGTTTCCTCCTTTTTTTAATCTTATATTTACTCTTACATCTAGACATTTCTTTCTCATTCTTTCCTTGCAGCAATTAGTCAGTGACCATCTCTTAACAACTTAGAGTCTCTATAGAATTTATTTGTGTCTTCTTTAGGTATAATTCAAGGCTTGTGGTATTTGAGGACTCTTTAAGTAGAGAGAAGATAGAGGGGGCCATGAAATGATAAACCTAAATTTGGGCCCCTCTTGTATGTTGGGACACTGAACTCCGTGTTATGCATGTAAAAGCAAATCTGACCATTTCCATCTTACTATAGTGAACATATAAAAAGGCTCCCTCATCAATGGTTTCTGGATGCTACAATCTATGTGATCCTTAAAGAATAAACAGAGTCACAGTTGAATTTCTGTAGTTATTATATTTGGTCTCTACTTTTTTGCAGTTCACCAACGTTTCTTGGCTATTCTAAAAGCAGAGCTGTTTTCCCCATTTCCATGAGATTTCTAATAAACAGAAATTTCTTGCTTTTGACAGGTCTTTCTGTTTATGCACATAACATATCCTGTAACTTCCATAGAAACTACAGAGAAAGAAAGCCTAAAAATAAGTGGTCCTGTCCTGGTGGTCATAGTTAATGAGCATAGTCAAGGTCCATGTGAACTATAAGCACTGAGTAGTGACATTCTTGGTAGAAGCCAGACATTTCCTTTATTCTTTAAATCCTGGAACATAGTGCTTGATTCTTCCAAATATCACTCAGCTCAGGATATTTCTCTAACCTTCTCATTGTCATCAATGTGTGAAAGAGATTAGTGTATCATGATAAAAAAAATATCACCTGTGACTTCATTAGACACAACAGAGGCAGAAAATAGAGAGAAACTGAAGGTGGACTTAAAACCATAAGGAGGAATATAAGACACTTAAAGACACATAATAAAATCTTGAAGCATATAGCCTTTATCTAAGTTTGCCTCAGTATATTCATGTATGCATGTATATTCTAAATTAATAGCAAGCATATCTAAATATGCTAGTAATGTAGAATTTGTAATTTATATTAAACCTTCTATATTAATTCAATACTGATGTTGAGAAAAAACTGTAATAGAAGTAAAATATATTTGCACAAAAAATTTTTGTCTACAATTCAAGAATACTGTTATGAGTAAGTCCAATTTCTCAGAGAATTTTATCCTTGGCTTTCTTCTCTTTGTTCAAGGGTTTGTCTAGTACATATGTGGGGCTATGTTATCTAATGCCCTTTCCTTATAAGACAGTCACTTGGATGGTACTGGATAGCAATTGTGCATTTTATTTCACATTTTAACTAGTTACATTTGCTCTTTAAAAGTCTGTTCATGTATATAATGCAGTCTGACCATTCTCACTTAATAATCTCTCCTAGTTCCAACATCCCTGTGAAGTCTTTCTCCTCCCTACAAATCCCTTCTTAAATTCATATCTTTTTGTTATATTTTGTTACCCACTGAGCTTTGCCATGGATGCATTTGACTTTGGGTGCAGAATTGTCCATTGAATCTGAAAGGGTTCTCTAGGCAATAAAGAGCTGAGGACTGTGAATCTGACTTGCCTATTATCTATCAACAGGCACTGAAATTATACCAGCTCTGGTTACCTGCACAAGATTTTCTAAAGATGAACCCAACTTAAAATGCATGAGGAGAGTTTAACAATGTTTCACTCTTATCTGAGTATCTTGCCAGTTGATGACTGCTAAGGGAGTAGAGTCAATTTTCTTTGAAAGTATGACTACTGATAAGTGGTCTGTTTTTCAGTGGATGGCATCACTCTTATTAGAATATAGGCAACACCCACTGGGTTTAGAGGGATATAAAAAGTAATGTGTGCATATGATAGGGGTTATGAAATTTGTCTATTTTAGGGCTCACCCATGACAGGCTCAACAGAGGCCACCCATATACCACCAAAATCAGACCATGCAAGTGAAAAGTACTCAATGTACTAAAGTGGGAGCTCTTTGTTCTCCTTTAGCCAATATCCTTTAAGATACCAGCCTATTTGGGTGTGGTCTCTTTTGCTTTAAAAGCAGCAGTAGCCATGCACTCACTCTCTTGCTTCCAGCTTCTGCTTCCCGCTGCTAGACTCTGTTCGAGCCAAGAGCTGTTGGCTTTTGTCTAGGACAGTTATCTGATGTCGGAAGTTCATATATCAATCTGTTGATTTCATTGGTTAATAAAGAAACTGCCTTGGCCCATTTGATAGGCTAGCCCTTAGGTGGGTAGAGTAGACAGAACAGAATGCTGGGGAAAAGGGAAGTGAGCTCAGACACCATGACGCTCCTCTCCAGGGTGGAGGCGATGAAACTCCAGCCCAAGATGGACATACACTAGAATCTTTTCCAGTAAGCCACCACCTCGTGGTGCTACACAAATTATTAGAAATGGGTTAGTCAAGATGTGAAAGTTAGCCAAGAAGAGGCTGAAACTAACGGGCCAGGCAGTGTTGAAAAGAACACTGTTTCCGTGTTATTATTTCGGGGCATAAGCTAACCAGGCAGCTGGGAGCCAGATGGCAGGAAAGCAGCCCACAGCTCCTTCTACAAATGTTGCCAATGTGGGGACAACTGTATCCACATAAAGCCTGAAACAGCTTGGGAAGTAATTCTAGAACAAAATGAAAGCATTACACCTAGTTTCTTTGTAGCAGCAATTTCTCAGTTCTGCTCTGCTTGATAGAGGCAAGCAAGCACTATCATCTAAGAGAGGCTTCCTGACTCAGATTTAGCTGCAAAATCCTGCAGCTCTTTTAAGAGGTCCTGTCATGAAACACTTAAATGGTATTGATAAAAGCTGACTGCATGCTTGTTTGTTTTCAGTCATAGCAGGAAAAAAGTTGTGCTGTTTTAAAATGCCGGCTTTCTGGGCTGTCCTTCCAGGGCAAACTCTGACTCTTTGAGGCTCGATACAGAGAGAGGACTTGAGTGTTGTTTGTGGACATACTGTTGCAGCTTGCTTGCTGGCAGGGACCTTGACACGCCATAGAGTTGTGGCAATAAGGATGGCTACAGCTGGTACCTCAGCTACGAGGCTGGAAAGCTAAGGAATGGGCTAAATCCAGCTATCAAAGTCATGGATTTAATCCTACCCCATATTGCTCAGTAATTTAAAAACTCATGTGGTCAGAAAAAGTGAGAGAGATATACAGTAAAGAGAGATTCAAAAACAAAGAAATCTTAAATAATTTACAGTGTGTTAAAAATATATGCAGGCTAAAAGTTAAAGTTCTTAAAGTAAAAAACAAAAAGAAAAAAGGAAGTAGTTGTGTTTAGTGGTACACATCTTTAATCCCAACACTTGGGAGGCAGAGGTAGATTGACCTCTGTGACCTCAAGGTGTGGCAGGACACACCTTTAATGCCAATGCCTGGGATACAGAGACAGAAGGATCTCTGAGAGATCAAGGACAGTCTGGTCTACAGAGTCATTCCAGGACAAAGATATACAGAGAAGCTGTCTCAAAAAATAAAAGTAAAAATAAATGAAATAGAGGTTAAAACAAAGCTGTACAAAGATGGAAAATACTCAGAGAATCTTGATACTGTTTGCTATTATGCTCTCTATGAATTGTTTGAATGCTGAGGAAGGAGCAACAGCTGCTAAAAGATATTTGTTTATGCTGCTGAACGAATCCAACATAGATATTTTGAAAATACCTTGACTTCAGAATTTGGATCTAAGGATATGATACTTTGGAAAAGAGATTCTTCTTTTGTTTTCACAGAGGATGAGACCCTGTGGATTGCTTCTATCTCAATCTGGTATGATAAACCATGCCCTCCTGAAAGGTTGCTGTGAACACCCTCAAAAAATTATTTCACTCAACTGATGACTGAGATGAACCTGGCACACAGGATATACTATGAAAGACTTAAATAACAGCTCCCCCATTCAGCACGAAGCAGTTTGGAGAGAAATATCTGCATTCATATTCCCAAATATTGTTTATAAATGTACTTTTACATTTAAAGGGGGATATGATAGAGATATGAATAATTTGTATTGATATAGAATTGACTTTATTGATATAAATTTAAGGTCAATCTTGTTATATGTATATGCATTTCTGATCTTGATTAAGGTATTTTGATTATATAGTTCATTTAAATATGTGATGTAGAATTGGGAAATATAGGTTGTTAGTGGATAGTCATCAATGATAGTCAAGCTTGTAGTCATGTTAGTTGATTTTGTAGATGTGCATAGATATATTTCAGTTAAATAGGCATTCTTCATATCTTTCAAAGACTATGGAATATGGCATTTAATGTTTTAATAACTTAGGGTTTTTCATGACAATGAGACATGTCTGCTCCTGGTAGCACCAATCTACTTCAAGCAGAAGATGGGCATCAAAGAGGCTCCTTATGGAGTTTGATAGCCATTTAAGCAAGAAACTGCTCTTGCCCAGATTGTTGTATGAACTGGACACAAAGAACCCACAGAAAGAGGACTACTGAACTTGCCTAAAGGTGAGATGGTCTTTCAGGGTTCCTGATGCATGAAAGAATCTGCAAGATGTTCTACAGGACACAGCAGATAGTGACTGAGCTGTCTTTGAAATTTCCTGCTTCATGGAAAAAGTCTGCTGGATACTAGGGGCCTGTAGGCCAAAGATGGATGCCCCAACCATACAGAGGAACTTTGGGTGACTGTCCAGGCAGTGAGATGTCTCTGTCATTTCTAGAATTTGGAAGTTGCTTATTTCTTGTTTGCCTAGGTAATATTATATCATTCTGGAGTTTTGGTGGAGTTGAAGAATAGATAGATA
This sequence comes from Neodon shergylaensis, assembly GCA_025134845.1. NCBI lineage: Eukaryota > Metazoa > Chordata > Mammalia > Rodentia > Cricetidae > Neodon > Neodon shergylaensis. The sequence continues at coordinate 302,728 of JABTXL010006616.1, forward strand.
GTTATAGTTTTCCATTGTTATGATAAAAGATAAAATAGATGTAAATATTGTAACTGTAATTCTTTCTTGATAACTGTTTTGTTATATATAATCTTGCTATGTTAAAGTTAAAGCATTCTTTTTGGTTTAAACAGAAAAAGGGGAAATGATGTGGGAAGGTCATATATCAATCTGTTGATTTCATTGGTTAATAAAGAAACTGCCTTGGTCCATTTGATAGGCCAGCCCTTAGGTGCGTGGAGAAGACAGAACAGAATGTTGGGAAGAAGGGAAGTAAGCTCAGACGCCATGCCACTCCTCACCATGGCAGACGCGATGAAGCTTTAGCCCAAGATGGAATACACTAAAATCCTTTCTGGTAAGCCACCACCTCGTGGTGCTACACAGATTATTAGAAATGGGTTTGTCAAGATGTGAAAGTTAGCCAAGAAGAGGCTGAAACTAATGGGCCAGGCATTGTTTAAAAGAATAGTTTCTGTATTATTATTTTGGGGCATAAGCTAGCCAGGCGGCCAGGAGCCGGGTGGCAGGAACGCAGCCTGCAGCTCCTTCTACAGTTATCTATAAGTTTTTCTCGTGAAAATGAATAACCTTTTGATTAATCATAATTCCATATTGGTGTTGTATTGTTTTGTGACTTGTCTTCAGGATACCTGCCAAGGAAAGCTGCTAACATGGAGCAGAAACAGCTCAAAAGTAAGGAGTATGTTGCAGTAAACAAAGACAAAAGGAGTTGGAGATCTAAAGAACATTTTCACATTAGACAAGGAGATGCAGAGTATGGAGTTTGCCTACCTGTTTTTGGTCTTGATTTTCTTGCAATGCTCCCTTCCCTTCCCTATGGTTCGCAACAATAATATATATTCAGTGTCATTGATGGAGGAGGGTCATCTGTCTATTTGTTACTTTCATTGGTTAATAAAGATACTGCCTTGGCTTTTTGATAGAGCAAGATTTAGATAGGTGGAGTAGACAGAACAGAATGCTGGGAAGAAAGGAAGTGAGGCAGATGCCATGGAGCCAGCTGCCAGGTCAGACATGCTGAATCTTCCCCAGTAAGCCACCACCTCATGGTTCTACACAGATTATTAGAAATGCGTTAATCAAGATGTGAGAATTAGTCAGTAAGAGGCAGAAACTAATGGGCCAGGCAGTGTTTGAATGAATACAGTTTCTGTGTAATTATTTTGGGTAAACCTAGCTGGTTGCCAGGAGCTGGGTGGTGGGAAGCAGCCCACACACCTCATCACTACAAATGGCCCCCAGATGTGAATAAATGAATCCACAGAAAGCCTGAGAAAGATTGGGAAAGAATAGAGTAAAGCATGTTTTCTTGGTAGTAGCAGTTTCTCGGTTTGCTCTGCTTGATAGAGGCAAGCAAGTGCTCTCATCTAAGAGAGGCTTCCTGACTCAGATTTAGCTGCAAAACCCTGCAGCTCTTTTAAGAGGTCCTGTCACAAAACACATAAATGGTGTTGATGAAAAGTTGAATGCATGCTTTTCAGTTTTCAGCCATAGCAGGAATAAACCTGAGCCATTTTAAATTGCTGGCTTTCTGGGTCGTCCTGTCAGGGCAAACTCTGACTTTTTCAGGCAGGCAGTCTGACTGAGTGTGGTCTGTGACCAGAATTCTGCAGCTTGCTTGCTGGCAGGGACCTTGAAACACCATAGAGTTGTGGCAATAAAAATGGCTATAGCCGGTACCTGTACCTCTGCCATGAGACTGAAAAGCTAAGGAATGGGCTGGATCTAGCTGTCAAAGCCTCAGCTTTAATCCTCTCCATAAAGATTCATGTGGTCAGAAAAAGAGAGATATACAGTAAAGAGAGATCCAGAGACAAAGAAAACCTCTAAATGTTTTACAGTGTGTTAAAAATACATGCAGGCTAAAAGTTAAAGTTCTTAAAAGCAAAAAAGGAAGTAGTCGGTGTGATGGTACACTTGGGAGGCAGAGGTAGATTGACCTCTGTGACTTTAAGGGGTAGAGGTAGATTGAACTCTGTGACTTCAAGGTATGGTACAATGCACCGTTAATCTCAACGCCTGCGAGGCAGAGACAAGTGGATCTCTGTGCGTTAAAGGACAGCCTGGTTTACAGAGTTATTCCAGGACAAAGATATACAGAAAACCTGTCTCAAAAAAATAAAGTAAAAATAAACAAAATAGAGGTTAAAATAAAGCTGCACAAAGATGGAAAGTACACAGAGAATCTTGATACTGTATGTTATTATGCTCTCTATGAATTGTTTGAATGCTAAGAGAGAACCAACAGCTGTTAAAAGATATTTGTTTAAAATTGCTGCTGAACTAATCCAAGATAGATATTTTGAAAATACCTTGATGTCAAAATTTGGATCTAAGGTTATGATGTTTGGAAAAGTCTTTTTGTTTTCACAGAGGATGAGAACCTATGGATTGCTTCTATCCCAATATGGTATGATAGACCACGCCCTCCTGAAAGGTCACCATGAAGACCTTCAGAAAATTACTTTACCCAATAGGTTATACCATGAAAGACCTAATTAATAGCACCCCTATACAGCAGGAAGAAGTTTGGAGAGAAATAACTACCTCCATATTCCCAGATATTGTTTATAAATGTTCTTTTACATTTAAAGGGGGTTATGATATAGAAGTGAATAATTTGCATTGGTATGGATTTTAAGGTCAGTTTTGTTATATGTATATGGATTTCTGATCTTGATTAAGGTATTGTAATTGTGTAGTTCATTTAAAAATGTAATGTATATAGGTTGTTAATGGATAAACATCAGTAATAGTCAAGCTTGTAGTCATGCTAGTTAGATTTTTTAGATGTGCATAGATATATTTCAGATAGGCATTCTTCATATCTTTCAAAGACTACAGAATATGGCATTTTAAATGTTTTAATAACTTAGGGCTTTTCATGACAATGAGACAAGTCTGCTCCTGACAGCACCAATCTACTTCAAGAGGAGGATTGGCATTGAAGAGACTCCTTATGGAGTTTAATAGCCATTTGGGCAAGAAATTTCTCTTGCCTGGACTGTTGCATAACCTGGACACAGAGAACCCACAGAAAGAAAACTGCTGAACTTGCCTAAAGGTGAGATGGTCTTTCAGGGTTCCTGATGCATGAAAGAGTCTGCAAGACATTATCCAGGACACAGCAGAAAGTGACTGAACTGTCTTTGAACCTTCCTGCTTCATGGGAATGTCTGCTGGATACTATGGGCTTGTAGGTTGAAGATGAATGCCCCAATGGTACAGAGGAACTTTGGGTGACTGTCCAGGCAGCAAGTTGTCTCTGTCATTTCTAGAATTTTGGAAGTTGCTTATTTCTTTTTAATTAGGTCATATATCCTTCTGGAGTCTATGATGGAGTTGAAGAATGGTTATAGTAATAGTTTTCCTTAGTTATGATAAATAATAAAATAGATATAAATATTGTAGCTGTAATTCTTGCTTTATAACTGTTTTGCTATATGTAATTTTACTATGTTCAAAAGAAAGCCTTCTTTTTGTTTAAACAGAAAAAGGTGAAATGATGGAGGTGGGTCATCTGTCTATTTGTTAATTTCATTGGTTAATAAAGAAACTGCCTTGGCTTTTTGATATGCCAGGATTTAGATAGGTGGAGTAGACAGAACAGAATGTTGGGAGGAAGGGAAGTGAGGCAGACACCATGGAGCCACCCACCAGGTCAGATACACTGAATCTTTCCCGGTAAGCCACCACCTTGTGGTGCTACACCGATTATTAGAAATGGGTTAATCAAGATGTGAGAATTAGTCAATAAGAGGCTGAAACTAATGGGCCAGGCAGTGTTTGAATGAATACAGTGTCTGTATAATTATTTTGGGTAAAGGTAACTGGTGGCCAGGACCTGGGTGGCGAGAAGTGACCCGGTCACCTCATCACTACATGCCATTATATGTTGAATCTGGTTTTTTGGTTTTGATTGTAATTTGGGGGGATGACAGTTAAGAGATTGTAAGAATCTTGGAAATAACTTTGAACTTTGAACATTTAAATATTGTTGAGATTGTGATAGACTATGGGGACATTGAAGTTGTAATGCATTTTGTAATTATGATATGGCTACAAATTTATGGGGTCCAAGGAGTGGAATGTGAAGTTGAAAAAGTTGTCCCCCAAAGCGTGTATCACCATTTGGAAGTATGACTATCTTGGACTTTGTCTAGTCTTAGTCTTGTTGACAGAAATGTTTCATTATGGAGGTAGATTTTGAGGTCTCATATAGGCGCAACATACTGCCCAGTGTAACAGACCACTTTATGTTACCTACATATCAACATGTAGCAGCTCTGTTTCCAGCACCATGTCTGTTATATTCAGTTATACTCCCCACCATGATGATAACTGACTAAATCTCAGACACTCTAAGCCACCACCTCAATGAAATGTTTTCATTTGTAAGGTTTACCATGGCCTTGGTATCTCTTCACAGCAAAAACAGCACCACTAACTAAGATAGAGATGTTCTATGAATTATAATAATACATCCCCATAACTAAGGATTCTAAAAGCGTAATTAGAATATTTATTGTGTGATTGGCCCATAATTTTAATTGATTATATAGTCTAAAATTTTTATTACCCTTTATAATATTTGTATATACATGCCTAAAACCTTTACACATGCAAATACATTGTTTCTTACCATATACAGTATATGTATATATCAGTATATATAAATTATATACATATATGATAGCATATATATAAATAAAGCTTACATCCACATCCACACACATACATACAAAGAAGAACATGTCAGACAATTGGGGGAATGCTATAAGGAAATCCCACACTACCTCTGAATAAAAATTTTCTTTACCAAAAAAGAAACTCATGGATCACAACGAGAAAATAGAAATAGGGTCTCACATCTAGGTGTGACATGCAGGAAAAAGAGGGGTGAACAGTTGGGACCACGGATTTTTTGGTACACAAGCCACACCCAAACCTCTTCCAGCCTCTCAAAGGCCATTGACTGAAGGAGATTTCCCATCAACTCCTCCTCTTGTCTAAATAAGAGAGTTCCAAACCTAATACAAAACTATATACAATAAGAAGAGATATCAAGTATAAAATTTAGAATTACAACAATCATAAACAAAATTAATCAAGAAACATATACTAAATGTTTTAATATCATTTTACCATAAGGAGTCTAAGTCTTGGATTAGAAATGGCTTGGCTATATCCTCAGAGGAAAGTAACTTTAAGTCCATTGAATGCCTGAGAAGAGAGATAATATTACTTGAGTAGGCAGGAAGTGCAATCAATCAGCTTCCAAAAGTTAGAAAAAATGACAGAAACAACCAGATACCTAGAAAATCACCAAAAGTCTCATTTGGAAAATTGGAGCATCCAACTTTGGCTAAGGCCTAGAGTAACTGACAGACCATTTGCAGAGGCTGGAAGAATTTCAAAACTGTCTTATTCTGTCTTGGCAAGGTTTGACAGTCTTTTTTCTTGTGTCTTGCTCATCAGTTTGGACACTGTGTATTTTGTCTGTTGTCAAGGCATGGGCTCCAAGTTGATGGAGGAAGGTCATTGGTTAATTAATAAAGAAACTGCTTGGCCTGATAGGTTAGAACATAGGTGGGTGGAGTAAATAGAACAGAATGCTGGGAGGAAGAGGAAGTGAGCCAGACGCCATGCCTCTCCTCTCCAGGGCAGTCGTGATGGAGCTCCAGCCCTAGATGGATCTAGGTTAGAATCTTTCCGGTAAGCCTTGTGGTGCTACACACATTAATAGAAATGAGTAATCAAGATATGAGAATTAGCAAGTTAGAGGCTAGAGCTAGTGGGCCAAGCAGTGTTTAAATGAATACAATTTGTGTGTTGTTATTTTGGGGCATAAGCTAGCCAGGCAGCTGGGAGCTGGGTGGCAGGAACGTGGCCTGCATCTCCTTCTACAGAATGGCGCCCAAGGTGGGGCTTGAACCCACAAACCTGAGGTTAAGAGTCTCATGCTCTACCGACTTGGGGCTATGTGAATTTTTCACTTTCATTTTTCTCAGGCCAGAAGACCTTGGTAGCCAATATTAGTGTTTCTTCCATTTACTTACGGGAGAGTAGTGGAGTTTTATTCACAGAACAGGGTCTCATCTAAAGGAGGCAAACTCATTACTGGATTCCCAGCTAAGGTCTGAAAACCCTGATTCCAGATAGGAGAGCTTTGAAAATACAGTTCTTTGAATAAAAGCAAAAACATTGGAAAATATGTGGGGATTAGATATTTTTTTCTCTCAAAAGGGTTTTTTTTTTCTTACAGCTTGTTCTAGGCACTGTCTCACAATGGTGAAGACACAGTGCATTAGCATTATTTAAAATGCCTTGGTGTGATGTAGAAACTCTATGAACCAATCACATCTAGTTAGAGTGTGGCTACCTGGGGCCCAGGTAGAAAACTGGGAGGACCCAGGTGCGTGCTTTCTCTGTGCAGTGCCTCCTGGACAGATAGGACGTCTGATCTCCCATTCTTGTGGCATGAGTTTCCCCCTTTTAACCATTAAAATGTAACTGTTATTCTTGAGCTGGCCTGGTTATTTATCGCACTGACTTAATTTTCAACACTTGGCACCTAACATGGGGCTACTACTATCCCACATGCCCCATGCAGCTTGCATGCACTGCCGCCATGGACATAGACCACCCCTTGGGTTCCCTTGACTCTGTGCCCCACACCCAGCACCCAGTGCCTAGTGCCCCGCCACTGCACACTCCCCCCACCATGCCGTGCTGCAGCCTTTGGTTCCAGCCCCAACTGCCATGCTGCCAGAGCTGGAAACTATTAAACAGCTGAAGATATTCACAGAATACATGGTCTGTGATTTATATTTAAATTCTTGATTTGAGTATTTTTCAGTATTCCCTTTAAATTCAGCCATCTTAAACAAAGCATGTGGATTCAGATGCACCCTGACACCTACTGGCAGGTAATGGTTATTGTACCTACTCCAGCTGATTAAACCACTGGTAAGATTTATTATTTTGAATTCAAAAAGGGCAATATATCAGACAATCTAACCATCCAAGTATTCCATAGCCTTTTTACTTACACCATGTGTGAGTGATGTGGGAAGGTCATTGGTTAATTAATAAAGAGACAGCTTGGCCTGATAGGTCAGAACATAGGTGGGTGGAGTAAACAGAACAGAATGCTGGGAGGAAGAAGAAGTGAGGCAGAAGCCATGCCACTCCTCTTTAGGGCAGACATGATGAAGCTCCAGCCCAAGATGGACATAGGATAGAATCTTTCCTGGTAAGATTACTAAATATGGGTTAAAGCACGATGTGAGAATTAGCCAAGAAGAGGCTAGATATAATGGGCCGGCAGTGTTTAAAAGAATACAGCTTGTGTGTTGTATTTTGGGTAAAGATAGCCGGTGGCTGGGAGCTGGGAGGTGGTAGGAAGTGGCCCGCAGCTCCCCTTCTACAGAATGGCACCCAGACATGGATAACTGAATCCAGAGAAAGCCTGAAAAAGCTTGGGAAAGAATATAGTAAAGTATGTTTTCTCTGTAGCAGCAATTTCTTGGGTCTGCTCTTCTTGTTAGAGGCAAGCAAGCACTCTCATTAAGAGAGGCTTCCTGACTCAGCTTTAGCTGCAAAACCCTTCGGCTCTTAAGAGTTCCTGCCATGAAACACTTAAATGGTGTTGATAAAAGCCAACTGAATGCTTGTTTGTTTTTAGCAGTAGCAGGAAAAAAGCTGAGTTGTTTTAAAATGCCAGCTTTGTGAGCCGTCCTGCCAGGGCAAACTCTGACTCTTTGAGGCAAGAGGTCAGCTACAGAGAAAGCATTTGAGTGTTGTAGCTTGTTTGCTGGCAAGGACCTTGAAACGCCATAGAGTTGTGGCAATAAAAATGGCTACAGCCAGTACCTCTGCCACGAGGCTGGAAAGCTAAGGAATGGGCTGGATCCAGCCATCAAAGTCATGGCTTTAATCCTACCCATATTGCTCAGTAATTTAAAGGCTCATGTGGTCAGAAAAAGAGACTGGGATAAAGTAAAGAGAGATTAAAAAACAAAAAACAAACAAACAAACAAAAAACCTTTAAGTGATTTACAGTGTGTCAAAAATATATGCAGGCTAAAAGTTAAAGTTCTTAAAGTAAAAAAAAGGAAGAAAGAGAGTAGTTGGGTGTGGTAGTACACACCTTTAATTCCAACACTTGGGAGGCAGAGGGAGATTGACCTCTGTGACCTCAAGGTGTGGCAGGACACACCTTTATTTGTTTATAAATGTTGCTGAACTAATACAACATAGATATTTTGAAAATACCTTGACTTCAGAATTTGGATCTAAGGATATGATAATTTGGAAAAGAGATTCTTCTTTTGTTTTCACAGAGGATGAGACCCTGTGGATTGCTTCTATCCCAATATGGTATGATAAACCATGCCCTCCTGAAAGGTTGCTATGAACACCTTCAAAAAAATTATTTCACTCAACTGCTGACTGAGATGAATCTAGCACACAGGTTATACCATAAAAGACCTGAATAACAGCGCCCCCCATTCAGCATGAAGCAGTTTGGAGAGAAAAAACTGCACCCATATTCCCAAATATTGTTCATAAATGTTCTTTTACATTTAAAGGGGAATATGATATAGATATGAATAATTTGTATTAGTATGTATTTTAAGGTCAATTTTTTTATATGTGTATATATATATATATATTTCTGATATTGATTAAGGTATTGTGATTGCGAAGTTCATTTAAAAATGTAATGTATGGGGGGGCTGGAGAGATGGCTCAGTGGTTAAGAGCATTGCCTGCTCTTCAAAGGTCCTGAGTTCAATTCCCGGCAACCACATGGTGGCTCACAACCATCTGTAACGAGATCTGCTGCCCTCTTCTGATCTGCAGACATACACAGACGGAATATTGTATACAGAATAAATAAATAAAAAAAATGTAATGTATGTAGTTTGTTAATGGCTAATCATTAGTAATAATTAAGCTTGTAGTTATGTTAGTTAGATTTTCTAGATATATAGAGATATATTTCAGTTAGGCATTCTTCACATATTTCAAAGGCTACAGAATATGGCATTTTAAATGTCTTGATAACTTAGGATTGTTCACGGCAATGAGACACATCTTCTCCTGACAGCACCAATCTACTTCAAGAGGAAGATGGACATCAAAGAGGCTCCTTAGGGAGTTGGTTAGCCATTTGGGCAAGAAACTGCTCTTGCCTGGACTGATGCATGAACTGGACACAAAGAACCTACAGAAAGAGGACTGCTAAACTTGCCTAAAGGTGAGATAATCTTTCGGGGTTCCTGAATTATGAAAGAGTCTGCAAGACATTCTGCAGGACACAGCAGATAGTGACTGAATTGCCTTCGAAATTTCCTTCTTCATGGAAATATCTCTAGATACTATGGGCCTGTAGGCCAAAGATGGAGCCCCAATGGTAGAGAGGAACTTTGGGTGACTGTCCAGGCAGCGTGATGTCTCTGTGATTTCTAGAGTTTTGTAAGTTGCTTACTTCTCATTTACTTAGGTAATATTTTATCCTTCTGGAGTCTTTGATGGATTTGAAGAATAGATAGTTATAGTTATAATTTTCCATTGTTATGATAAAAGATAATGTAGATATAAATATTGTAACTGTTATTCTTGCTTTATAACTGCTTTGTTATATGTAATTTTGCTATGTTAAAGTGAAAGCCTTTCCTTTTTGTTTAAACAGAAAAAGGGGAAATGATGTGGGAAGATCATTGGTTAATTAATAAAGAAACAGCTTGGCCCGATAGGTCAGAACATAGGTAGGTGGAGTAGACAGAACAGAATGCTTGGAGGAAGAGGAAGTGACGCAGAAGCCATGCCGCTCCTCTTCAGGGCAGACGTGATGAAGCTCCAGCCCAAGATGAACGTAGGCTAGAGTCTTCCCAGGTAAGATTACTAAATATGGGTTAAAGCAAGATATGAGAATTAGCCAAGAAGAGGCTAGATAAAATGAGCCAAGCAGTGTTTAAAAGAATATAATTTGTGTGTTGTTATTTCGGGGCTGGGAGCTGGGCAGCAGGATCGCAGCCTGCAGCTCCTTCTACATGTGAGATCTTACAAGACATGTATGACGTCCCTCCTACATTGCTATTTCTAGGATTTACTTTTTTTCTTGTACTCTGTCTTTTTTTTTCATAAAAATATAGTTTGGCAATAGAAAAATGATGCAGTCTTTACAGACTGAATCCAGGCTTCTTAGAAAAGAAGTTGGAAATCTAAGGAAGGACATGACCATCTTAACTAAGTTTTCAGTAAGCTGAGGTCCTTTTACACACAATACAGACTGATACCAAACTTTTCAAGAAAGAGATTGCAGATCTCAAGGAGGATACTAGGACATTGTTTAATACAACTCGGTCACCTGAGCTACTTTTTAAAAAAGGTACAGTCTAATAGAAATTTGTTTAAGGAAAGATTCAGCACTCTGGAGAAGGAAACAGCTGATTTGACACATAATATTAATTCATTTAGTGACAGATTCAGCACTCTGGAGAAGGAAATGGCTGATTTGACACATAAAACCCAGTCCATGACAGTGGGTGCTAAATTTTATTTGAGAGGATTCACACTGTTGAATGTATTAATTAGACTTTGTAGAAGGGGTATGACAGATTGACTGATAGAACATATCTGCAAGAATGTAATATACATGCCATAAAGTTTATTTCCAAGGATGAGATATTATCTCTACTATACAGATTTCATTCCTTAGAATCCTCAATGAGGACATTAGAACAAAATACTGAACAGGAGATCCAGACCTTGCAGAAGGCAATGGTGAACAGACTTGAAAAGATTGAGGAAATTATCGACTTTGATGACCAGGAACAAAAGGTAAATAGGCAAACTTTAACTTTGTCAGTACATAAAACTCTCCGGGATCATGTTATCAGAGTTTTACCTGCCATTCCAGTAATAATATCAGAAAAGATAGCTGGCTCTGAATACCCTAAGGTTATCAAGGAATATACAAGGGAATATTCATGAGTGATTGAAAAGAAATTAAACAAGTAATTGTGACTTATGTACTACATTCATCCTTTGATAGAGAGATGGTGACTACACTGGAAAACATACCAAAATTGAAGGAGTGCCCATTAAATGGAAGTCTTGGGATCTCTGTGAGTGAAGTCTGAACTGCCTCATGAGGAAGACCATATTCTACATGTTCAAGTGCCATGAGACCCAGGAGTATGGACATATGCTGTAGCAAACACTTAAGTATAATGATTTGCAATACAACAATATCCCGAATGAAGCCATATATAAGAGGGGATGAATGCAAGCTGGGGGGGGTCCCAAGCCACATTAGCAATTTGTGTAACACTGACCAAAAAGGCTTTTGTTCCTTCTCCTGAAGTGTTGGTATACAAAAGAATACCAATAAAATCACAACTCCCTCAAATCAAGGCCAGGTGTCAAAGGTCCAAACTACTGTTCAGGCCATAGAGATCCCAATTTCCAAGTATGGTATCAACCAGGTTAGCATGGAAGCTCAGGCCTTATATGAGGGAAAATTAGGCATTGTAGAATTCATGGGAGGAAGCACATGCATATTGTTGCCTCCAGATTAACTTCAGGGAAGGCTTTTGCCATTGAAGAATGATAGGGTCTCACCATTGGACCAGAGAAAGGGGGGTGCTATGGGGCAGAAAGACCCAATTCTTACAAGCTGGATTATAAAACCCAGATTAAGAATGATGTGGAAAACATATTTAGTACCAATGTATTGTAGCAAAAATAATTTTTTAAAGAATCTGAGAAGACCATGGATGCTTGGGGAATACTGGTAGAATAGGTGGTGATATAGGGTTTATTTCAATAGGGAGTGGGGACATAGCAGAGATTATCCTGTGGGAGGTGATTGTCTATAGCACCAGGGTAATCAGCGACATGTTGTTAAAAACTGATAGAGTCTTACCAGAGAGTTTGAGAATATCCAAGGGAGCATGAAAGAATAATCTTGTGAGACTCATGGTTGTAAGGCCTGTGAGCCAATGCATGGCCCTTTGAGCCAAGACAAAAAGCTTGTTCAGAATTTGAAGTGACCTTGTGGAGGTCAGCAAATGCCTAATGAGTCTACATTAGGGGCCCTGGTTGGCATAGAGTCCCCAAGAAGCCAGAGTGTATCTACAATATAATAGCCAAGAGTGGCTCTGTGAAGTCATGTCTACTTAGGGAGGAGGAGGGCAAGAGGGAGAGAACCTTGTTTAAAACCCAAAAGCATTGGGTGCTAGCTGAATCTTGACAGAGGGGCATGTGGGACCCTCTATCAAAGAAAAGAGATGGCATATCTCATGGGCCAGGATTAAAAGGAACAGCTTGAGCTAATTCACCATACCACATAGGTGTTGATGTTCAACAAGCAGATAGTAGTCTTGGGAGGTCAATCTGAAAGATAATGGCCAAATATCCTGAATAATAGAGAACCCCAAGAATGTATAAGGGGTATTCTATCTTTTCAGGGGCAACCTGTAAATTTAGAGAGAGGATAGGTTGCTCAAAAGAGCTTGAGATACCCATTATATGTAGATGACTTTAGAATGTGCAATAACAATATCATCCATTTAGTGGATGAAGAGGACTTCCTGTGGAATTTTTTTGTAGGAACTTTGAGACATATATTTGACAGATAGTGGGACTATTTTTCATGCACTCAGGTAGTATAGCTCATTGGTGTTTTGTGCTGTTTTTTTTCATATTAAGTTCCCAGACTGTAAAAGCAAAGAAACATCTGTCCATAGGCACCAGGTGTATTTGAAAGAAACCATGCTTAACAATGAACACAAAAATGTGGTGTGAAGGGGGTTTGTCCATATCTTTCCCATTTGATCATTAATCACATGCAGATCTTGGAAGAATTGGTAATGGCATGACTTCTTTCGGATAACAAAATAGGGTATTGTGTCTACTGGTGGATGACGCCAAATGTCTAACTGTTTTTTATTAACTCTTCAAGTACCCATAATTTGGGTTCATTGGTGGGTCACTGTTCCATCCAGACATCACCATTAGAAAGCCAGGAGAAGGATATAAAATCTGGTAATAAGTTTTTCTTGGTCTCTATGTGGGAAATGACTTCTAGAACTAGGGATGTTGTTCTGTTGGAGAAAAGGGTGATATGCATCCCAAGAGGTAATTTTGTCAGGGGTCATGATGTCATCAAAAGACGCATGGTAATTTATGGATAGGATGACTCTGATGTCTTCCAAAATTTCCCTCCCCAAAATGATATAAGGGACATTAGTTACTTTGAAAGAAAAGAATCTTTGGTTACAACATTTTCCCAGTGGACAAACAATATGGTGGCATGGGAATCCTGTTGTCTGCTCACTCCGCTGTTGGAGGAGCCAGTCCAAAACTTCCAGTGGGGGAATAGGAGATCTTCAGTCTCTGTGAGGATGGTAACATTCTCTTCTTTGTCCATTAACCTTTTAATGGGTTGTCTATCCAGAAATATGTTCATCATAGGGGAGTGGAGGAATACAGTCAGCGTCCAGAATACCTTGGAGATGGGATCATTCCTTTTACTGGTGGGGCTGAGGGGGTGTCCCAGTAGGAGTTAAAAGTAGCAGGGTTGTTTAAAGGCTGTGAACAACAGTTGTTAGTTTATGAAAGCCTTTGTTGCATCTGGGACAACATGTCTTTAGACAAGAGTTAGGGCAGTCATGCCATAGGTGGCTGGACTTAGCACTGCCCAAACATGATTAGTCTAACATGACAGAAGGGCCCCATCAGTCAGACCATTGACTGTCTGACAAGACGCATTGATGAAGACAGTCAGGGAAACAATTGTGGCAGAATCAGAGTCAAGGTCCCAGGTGGCCAGCATCCATTTTTGGATCTCATTATTATGGCAAACATCCTAAATAGATGCACTAAACCCTTCTCATGCCAGTTGTATAATCAATATTTCCCAGGCTGAACCCAGAGCCACCATTTGTTCCACCATCTCAATGACTCATGTGAGGAATAATTCCCCAGACAATTGAACAATATTGCAGAAATAAACAGAAGGGTTGTGAGAAGTGCAGGTCTTAAGGGACTTAAATGAAAAGTCTGAGATCTACTGGAAATAAGCATATTGGCCCTTGGTGGATTTGGACACTGAATCAATATATTGGCCACACCTGGTGAGCATGTCTATGGTGGTATCAAGCCAATAGTGAAGGTTAAGATGGGCCTGTTACTCCACCTGATTATCTGAAGATGAGTGCCAATTAAGGAAGACCACAGGCTCCAAAATAGCCTGAAAAAGATGGTACCAGGCATAATGGTTGGTAGTTGCATAACCCATTCTTGAATGACTTGTTCAAAGTAGGGGAGTCAGGGACAAATTCATTAACAGCTTTGTGGACAGAAGAAAGTTCATAAGTGTTGTAGGCATCCATGGTTGGTTGAGTATGTGTCGATTACATGTTAACATGTAAGGACATGGTTGGACAATCTTCTGGGATTTGGGAGGCCAAGAAAGATGCTTCAACACAAACTGGGGAAGCAGTAGGGGGAGTAGGGTGCCATGGGCTATATGTTGTTGTAGGTTTGGTACCAATGTTCCTTCCATGGGTACTGGGGTGGAGAAGTGAAGACTGGAATAAAAGTGGGAAAGATTGAACATTACTTTTGGTCAATGGTCTTGTACCCCATAAGAATTTGTTACTTGTATTTTTTATAAAATGCTGATTAGCCAGGAGCTAGGCAGGGAGTATAGGCAGAGTTACCAGAACAGGAGAATTCTGAGGACACAGAGGCAGCAAGATGAGTCTGTCTTGTTAATAAAAGATACCAACCCATGTGACTAACACAGACAAGAATAATGAGCTAATTTAAGACATGAGAATTAGTTAATAAGTATCCTGAGCTAATAGTCCATCCAGTTTATGATTTATGTAGACCTCTGTGTGTTTCTATGGGTCTGAACAGCTGTATGACTGGGCAGGACAGAAACAGCTATCAACAGAACATGTTGATTTGGGAGGCACTGCTTGGCATGAGTAGTTTGACTCCTCTTCCTCTGAGGAGTAAGGGGCCTCTGCAATATATGGTGTCGAAGGAATAGAGAGGTATACACTGGCCTGTTGCTGACAATGCTTATTGTGAGCAGCTCTTACTTACTCTGGAGGGGGGTGATTTGTGACTGTCAATGATGGTTAGTAGGATTGGGACAAAAGAAACAGAGGGAGTCACTTTTGAGCCAACTTCATGATTTTGGTCAGGAAAGTGCATGCCCATCCTGAGGTCAGGCTCTTGCATGTTTTCAGGAGGCCAACCCCATAACTGCATCTTCAAAATCATCAAGAATTCCATTATTAACATTAGGGCCATTGTTGACCAATATTAACTTTTATGCCCTCACCTGAAGTTTCTTTTGGTGGAAGGGTAAGTTCCATAATTCTCTTAATGGTGGGGAAGACAGGGCAGGCAAGAACAAAGTCTAAACTAGACAAAGAGAGGCATGAATAAAACAGTAAATATATTGAATCTAAGTGTCTTACGCTTAGTAGAGGACTTCTGTGGCTCATTAGTTCATGGTTATATGTCTATACAGTGTGTCTGGAAGAGAGGAGAAAGTTAGGGGCACCATGCCATTTGCTTCCTGGAGTATCAGCCCTTATATAGACACACCTGATGAATCAAGAGCAGTAGTAGGTATTCCTACCTAGTGCACCAGGGGTGCCAGACAGACATAGAGAGAAAGAGAAAAGGAGCACCTCCATGCTCATGTTCATGAGGACCAAGGATATGAAACATTCAAGGGCCAACTCACCTAAAAATTCACCAAAAAGGATATATTGTGATACACTGAAGTCATGAAGTGGAGTTTGAAAGAGCACTCATAAGAAAAGCAAAAGTATACCAATCTAGTCAACATACTGCTAGCAACAAATTGCAAATATTCGGACCCAAAACCAGCCACAACCATCAAAAAATATAACCTGATTTAAGTGGGGTCAATATCAATGCCTGTACAGAATCCATGAACACCATATTGAGCACCAGATGTTGCACATGATTTTCCTTGGACACACTTTGACAGAGGGAGTGAAAAGGTGCAGAGTCAATGACATAGACATTGGAAGTTGGCTGAATAGTGAATTATGTGGCTGAAGACTCATTTACTGCAGAAATCATGCTTGCCTATACCACGCCCCCACACACACTGTTCCCCATGGAATTCAGTGAATGAATCTGTGGTGCTGGCCTCCTTTTATTGGTTCCATGGATCAGGCCTCCCCACATCAGTAATCGACAAGCATGGTGAAAAACTCCAAGTTGACCCAAGGAGAAGTCATTAGTGTGCATGCTAATGCAGACCAGTCTACACAAAAGTGGCCATGGACCAGTCAGGCCATATTTTTTCTACAATGGGTCATGGATACAATTCAAGTAGAATACATGAGACTGATGATTATGTGATGGAAGTTGACTCTGGGGCTGGAGAGTGGAAAAGCATTTAGGGAGACCACAATAACTGCATTTACAGAATTCCTCTACTTTGTAAGCAGAAAACATTTGGCATCCCTATGTTTTCTTGGCTCTGGAGTATGGAGCCAACCACCATCATTCCATGAACAGAGTTGCACAGTCACTTAAGTTTTGCTAATGGACAAAATGTTTACAGATGCAGATAAAAAAAGCCTTTAACCAGGTTACAATGTGTTTAATATGTACATAGTCTTAAGAAAAAGAAAAAGAGCAGATAGTCATAGAAAGAGTTTCAAAATAATAAAATAAGATTTTTCAAAAAATAATAAAATAATATAAAGAAAAAATCCACATAAAGTACATATATGTATATATCTAATATGTTATTTTATTGTCTGAATTTTTTGATTGCAGATGAATAAATAACAGCTGCTAAAAAACACTGGCTGACAAAGGCTGCTTGATCACACCAACCTATACTTTGAAAAATGTCTTTAATTCAAAATGGATGTCAAAATGTGTTTTGCTTTGAGGAAGAGATTATGTTTTTGTATCCCTTTCCCTCAAAAAAACAAAAAGGTTCTGTGAATTCACTTAGAGTTAAAAAGAATTGTGTTTGATCCGGGAAGATACTTTTAAAATTCTGGCTATAGACTTAAAAAAATAAACTTAAAAAAAACTTTAAAGACACATAATGTATATTTTACCTGGCCAAACATAAAACAATACATTATCTCTAACTCACTTGTACAAACATACATTCCAGAATTATGTTAGTACAGATATGCATGTTACACTTAAAAGTTTATATGTTTTCAGAAAAATTGAATCCAACAACAATAAAAACAGATGTCTCAGGTGATAAAAACAACCCAGAGCACATCTGCTATAGCTTTCTTAGCATGCTGCTTCCAGAACAGCTTTAAGGCTGCTACCTGAGATGGTTCACCCTCACAGACAACTCCAGGAAGGAGTTACCATTGTCATGATTTTTTCAGGATCCCTCAAAGATTTCAGCACCCACAGACAAAAAATCATTTAGAAAAAACAATGCACATATCCCCAAAAGATGGGTTATGGAAGTTTCTCATCATTTCCCTGAGGATTACAAGTCATTATTGATAACAGACAAAGAACAAAAAAGATTTAACTAAGGATATAAGGTCCAGGGATCATATTCTGAAAAGATGAAGGGAGAATAGAGAAAGGACAGTATAAAGGGTTAGAATATTATTCTATTTTTAAACTACAAAAGCAACTTTAGCTTTAAACATTTTACATTGGTATGGACTTTTGTATAGTGATACTAATTTAAGTTTATTTTTTGTATCATGTATGCATGTTTCAACTCTTGTTTGGGTTAGTGTGCTTATTTGGCTTATTGAAAATGTACTATATAATTAATAAATAGAGGTAAATAGTTTCTCATTTATGGTAAACAGTTTTGTAGCCCGTCATATAAGGTATGTTTTCAAGGTTAAACAGGTAGGTTTAGGAAGATAGATGGTCTTCAAACACATCAAAGATATAGAGTATATGGCACATCAGATGTTTAATAACTTTGAGGTCTTTCATGACTATGAGACATGTGTGCTCCTGACAGCACCAATCTACTTCAGAGAAGATGATGGACATCAAGAAACCTCCATATGGAATTTACTTTCTTTGTGGCAAAAGCTAGCCTTTTAAAAAATAAAATGCCCTTGCCGCAACTACTGACCGTGTGTTTTCCAAATTATACAAACAGAACCTAAAGGAAAGTGACTGCCAAACTTTGACAAGATAAGGTATGACAGTTCACTGAAATTACCTGCTTCTCAAAAATGACTATCAGATATACAGGGTGTGTAGATCAAATATATATATGCCCAATGTTGCAGAAAACTTTGGGTGATTTTCCAGGCAGCCAGACATCCCTGTCATTAGGTAATATTAGATTCTTTTGGGGAATTTGGTGAAGTTAAGACTTAACTAATATGAGGACCAGAAGTTTCAGTGGATAGAAATCAAGACCAACCAGAAAAATATTAGTTGTTGAGCCTATACTATAACTATAAGACCACTGGATGCATAAGAGGTTCCGCACACATCATTTGCCTTGAGGCTTGCTACAGGGTTACTTATGACTTCCCAGAGCCACCTTTAAGAGGTACTGTTTGTTTTTACATGTGCCATCACCTCTGTTCATAGGTGATATTTTTCTTGTGATACATTAATCTCTTTCACACTTTGCCAACACTGAAGAAGGTCAGGGAAATGCTGGCAACTGTGTTATGTAGTGGAATTAGCATAGGGCAAAATGACTCTTCCCTAGATGTCACTTTAACACCAACTCACTGGTGAGCATGGTCCTCCTTCTTCTGCTACTATCTTACATCAAAGTTAACTATATGTAAGCATTTGGGTGACTCATATCCTGGTATTCTGACTATATAGGATTTGTCAAATCAGAAATAGTTATGGTAATAAATTGAGGAAATTTCAGGACCAAATAATGCTATCCTATATCCAGCATCCATTCAAGGTAAATGACATGAGCTTGTCAGATTTCAATTTAGCCTGGAAGAATTGCCAAATCATAATCGATTCCCTTCCAAGACCACTCTTCTTGTAAAAACTCAACTGAGAAAACCTTCCTGAAATCTGAGGAATGGAAAAATAACAGAAAATTAAATGCATAATGGAGTGGACAGTGATTTGTATATAAGAGGGTGCTTAGATTTGAACTACAATGACACTACACCATAATTTACCTCAACAAAACAAAAACTGAAACTAATTTTGTATGAAAATGAGCAATAAAAGTGTGAAGTGAAAAGACCAGTGTTGGAAACCAACCATGACAAAAATTCTTAGCACCAAGGTTAAGACATAGGGATTTAGAAAATAATGGTAAAGAATATAAAGACGTGAAAGAAAATAATAAAATGGAGGAACATACTGGATAATATTGGGAGAGGAATCCGCTGAGTATTGAAATTTACCTGCATTTAATTTCCAATTGCTTAAACTACCCCTAACCACAAAAGGTAAGAGCAAGGTAAAAGACTGCATTATCATGATACAAGGAAATGAACATACCAGTTGAAGGTTGTGGGCTACATTCATAGTTAAACATTCCATTGTAGAACAAAACAAGTTATACTTACATCCTAGATCAAAACATTCTGTAGGCAAACTACTCCCTGGGTAGAATCCAAAGTTACCTTTTTAAGGGAACTGAAACCTTAGTTGGATCCTTAGACTTTTGTGTGAGGTAGGAACATATCTGTTTCTCTATTCCTAAACTACAAGGTCTAACTATTAGCCATACCTGTTGACAATACCCTTCAAAGAGCAGAAATCTCTGACCTAAATCTTGGTGAGAACTTTGAAGTAGAAACACAATAACTCCAGCACTTGGGAGGCAGAGGCAGGTGAATCTCCGTGATTTTGAGGCCAGCCTTGTACACAGAGTGAGTTCCAGGACAGCAAGAGCTGTCAAACAGAGAAAACCAGAAACCCAAAACCAAAACAAACAAAAAGCCTACAATAACCTGAAAGAACTAGAGGTAAGTTCCAAGTCTCTGGCCTTTGGAAAACATGGCAATTCGCTCACATTTTCAGGCTGTCTGTATAGACCAGCTGTCTAGATGAATAAACCTTTGTCTTAGATGAACTTCTTATTTTTAGATTGAACAAAAAAGACCCACAGTAAAAGACAGTAAACAAAGACAGTTGGCTAGAAATGTAATGACATTTTATAACCAAATTTTAAATAAAAATTGAGCAACATACAGAAGAATAGAAATAGTAAGGATTTGGAGTCTTTTAGAAATAATCTTATAATATCTGAAAATAAAAGCTAGTTAGTAAGAAATTCCACAAGGAAAAATGTTCAAGTACTTACTTCTAATTACAGTAGATCGGGTTGTAGTATGGTGGTACACACCTTTAATCCCAGCACTGTGGAGGCAGAGACAGGTCGATCTATCTGTGTTTGAGGCCATCATTTCTAAAGAATGAGTTTCAGGACAGGTATCAAAGCTACTCAAAGAAACCCTGTAAAGAAATGGAAAAAAAGAGAAGAAAAAGAAGATAGAAAGAAAGAAAAAAGAAAAAGAAAACCCAAAACAAACAAAAGAAAAAAAAAGCAAACCCCTAGTAGTTTAGTTAAAATAGATGTTGGAATTGAATTAGTATCAACATGAAGCAGAGAAAATATTCAGTGTTGATCACTCTAAGAAAAAAAGCATAGGATCATATGAGAAGTTAGAACAAAAATGTTATATGATTTAAATTTGCTAATGATAGGCAAATCTCCATTCTATTGTACAATCATGGCTAGTCATTGGTTACTGGTAGTGGTTGAAAACATTTCTTAAAAGTGAGAAGGTATAAGCCCAGTTATATGGAACATTCTGGAAAGGAATTTGACTGTCAAAATCTCAGAAACATGAAATGGCATGGGTTTGTCAAGGAATTGTGCATTTGTCTTAAGCATTGTAGAAATCCCAAGCCACTTTTTATAGTATTATTGTTAAGAAGATTAGAAGCTTTAAGAGCTGTGGAGATGGCTCAATAAATAATGGAATTTTCTTCTGGTCATAAGAACAATATTCTGTTTTCCTGAATCCAAGTAAAAAGCCATTAGAAGGACATATTGCAAAAATTCCAACAAATATGATCTAGGAGATGGAACTATCTGTATCCTTGGAGACTTGGAAGCCAATAGTTTCTCAACATGATGATTTAAAGCCAATGAGATGTCTAATTGTAAATACAGCACAGAAAGAAGGATCTGAGTACCTGCAACCAAAGTTATTTTCTGTCCATACTTTACCAGGCCTGTAAAGAAATGCACCCAAGCACACACACACACACACACACACACACACCACGACAGAAACACACAATCACTCAAAATCTCACACACCCAAAGAATAAAATATTTTGATAATGTAATTCTCCAAGTGTTTCCCATTTCAAACAACACGTTAGGGATTTTGTATAGTCTTCGTGGTTCTGAGTAAATGAGGTGGCAGGGGATGCATCTTATTTAAACATAAATGACCTGTATGTCATGGAAAATACAACTATATATCACACCCATAGTTACAGTATGATTTGTGATCTATGGACGAAAATGAAGGCTAAAGATATGAAACATCTTCATGTTTACAAAAGTATCATTCAGCACTATCATAACTTTATATAAGAACTGAATACCAAAGACAATGAAATTCATATAATGGCAAAATTTTACTATAGATATTAACATCAAAGCCATGCTTCATCTGCTCTTAGTCCAAGACATGCTGCCAATGCCTCATGTTATACTAGCTGGCAGAACTCCCAAAGAGGAGTCAAGGATGCAGTATTTTCTACTTTGTCAAATGTGAGGTCACCCAGGATGGGATCAAAGGCACCATTCTTCTGCTGGGTCATATAAAGGCAGGTACCACAATGCATGCAGCACAGACTCAGAAGAAACTCCAGAAACATTCCAAGATGCTGGCTGTCCTGTTCACAGCGGCCTTGCTGGCCCTGAGCTCTCTTCAGAGCTTCAGTGAAGGTAAGATAAAAATGGTCGTTTGTTTGGTGAATCTGCTTTTATGTAACAGATCACATGTAATTCCTGCAAGATGCAGAGAGAAAGAAGAGGATTAACAGAAAGGCAGGAATGTAGAATCAGTATCAAAGTATTGTGTTCGAACTGTCATTCCAAACAAGGAATTGAATGTTGTCATGTGCAATACAAATTTGGTTAGGGGTCGGAACAGAAGGTTGAAAAGGTAGGGCTGCATCTCTAAAGTCACCTCTCTGTGTTTAGAAGGATCAAATAGGAAGATTTACAGAAGAAAGACCCACTGTGAATATCCTATAATGAAGTAGTCAGTCGATAACAGGCATCTACACAGTTCAATGTAGAACAGAAGAAAGGACATAGGGACATTTCTGGGTAGGATACTCAAATAATTTTAAAATCCTATGTTTTGTTTCTGTCTTGTCCATTGAAATGACGACTGAAAAATTAGTTTTATAAGACCTCAAATTCTAGTTCCAAGCATAAAGATTCGATGTTTGATACCATAAATACATGTATTCAGAGATAATTTCTTTCCCTAAAAACTAGGCGGGAATGATCATGAGAATGACTCACAAATGAGTAGGAGGAACATGTAGTAATCATTGAGCTGTTGATAAAAGGAAAGAGGGCGTTTGTTTCAGTACTAAACTTGACAATTTTTGTGATGTATCAAATAAAGAACATGAGTCAGCATCTCAGATTCTAATCACAGATTCTCTGTTGCAGCATTCCCCCATGGTCCTCCTCGTCACCATGGTTTCGGTCCTAAGCATGGCCCACCCCAGGTAGGCCCACCCCAGGGAGGCAGACCTCAGCAAGGCACACCACAGCAAGGCCCACCCCAGCAAGGCCCACCCCAACAAGGAGGCCAACAGCAAAACCAAGGCCCTCAGCAAGGAAATCAGCAAGGCCCACCCCAACAAGGAGGACAACAGCAGAATCAAGGCCCTCCCCAACAAGGAGGACAACAGCAGAACCAACGCCCTCAGCAAGGAAACCAGCAAGGCCCACCCCAACAAGGAGGACAACAGCAGAATCAAGGCACTCCCCAACAAGGAGGACAACAGCAGAACCAACGTCCTCAACAAGGAAACC
This sequence comes from Neodon shergylaensis, assembly GCA_025134845.1. Lineage (NCBI taxonomy): Eukaryota > Metazoa > Chordata > Mammalia > Rodentia > Cricetidae > Neodon > Neodon shergylaensis. The sequence goes on from JABTXL010006616.1 coordinate 325,859, forward strand.
AACAAGGCCCACCCCAACAAGGAGGAGAACAGCAGAACCAAGGCCCTCAACAAGGAAACCAGCAAGGCCCACCCCAGCAAGGAGGCCAACAGCAGAACCAACGCCCTCAGCAAGGAAACCAGCAAGGCCCACCCCAGCAAGGAGGCCAACAGCAGAACCAAGGCCCTCAGCAAGGAAACCAGCAAGGCTCACCCCAACAGGGAGGCCAACAGCAGAACCAAGGCCCTCAGCAAGGAAACCAGCAAGGCCCATCCCAACAGGGAGGCAGACCTCAGGAATCTTCCCAGGACCAGGATGCTCAGTAATCAAAGATACATTATCAGGTAGAATTTGATTTCACTGTTAATGAAGCATCTTGTTTCTTATAGTTTTGAAAGCACAAGCTGTGCTAACTGAACTTTAAACACATTCATATTACATAATTTAGGTTCTCATTACTATTACTATTATTTGGATATTTACTATTTTAATATTACATTATTTGGCTAATCTGTGGTGATATCGGGAGATGATTAATATTTTGTATACTGTTCAAGTTATTGCGATTGTGAGGAACAATGCATATACATGCTTGACAACATGAATTTCATTGTTTGTTCAAGAAGTGCAATGTTATTCATAAGTTCTGCTGCCTTGTTGCTCATGCCAGAAACCCCACTGACTATGCCCGGAATAAGAAATATAAATAAATGAGAAATCAAGGCATCAAGTTAACTTTTAAAAGTTATCATTCCTTTTTACCATCCCCATCAATAAAGGCTTCCACTAATTCCTTCAACAGTTTACTAGAAATACACACAGATCTTTGCTTCAACAGCACATATCCTAAAATTTGGAACAATACTGATGAGATTATCTTGGCCTCTGTGCAAGGATTTCACATAAATTTGTGAAGCATTCCATATTAAAAGATTACACACACAGATGTTTCCTTATCTTCATAGTACCCTTATATTAATTTATTTTTTAAAAATAAACATCCTCAATAGTTCATAGAGACAGCATGTTTGTATTCATATCCATGGTGGTTTTGTTTCTTTGCAGTAGTGAGCCATAACTTTCTGTGGCTCTTGCTGTCTTTGGTTAGTTTTATATCCTGTCAATGGACTTTCATTTGATTTTTGTTTTTCACTAATATAAAATTTGCCTTAGTAACCCAACTTTATAAATATGTCTTATAGTTTAAATGAGTTTCTGAGATAAGGTTCTTATAGACCAGGCTGGCTTCAAACTTGCTGGGTGGCCAAGTATACCCTTGAATTCCTAATCATCTTCCCTCAACTTCCCAAGTGCTGTGATTATATGCACGTGCCTTAATCACCTATTCACCAATTTAACATCAAATGCATTCTCGCTAAAGCCATATAACCAATAAAATATATTTGGTTCGTTTTTATTTCAGAGTGCATCATATGCTAAATGGATACAAAAATGAATAAAAATAACCAGAAAGGGAAGGGACAAAGAGTACAGAAAGAGAAAAAAGACATGGACTTCTATCTACATCATTAAAGGTGTTAAAAAGGGATGAGAAACTTCATCTTGTTATGATTTTTTTATAACTTCTCTTTGTGTTTGTTTCTTTCAGATAATGAGTAAGAAAATACTGGCTTTGGTGGATTGGGCAACTGAATAATGTGGCCATAATCTATCTTTTTAATAACAATAAAATCATAAGCATGCCATTTCTGACTCTTGTCTTTATTTATGGTTGTAGGTTGAGCTGGAATTTGACAAACTTAGACACAATTTATGATCACCCAGGAACTTATAACATAGATGCTTCTAACTTTCTATCTTCCTACGTCCACAAAGAATCTGACAAATGAAAAAATTTAATCTCACACACACACAACTATCTTCTCATACAAAACTATTTGTATAAACATAATATACATGTACTTATACACACATATTGTATGTATTTCATAAAACTTCAACTGTTTCTCTTCCTTTTAGAGAAATAGAAAAGAAAGAATAATTGGGAAGAAAAGTTTAAAGTAGACATTCTTAGTATTTACAAAATAATTAATTTAATTGTTATTAGTTATTAATCTGTTTTTCCAAATTATTTTCCTTTAATACACTACATTTTCTCCATTCATGTTCCCAAAAGATTGTCTTCCAAAGTATATTCAGTATTTTATTAAAGCCTACATAGATTCCATAAATAGGCCATAAGATAAAACTTTAAAGGATAAAATACTTGAAGTCCACCAGAAATTATTTTGAGGCCTACAATTTTTTTCTTGCCTAGGACTCCCCATATAATTGCAAGTAAATACATGTGATAATAATGTAATTTGGCTAACTAAGTTCTTAGGAATCTATCAATGTCTGGAAAACCCACTATTGCCTTATATTTCCCCAACTCACAGATGATTAAACAACATTTTCTTGTACTACAGCAAATTTTACATCATATATAACATAATTAGCTCACTATATATATATTTATATATATACATATATACGTTCATATAGGCACACACACATATATTTAAATAAACATATTTAGATAGAAATCTTTGAGATATTTCAAAAGCCTTAGGCCACTTCTCATTACTAACTTTAGTAAAATTAGAATTAGGATTTCATTTTAGGAAGATTTTAAATTTATTAGAAGCTGGGCGGTGGTGGCGCACGCCTTTAATCCCAGCACTTTGGAGGCAGAGGCAGGCGGATCTCTGTGAGTTCGAGACCAGCCTGGTCTACAATAGCTAGTTCAGGACAGGCTCCAAAACCACAAAGAAACCCTGTCTCGAAAAACCAAAAATAAATAAATAAATAAATAAATTTATTAGAATTTTAAAACATACTGAATTATGGTTTTGAAAATGGTTAAGCACACTTGCTGCTATTGCAGAGGATACAGATTTGTTTCCCAGCACCCACACAGCAGTGCAAAACTGCCTATAACTCCAGAAATATTTTGTCTTTTGCTGGCCTCTGCAGGTTCTGAGTGCATGTAGTACTCATACACATTCAGGCAAACACTCTTATGTATAAAATAATATAAGCAGATATTTAACTAACATCTGAGTTACAAAAATCATAGTTTACCACAAAGCGATTCTCAAGGTATTAAACATCCCCCAGTGCCATGGACTACTTCTCATTGCCTGCAAGATGTAGGACTCTCAACTATTTATCCAGCACCATGTCCGTCTGCATGCTGACATGGTCCCTGGTATTATGATAATGGAGTAAACGTCTGAAACTGTAAGCAGCCAATTTAATTAAATGGTTTCCATTAAAAGAGTTGCCATAATTATGATGTCTCTTCACAGTAATAGAAACCCTAACTAAGCCATTTGGCAAAAGGGACTGGAGCAGTGCCATAATAATCTTGACTTTTTTTTTGGTGGTATTTGGATTTTGGTGCTTTTGGGTTAGGAAAGCAGTGGAATGCTGTAAGCATTGCTTAATAGGTCATACTAGCAGAAGCTTGAATGAGGGCAGAGGAGTTTAATTCATAGGACAGAGTCTCAGCCACAGTAGGCAAACTGACCACTGATTTCCAGCTTCCTGGCTCTGTAAAGAATAAAAATTTTGATTCCAAGTGGGATAGTTTTGAATATACAATTCTTCAAACAAGGGCAAATGATTTGGGAAGTATGACAGGATTAGATTTTTTCTCAAGAATAAAAAATGCCTTGTTCTAGGCATTGTTTCATAATGGCAAAGGCACAGTATTCTCCAAAATGCCTTCGTGATGTCAGACTGAGGTAGGCTGTCACACAACTGGGGTACACTGTAGTAACTTGGTCACATTGGAGAGTTCCCGTTTATCTGGAGATATCTTAGGTACAGACAATAGTCTCTACTGCAAAGGAGTCTAAATAAAAGTAAGTCTGTGTCTATGGAACTATTTTTATGTTTCTCTTTTGACAGGCTTTTACTAAATTTGAAATGTATGAAATTATTTATAGCCTAGTCAATAATGGCTTTTTCAAGTGGGAACTTCTCCTACAAGAAGGCTTCAAGGATAGGTTTTCCTCTTTGAGAATCAGTTCTTCTCAAGACCTTAAATTGATAAAATCAACTTGTTTGGTGTCTGAAGTTTCCTTTCTGTGACTTCAACTAAAGAGTTTTTTTTTTTTCATAATGAACAGTTTCCAGAAATCAGTTCCTTTTGTCTTCTCCCACCTTTTCCAATTGGAAGAGCATTGATGTGGTATTGATAAAATTCAGGCAGACTCCATCAAACTGATGAATATTTGCTATAAGTTGGCTCTGAGGCTGAAGAGTGGAAAAGAATTTGAAGATTTGATTCAACACATTTATTGTGTAGGCACATGACACATGTAATTTCTATGGTGTCTTGGCCCTGTGGTGTGAAGCCAACCACAATGATGTCATGAGCTAAGTTGCATAGTGGTTTACATTTTTCTCATACAGACAAAAATGGTTATAGAGCTAAATGAAAATGTCTCTAAGGAAATTATAATAACTTTACAATGTACATAGGATTAAGGAAATAGAAAAAGATTATAGATGATCATAAAAATAGCTTAAAACTAATGAGGCAAAATCTTTTCTTAGTAAAGTAATATAAAGATAAAAGTCATGCAAAAATAAAAAAAATGAAAATTCTTTCACAACACTGTACTTGCTTTTACAACCCTTCATATTTGGTTTGGTGATGGTGGTGGTAGTATTTATGTATTTCCTTTCTTTGAAGATTTCTGGTATGAGGTTACCTGTTGGCTGTGTTTTTATAGGTGCAGCCAACTTCCTTGAGTTTGAGTTTTCTTTATGTTTTCAGCTTTACTTTCTGTAGGACTGGATTTGTGTGTAGGTATTGTTTCAATCTGGTTTTCTCCTGGAATCTTGTTTTATCCACCTATGGTGATTGAGAGCTTTGCTGAATATACTAGTCTGTGCTTTCATCCTTGATCTCTTCATGTCTGCTGAGCATCTGTCCAGGACCTTCAGGCTTTCATGGTTTCCATTGAGAAGTCAGGTATAATTTTGATAGGTTTGCCTTTATTGGGTTACTTGTTTTTTTTGTTGTTGTTGTTGTTTTTTGTTTTTGTTTTTGTTTTCCTTTGCAGTTCTTTGTATTCTTTCTTATGCTATGTGTTTGGGTTTGGGCCAGGGTTTTTTCTTTTGTCCAGTTTATTTGATGTTCTGTAAGTTTCTTGTCTCTTCATAGCTATGTCCTTCTTTAGGTTGGGAAATTTTTCATATATGATTTTGTTGAATATATTTTCTGTGCCTTTTAACTGGAGTTATTCTCCTTCTGTTCATATTATTCTTAGGTTGGTCTTTTTATGGTGTTCCAGATTTCCTGGATGTTTTGTGCAAGGAATTTGTTGGATTTAACATTTTCTTTGACCAATGAAAAATTTCCTTTATTGCATCTTTGATATCTGAAATTGTCTCTTCCTCTTCTATTCTATGCTTGCATCTGTGGTTCCTATTCACTTTCCCAGATTTTCCATTTTAGGAATTCTTTTAGTTTATATTTTATTTATTGCCACTATTTCAATTTTGAAGCCTTGAACTATTTGCTTCACCTGTTTAATTTTTTTCTTGGATTTCTTTAAGTGATTTATTAATTTCTTCCAATTTTTTCTTTGTCTTTTCTTCCCTTTCTTTTTTTATTTTTTTATTTTTTATATTATTTACTTATTTATCTATTTATTTATTTATTAAAGATTTCTGCCTCCTCCCCGCCACTGCCTCCCTTTTCCCTCCCCCTCCCCTGATCAAGTCCACCTCCCTCATCAGCCCAAAGAGCAATCAGGGTTGCCTGCCCTATGGGAAGTCCAAGGACCACCCACCTCCATCCATGTCTAGTAAGGTGAGCATCCAAACTGCCTAGGCTCCCACAAAGCCAGTATGTGCAGTAGGATCAAAAACCCATTGCCATTGTTCTTGAGTTCTCAGTAGTCCTCATTGTCCGCTATGTTCAGCGAGTCCGGTTTTATCCCATGCTTTTTCAGACCCAGGCCAGCTTTCCTTGGTGAGTTCCCGATAGAACATCCCCATTGTCTCAGTGTGTGGGTGCACCCCTCGTGGTCCTGAGTTCCTTGCTCGTGCTCTCTTTCCTTCTGCTCCTGATTTGGACCTTGAGATTTCAGTCCAGTGCTCCAATGTGGGTCTCTGTCTCCTTTCATCGCCTGATGAAGGTTAATATTCAGGAGGATGCCTATCTGTTTTTCTTTGGGTTTACCTTCTTATTTAGCTTCTCTAGGATCACGAATTATAGGCTCAATGTCCTTCATTTATGGCTAGAAACCAAATATGAGTGAGTACATCCCATGTTCTTCTTTTTGGGTCTGGCTTACCTCACTCAGGATAGTGTTTTCTATTTCCGTCTACTTGCATGCAAAATTCAAGAAGTCATTGTTTTTTACTGCTGAGTAGTACTCTAATATGTATATATTCCATACTTTCTTCATCCATTCTTCCATTGAAGGGCATCTAGGTTGTTTCCAGGTTCTGGCTATTACAAACAATGCTGCTATGAACATAGTTGAGCCTATACTTTTGTTGTATGATAGGGCATCTCTTGGGTATATTCCCAAGAGTGGTATTGCTGGGTCCAGGGGTATGTTGATCCCGAATTTAAAAAAAATATGATAATTTCATTAGATGCTGAAAAAGCATTCGACAAAATTCAACACCCCTTTATGATAAAGGTCTTGGAGAGATTAGGGATAAAAGGGTCATACCTAAATATAATAAAAGCTATTTACAGAAAGCCGATAGCTAACATTAAATTAAACGGAGAAAAACTCAAAGCCATCCCACTAAAATCAGGGACATGACAAGGATGTCCACTCTCTCCATACCTCTTCAATATAGTGCTTGAAGTTCTAGCAATAGCAATAAGACAACATAAGGGGATCAAGGGGATTCGTATTGGAAAGGAAGAAGTTAAGCTTTCGTTATTTGCAGATGATATGATAGTATACATAAGCGACCCCAAAAACTCTACCAAAGAATTCCCTTTCTTTAAGGGAATTTTCACTTCTTCTTTAAGGTCTTCTATCATCTTCATAAAATTATTTTTAATGTATTTTTTTCTACTTCATCTGTGTTGGAATGTTAAGGGCTTGCTGTTTTAGAACTACTAGTTTCTGGTCATGCCATATTGATCATTATGTTGTTAAATGAATTCTTATACTGCTTTCTACCCTTTTGTGTTTGGGGTAATTATAGATACAGGCATTGATTATTCTTCCAATTGAGGCAATGTCTAGAAAGCCAACAGCCAATAACAAACTAAATGGAGAGAAACTCAAAACAATCCCATTAAAATCAGGAACAAGACAAGGCTGTCCACTCTCTCCATATCTATTTAATATAGTACTCAAAGTTATATCTAGACCAATAAGACAACAAAAGGAGGTCAAGGGTGCTAAAGGCCTCAGTATTATACAGTAATTGCTCATCCATCTTTTCACAAGTGACTTTCTGGAACCAAGGAATCTGATAAGGCTAAAATAAAAGGCAAGGCTTTTTGGCATTATTGCTTTGTGAATAAATGACTGTCCTTTGTTGTAGATTTTTTGCTGTACCTAAACTCCCTTTCTGTTATATATTTGGGAATTAATTCCTTAATTTAGAACAGTTTCCCACTGCCCGGGCCTGCAATTATCTTTTTCAACAGGCATTTGGGTCCAGGCATAGAGCATTCAACTTAAGGTATTCTCAGATATCCAAAGACAACAGCTTGGGCAGGTAGTATTTCTGTGTCCTTGGATATCTGTGAATTAATTACCCCACAAATAAACAAACAATCACTGCTAAAAAATATTAGATTGAACGGGACCTTAAGTGTCTTTTGGCCATTTGAACTTCGTCTGCTGAGAATTCTCTTTTCAGTTCAGTACCCCATATTTTAATTGGGTTATTAGAGTTTTAATGTTTACTTTCTTGAGTTCCTTATATATTTTGGAGATCAGAGCTTTGTCTGATGTGGGGTTTGTGAAGATCTTCTCCCATTCGTTCGGTTGCCTTTTTGTCTTAATGATAGTGTCCTTTGTATTACAGAAGCTTGTCAGTTTCAAGGTATCCCATTTATTCACTGTCGCTCTTGTTGTCTGTGCTGCTGGGGTTCTACATACGAAGTGTGTAGATGGAGCTGTGGGCAGCGTTCCTGCCACCAGCTCCTGTCCGCCTGGCTAGCTTATGCCCTGAAATAACAGCACACAAATTGTATTCTTTTAAACACTGCCTGGCCCATTAGCTCTAGCCTCTTCTTGGCTAACTCTCACATCTTGACTAACCCTTTTCTAATAATCTGTGTAGCACCACGAAGTGGTGGCTTACCAGAAAGGTTTCTAGTGTACATTCATCTTGGGCTGGAGCTTCATCGCATCTGCCTCACTTCCTTCTACCCAGCAATCTGGTCTGTCTACTCCACCCACCTAAGGGCTGCCCTATCAAATGGGCCAAGGCAGTTTCTTTATTAACCAATGAAATTAAATCCTCCATCAGAAGTGGTCTCCTGTGCCCATGTGTTGCAGACTACTTCCCACTTTCTCTTCTATCAGGTTCAGTGTGGTGAGATTAATACTGGGGTCTTTAATCCATTTGGACTTGAGTTTTGTGCATGGTGATAGATATGGATCTATTTTCATTGTTATACAGGTTGACATCCAGTTATGCCAGCACCATTTGTTAAAGATGCTTTCTTTCTTCCATTGTATAATTTTAGCTCCTTTGTCGAAAATCAGGTGTACACAGTTTTGTGGGTTAATATCCAGGTCTTCAGTTCAATTCCCTTGGACAACATCTCTGTTTTGGTGCCAATACCAAGGTGTTTTCATTATTGTAGCTCTGTAACAGAGTTTGAAGTCAGGGGTGGTAATGCCTCTGGAAGTACTCTTATTGTATAGGATTATTTTGGCTATCCTGGGTTTTTTTGTTTTTCCATATAAAGTTTATTATTATTCTCACAAGGTCTGTGAAGAATTTTGTTGGGATTTTGAGGGGGATTGAATTGAATCTATACATTGATTTTGGTAGAATTGCCATTTTTACTATGTTGATCCTCCCAATCAAAGACCATGGGAGATTGTTCCATTTTCTGGTATACTCTTCAATTTCTTTCTTCAAAGACTTAAAGTTCTTGTCAAATAGATCTTTAATTTCCTTAGTTATTTTTATCACAAGATACTTTATGCTATTTGTGGCTATTGTGAAAGGTGATGTTTCTCTGATTTCACTCTCTGCTTCTTTATCCTTTGTGTATAGAAGGGCAACTGATTTTTTGGAGTTTATCTTATATCCTGCCACATTAATAAAAGTGTTTATCAGCTGTGGGAGTTCTTTGGTAGAGTTTTGGGAGTTGGTTATGTACACTATCATATCATTTGCAAATAATGAAAGTTTGACTTCTTTCTTTCCAATTCAAATCCCCTTGATCTTCTTATGCTGTCTTATTGCTATTGCTAGAACTTCAAGCACTATATTAAAGAAGTATGGAGAGAGTGGACAGACTTGTCTTGTTCTTGATTTTAGTGGAATGGTTTGGAGTTTCTCTCCATTTAATTTAATGTTAGCTGTCAGCTTGCTGTATATTGCTTTTATTATATTTAGGAATGAACCTTGTGTCCCTAATCTCTCCAAGACCCTTATCATAAAGGGGTATTGAATTTTGTCAAAGGCTTTTTCCTCATCTAATGAAATGATCATATTTTTTTTCTTTCAGATTATTTATATGATGGATTACATTGATAGATTTGCATATGTTGAACCAGCCCTGCCTCTCTGGGATGAAGCCTACTTGATCATAATGTGTAATTTTTGGATGTGTTCTTGTATTCAGTTTGCCAGTATTTTATTGAGAATTTTTGCATCGAAGTTCATGAGTGAGATTGGTCTCTAATTCTCATTCTTGGTTGAGTCTTTATGTGGTTTTGGTGTCAGGGTAACTGTGGCTTCATAAAAGGAGTTTGGCAATGATTCTTCTGTTTTCATTTTGTGAAACACATTAAGGCATATAGGTATTTGTTCTTCTTGGAAATTCTGGTAGAATTCTGCATTGAAGCCATCTGGTCCAGGTCTTTTTTTGGTAGGGAGGTTTCTGATGACAGCTTCTAATTCCTTGCGATTTACAAGTCTATTTAAATTGTTCACCTGGTCTTGATTTAATTTTGGTATATGTTACTTATCTAAATATTGTCCATTTCTTTCACATTTTACAATTTTGTGGCATACAGGCTTTTGTAGTAAGATCTAATGATTCTCTGAATTTCCTCTATGTGGTTATGTCCCCCTTTTCATTTCTGATCTTGTTAATTTGCATGTTCTCCCTCTGCCATTTGATTAGTTTGGATAGGGTTTTGTCAATCTTGTTAATTTTCTTCAGGAACCAGCTTTTTGTTTCATTGATTCTTTGGATTATTTTCTGTGTTTCTATTTTGTTGATTTCAGTCCTCAGTTTGATTATTTCCAGTCTTCTACTCCTCCTGGGTCAATCTGCTTCTTCTTTTTTTTTAGAGCTTTCAGGTGTGCTGTTAAGTCTCTAATGTGTGCTTTCTCCATTTTCTTTATGTGGGCACTTAGTGCTATGAACTTTCCTCTTAGCACTGCCTTCATAGTGTCCCATAGGTTTGGGTATGATGTGTCTTTATTTTCATTGAATTCAAGGAAGACTTTAAGTTCTTTCTTTATTTTTTCCTTGACCCAGGGGTGGTTCAGTAGTTGACTGTTCAGTTTCCATGAGTCTGTAGGCTTTCTGGCATTATAATTTTTGTTGAATTCTAATTTTATTTCATGGTGAGCCAATAGTACACAGGTGGTTACTACAATTTCTTGTATCTATGGATGTTTGGTTTGTTAACAATTATGTGATCAATTTTTGAGAAGGTTTCATGAGATGCTGAGAAGATGGTATATTATTTTCTGTTTGGGTAGAATGTTCTATAGATGTCTGTTAAGTTCATTTGGTTCATTACATGTGTTAGTTCTCCTATTTCTCTGTTAAGTTTCTGTCTGGTTGTCCTGTGCATTGGTGAGAGAAGAGTGTTGAAATCTACTATTAGAGTGTGGGGTTTGGTGTATGCTTTAAGTTCTAGTAATGTTTTTTTTTAACATATGTGGGTGCTTTTATATTAGGGGAGTTGATATTCAAGATTGAGACTTCCTCCTGATAAATTGTTCCTGTTATGAGTATAAAGTGTCCATCTCCATCTCTTCTCATTGATTTGAGTCTGAAATCAATTTTATTAGATATTAGTATAGCCAAACCCGCTTGTTTCTTTGGTCCACTTGATGAGAAACCTTTTCCCAACCCTTTACTCTGAGTAGATGTCGTCTTTGTGGTTGAGGTGTGTTTCTTGTAAACAGCAGAATGTTGTATCCTGTTTTCGTATCCATTCTCTTAACCTGTGCCTTTTTATAGGTGAATTGAGTCCATTGATATTAAGCAATATTAATGACAAGTGGTTGTTAACTCTAGTTTTTTTCTTATGGTAGTGTTTGTGTGTTTCCCTTTTTTGAGTTGTGCTGGAGGAAAGTTGTCAGATGATTGTGATATTATGGATGTTGTTGTCTTCCTTGGTTTGTGATTTTCCTTCTAATATTTTCTGTAATGCTGGGTTTGTGGCTACATATTTTTTAAATCTGCTTTAGTCCTGGAATATCTTCCATGGTCTTTTAGTGTCTGGAGCACGTCTATCCAAGACCTTTTGGCTTTTATGGTTTCCATTGAGAAGTCAGGTGTAATTCTAATAGGTTTCCCTTTATAAGTTATTTGACCTTTTTCCCTTGCAGCTCTAAATATTCATTCTTTATTCTGTACGTTTTGTGTTTTTGATTATTATATGGCTAGGGGATACTTTTTTTTGTTTTTTTGATCCAGTCTAAAAAAAAAGTCTTTGTGTTCTGTATTCTTCTTGTTCCTACATAGGAATATCCTTCTTTAGGTTGATAAAGTTTTCTTCTATAATTTTGTTGAATATATTTTCTGGGCCTTTGAGCTGTAATTCTTCTTCTTCTACCCCTATTATTCTTAGGTTTGGTCTTTTCATGGTGTCCCAGATTTCCTGGATGTTTTGTGTTAAGAATTTGTTGAATTTGTTTTGTTCTTTAATCAATGAGTTTATTTCCTCTATAGTATCTTTAGTGTCAGAGATTCTTTCTTCTATCTCTTGTATTCTGTTGTTAATACTTGTCTCAGTAGTTCCTGTTCGTTTACCCAGATTTTCCATATCCAGCCTTCCCTCAGTTTGTGTTTTCTTCATTACCTCCATTTCACTTTTCAAGTCTTGAACTGTTTCCATTACCTGTTCAATTGCTTTTTCTTGGTTTCCTTGGGTATCTTTGAGAGATTTATTCATTTCCTCTATCTTTTTGTTTGTGATTTCCTTTACTTTACAGCAGTTTCCACATCCTGTTTAAGGTCCTTTATTATTTTCCTAATGTTCCTTTTAAAGTTTATTTCTTCTACTTCTTCTGGAGTAGTGTGTTCAATTCTTCTTGTTGCATGATCCCTGGATTCTGGTGTTGTCATGTTGCCTTTCAGGTTGTTGGAGCAATTCTTGCATTGTTGCCTACCCATCTCTTCCTTCAACTGGAGCCAGGAGAGGCTTGACATCTTGGTCCAATCTTTGCTGGGAATGATTCTCTGGGTGGATCTTCTCACTGCAGGAGCAGTATGTCCCCCTCTGGGTGGATAGTCTTAGTGTAGAAGCAGGAACACTTCCTGGGACAAGGACCCATCTGGATGGAACTACTTAGCACAGAAACAGGGACTCCTGGTAGTCCAAGGACCCCCACAGACAAAAGGCACAAACTTAGGGGGAGGGCATGGTCGAGTGGAACACAGAAGACCCTGCAACAGAAGCTGAAGGTGCCCTTGTGGGGACCTTCCAGCCTGCCTGGCCTGCAGACACTCACCCCTCTGAGTGTATAGCCTTAGTGCAGGAGCAGGAACTGTTCCTGGGCCAAGGACCTTGTAGACAATAGGACAGACTTGGGGAAGCCGGGTCATGTGTACCAATGAAGCCCCTGCAGCAGGAGTTGAGGGGACCCTGTGCTCCCTTCCGGAAAGTCCACCCTGGGGATGGCACACACTCACCTGTCTGGATTGATCTCCTCAGCACAGAAACAAGGACGTCTGCTAGTCCAAGGACCCCACAAACAAAAGGGCCAAGATACAATTCTTCAAAGAAATGAAAAGAATTGGGAAATGTGTATGGGTTAGATTTTGTTTCCTAAAAATGGTTTCTCTTTTTCATTCTAGCTTGCTCCAGGATGGTCTCATGATGGTAAGACACAGTGCAACAACATTCTCTAAAATGCCTTGGTGATTTCCCTGAGGTAGGCTGTCAGAAAACTGGAGCATATTGCAGTAATACAGCCACCTTGGAGAGTTCTCTTTATATCAGGGGATCTCTCAGGTGGAGAGTACAGTCACCACTGTAAAATAGCCTCCTGGGGAAAACAAGTCATGTAGTTCTTGAACATCTTAGCAAGTATACTATTGTCTATCTCTCTTTTTGACAGGAAGTTACTAGATTTGAACTGTATACAATTATTTACACACTAATAGATACTGGGTTTTTTAAGGGACAGCTTCTTCTCCAAGGAGCCTTCAAGGACAGGTTGTCCTCTTGATAAATAAGAATTTTTCAAGAACTTAAACTGATAAAAACTTGTTTACTATCTATATATTCTTATCTATGGATTCAGTTAAGAAATTGACATCTAAAAATGTTTATAGAAATCTGTTCATTTTGCCTTCTGAAAAAGTTTCCAATTGAGACAACAGTGATGGGCATGGATACAATTCAGGCAGAATCCATCAGACAGATGCTTATTTGCAGGAAGTTTTCTTTGGGGCTCCAGACTAGAAGAGCATTTGGAGAGTCACAAGTTACTGCTTTTACAGGATGCCTCCACTGTGTAGACAAAGGATACTAGGAGTTTCTATGGTTTTTTACACTGGGGCAGAACATATACTTATTCACTGCAAGCTGACCTGATTCCACTGTCTTGGTTCCAGGAATAGAGCCTCTGACGGTGGTGGACAAAATCATCTGGGACCTCTGTTAGGGTGCTTGTATCAGAATGGTGAAAGGACTGGAGAAAAGGCTTACTTGAATGCCTATAAATAAAAACATACAGAAATGATGCAAAAACAAGACTTATGTATAAAATTCTCAAAATATTAAAACAAAATTTAATAAATTAAATAGAGAGCATTCATACCCACAGAAAAACACTATTAAGGTTGTGCACACTGAAAACATCATCATGGCTAACTATTGAAAGACATGGCAGAAGGGATCACTTGCTCAGCACTCACCTTTTGTTGGCTTTGGAGGCAAGGTTCCAAACCTGCCATGTGGGCTTGCCTGGCCTGAATTTTAAGTCATTTTGTGATTCATATTAAACTAAAATTACGACCAGAAGTTTCAGTGGAGGGAAATCAAGCATTGTTGGAAATAAACAAGTTGTTGAGTCTACATTATAAAGCCAATGGATGCCTTAGGGCTTCTGCAAACATCATTTACCTTGGGAATTGCTAGAGTCTTAGTCAATTCTCTATTGAGCCTCCTTTAATTGATATTGTTGGCTCCCGGGTCTTCCAACATCTCTGTTCTTCGGTGATATTTTCTTTGGGATGCATTAATCTCTTTTGCACTTTGCTGATACTAAAGAAGGTCAGAAAAATGGCACCAACGTGTGATACAGAGTGGAATTAGCATAGGGCAAAGATGACTCCTCCCTAGATGTCACCATCATACCAACTCACAAGTGAGAATGGCTCTCCTATTCCTTCTGTCTCACATGGTATTAACAAGTTTAAAAGTAAAAAATAGAACAAGTTATTGAAGAAAAGGCATGACAAAGATTTTGGGTGTTTTATGGATTGTTCTGTAAATTCTGAAAAGAATCTAGTTACACAGTAAAAAATGACACAGGTAAAAGGCTCAACAATTTTGAATAAGAGCAGCTTGGGTTAAGAGAGTGGTTGCTGAAGAATTAGTATCAACATGTAGCAGAGAAAATATTCTGCACTGAGGGTCATTATAAAACAACAAAATAGAATCAGACTGCAAGTGAGAACATAAGTATAATGTCTGAAATTTGCAGTTGATACTCAATTGCTTAATTTGATTATGTAATTATGACCACTCATTGATTACTGGCAGTGATTGAAAACATTTTCTTAAAGTGAGAAGGTATAAGCCCAAGTTCATGGAACATTCTGGAAGGGAAATTGGCTGTGGAAATCTCAGAAACATGAAATGGCATGGTTTTGTCCAGTAATTGTGTGTTTGTCTTAAGTATTGTAAAAATCCCATGCAACTATTGCAGCACTTTTGTTAACAGGGATAGAATTTTTTACAGCTGGGGCAATGGCTCTGTCATTAAAAAGGCTTTCCTCTGAGCATGAAAAACAACGTTGTGATCCTCCTGAATCCAAGTAAAAAGCCAGGTGAGAGGACACAGTGTTAAAAATCAAAGCAATTATGATTTAAATGGAAATACCTGTATCTCTTGAGACTTTTAAGAGAACTCCATACTCAACTTGTTTAAGACCAATGAGCTATCTAATCCTAAGAACAATGCGGAAAGTTGCATCTGAGTACCGATAGCCACAGTTACCCTTTGCCCATACTTTACCATGCAAGTAAATAAAGGTACACAAAGAAACAGAAAAAAAAAACATACATACATGTACACTCAAACTCTTACACAACAAAATAATACAGTACTTTAAGTTGTGTAAAGCTCCAAGTGTACACATTTGGAAACAACAAATTAGGAATTTTAAACTGTGTTTGCTGCCCTGATTCAGATATTGTTGCAGGGTCTCCTTCTTATCCAAACTAAAATGACCTATATATCATGAAAAACATGTCTAGATACCACACTTACAGTTACATGATGATTGAAGTTTTAGGGATGAAGATGAGACAAAAAGTTATGAGTCAGCTTGATGTTTTCAAAACTATCAGGGAGCACAAAGGTAACCATATATATAAACTGCCTATGAAATACAATGAAATTCACGTAGTCACAAAATTTTAACATAGAATTAATGGAACATTTATATTTCATGACCTAGTCTAAGTCACACTGCCAATGACTCCTACTGTGCAACTTGGCAGAAGTCCCAAAGAAGATTCAAGGATGCAGTGTTTTTTACGTTGTCAAAGGTCAGCTCATGTAGAAGGAATGGCGGGCTGCATTTCCACCCAGCTCCAAAAAGGCTAGCTTTATACTCAAAATAACAACACACAAATTGTATTCTTTTAAACACTGCCTGGCCCATTAGTTCTAGCCTCTTATTGGCTAACTCTCACATCTTGATTAACCCATTTCTAATAATCTGTGTAGCACCACGAGGCGGTGGCTTACGGGGAGGGTTTTAACCTGCATCCGTCTTGGAGAGGAGAGCTATGGCGTGTGTCTCACTTCCTTCTTTCTCCCAGCATTCTGTTCTGTTTACTCCACCTACCTAATTTTCTGTACTATTAAAGGGCCAAGACAGTCTCCTTCTTAACCAATGAAAGTAACACATAGACAGATGACCCTCCTCCATCAAGCTCACCCAAAATGAGAATCAAAGGCACCATTCTTTTTTTCTGTCTTATATAGGCAGATACACTACTGCAAGCAGCATAGACATGGAAGATACTCCAGACACTCCAAGATGTTGGTTGTCCTGCTCACAGTAGCCTTGCTGGCCCTGAGGTCTGTTCAGCACTTCAGTGAAGGTAAGACACATGGTTGCTTGTTCAGTAAATCTGTTTGTTGGTAACAGATCACATGCCTCTCCTGGAAGATGCAGAGAGAAAGAAAAGGACTAGAAGAAAGGCAGGACAGGAGCATCAGTACCAAGGTATTGCATTTGAAGCCTCATTCAACACCAAGGACTTGGATGTTGTCAAGTACAATTGAACAGAAGGATGGTGAGGTAGGGCTGGATCTCAAGATTCACCTCTCTGTGCTGTGAATGATCAAATATGAATGTTCAGAGAAGGAAGGCCAGCTGTGAATATCCTGTTAAAAAGTGGGCAGTGGATAACAGGCATCTTGCTTCAGTGAATGTAGAGTTGAAGAAAGGATGAAGGGCCATTTCTGGGTAGGATAGTCAAATAATTAGTTTTAAAATCCTATGGTTTTGCTCCTCTTTTTTTCCATTGAGACAATTCACAAAATAATCAGCTTTCTAAGACCTCAAATGCTAGTTCCAAGCATAAAGATTTGATAAATACATGGATTAAGAGAGAATTTCCATAAAAATTATGTGGGAATGATCATGAGGATGACTCACAAACAAGTAAAGTGAACTATGTAACAGCCACTGAGTTGTTGATAAAAGGAAAGAGGGGATTTGTTTCAATACTAAACTTATCTCTTCTGGTGATGTACCAATAAAGAATGTGAGTCTGTATCTCAGATACTAGTCACAGACCCTGTGTTGTAGCATTCCCCCAAGGTCCCACTGCCAGGCAAGCTTTTTATCTTAAGCAAGGGCCACCCCAATAAGGAGGCCAACATCATAACAAATGACCTTAGCAAGGAAACCAACAAGACCCACCATAAAAAGAAAGCCCACAGCAGAACCAAGGTCCTCAGCCTGGAAACCAGCAAGGCCCAACTCAACAAGGAGGCCCACAGCTGAATCAAGGCTCTCAACCTGGAAACCAGCAAGGCCCACACCAACAAGGAGGCCCACAGCAGAACTAAAGCCCTCAGCCTGGAAACCAGCAAGGTTCACCCCATCAAGGAGGCAGTCCGCAGGAACCTTCCCAGCAACAGCGTCCTCAGTAAGCAAGGCTACATTGTCAGGTAAGTTTTGTATTTACTCTTCATGAATATCATAATTCCTATAGTTTTGCTGGCACAACTGTACTAAATAAGCCCTAAACATACTTATATTGCATACTTAGTGTTCATATCACTATGGTTGTTATTTGGATATGCTACAATTGTCTTTTGGATATTCTGTGGTGAAATAGAAAGATAATTAATGTCTTGTATAGTCCTCAAGGTATTGTGATTGTGATGAGCAATGCTAACACAAGCTTGATGACATGATTATCTGTTTTGTTTTGCCAGAAGAGCAGTGTTTGACATAAATCTGCTGTCTCCTTTCTCATACCAACATCCCAACTTTTTTAGTTCTGCCTGATAATGCATTGTATCTCTGGTGAATGAAACCTTAATGTGGTGCTGTTAAATATTACCTACATTTTTAGGATGCATTCATGCTAGCATATGCTCCAAACAAGTAAAAAAAGAAGAAAAAAAAAGAAAGAAGCCAAAGGTGCCAAGTTAAAATCTAAAAGTATATCATCATACCATCACCACTTAAATCATCAAAGGCTATCACTAAATCTTTCAACACTCCATTACAAACACAGACTGACACACATATTGTCTATTATTTGGATATCTGAATATTACGCTTATTAATTAAATTTTTATGTTAAAACATCCACAATATTTCAAAGAGATACCATATTTATGTTGATATTTTTGGTTTACTAGAGAACCATCATATTCTGTGGCTCTGCTGTCATTGATTAGTTAATATCTAGTCAATGGACTTTTAATCTGATTTCTGAGTTTCGCTAGTATAGGTTGTGTCTCACTATCCATCTTTCTAAGTATGTTTTATAATTTGTAATTAGTTTTTGAGACCAGATTAGTAAAATTGGCTTCATTTTGCTTTGTGGCCAAGTATGCTTTTGAATACCTGATCATCTTCCCGCTACGTCCCAAGTGCTGTGGTTAGAGGCATATGTCATAAACACCTTTAAAATGAAAGTTATCAGGCTAAAGCCATTTAACAAATAAAACTTATTTTCACATTTTATCAGCCACATTTCAGAGGGCATTATGTCCTACATGGTTAACAAGAATGGGTATAGGGAACCAGAAACAGAAGAGAAAAGAGTAGAGACAGAGAAAAACAAAGACATGGACTTCTATTATATCATTTAAGATGTTAAAAAGGGATGAGAAACTATCCTATTAAAATTTCCTTATAACTTCTCTTTGTGTTTGTTTCTTTCAGATAATGAGAAAAAAGATAATGGACTCACTGGATTATTCAAGAGGAATAGTGTGACCATAATTTATCTTCTTAATAACAATAAAATCACAAGCATGCCATTTCTGACTCTTGTCTCTATTTATGGGTATAGGTTAGTCTGGAATTTGACTACCTTAGCAACAATTTATGATCACCCAAGAGCCTATGTCATGTATGCATCTACCTTTCTATTTCCCTGTGTATATAAATCAGTTGACACATGAAAATTTTTCTATTGACTACCTTCTAAATCAAATACTATTTATATTTATATAATATTCCCATACTTTTATATACACATATATTATATGTATATCTAATACATTTTCACCTGATATTCTTGTACTTTTAGAGGAACAGACAATAATGTATATTGGTGAAGAATGTCTAGAAACAGACATTGTTAATATTTCCAAAATAATTGATTTTATCTTCCAGTGTGTTCTTCTACATTGTTTCCCTTTAATACACTGTGCTTTTTTTCCTCTTGATATTCACATAATGTTCACTTGCAAAGTATAAGGAATATTTTTTATTAAAGACTATATAGATTCTATAAAGTAGGTAGTGTGAGAAATTTTAAAAGATATAATATTTGAAGTCCTTCAGAAGTGATTTTGAGGCCTACAATTTTTTTTCTTGCCTAAAACTCCCAGTATAATTGGAAATAAATATATGTGATAATAGTGTAATTTGGCAGGCTAGGTTCAAGGGAATCACTTTTGGAAAACAACATTGCCTTATATTGCCCTAATTCACAGCTAGAATATATAGCATAATTTGTTCATCATAGAGAGATGGACAGATAGATGGAAAGATAGATAGATGAATAGATTTTAAATAGATAGATGATACATAGATATATAAATGGATAGATAGAACCCACACACAAACATGTGTGTGTGTGTGTGTGTGTGTGTGTGTGTGTGAGAGAGAGAGAGAGAGAGAGAGAGAGAGAGAGAGAGAGAGAGAGAAAGAGACAGAAAGAAAATCCTGTGTTATTCCCAAAGTATTAGGGATTTTTCATTACTAACTTGAGTACAATTAGAAATAGAAGTTCATTTTAAGAAGATGTTTAAGTTATCAGACTTTTAAAACATATTTAATTGGGGTTTTGAAGATGCCTAAGCACACTTTCTGTTCTTACATTAGGTACAGGTTTGTTCCTAGTACTCAAACAGTAGTGTAAAACTCCCTCTTTCTTCAGTGCTAGAAATCTTTTGCCCCATTTTGACCTCTGAAGACACTATATGCATGTGGTGCTCATACACATTCAGGCAAACACTGTTATGTTTAAAATAGTAAATAAATATTAATAAATATAAAAGTTATAGTAATTATAACTCACAATGAAATGATACTCAAATAATCAAATATTAAGGGTAAACCCAAGAAGTTATAAAGTGTTGAAATCTCCAGTTATGTAAATTTTGAGAAGTTTTGCTTACACACTTAAGTCTTTAATTTAGGAAAACACCAAGTATCAGACCACTATGTGTATCAAACACATTGTATAGCATCTTCATTTCCAAATCCATAGTATTTTAAAGATAACATTCTTAAAAGAAAACATTACTATATCAGCCAATATCTTCTTGTGTACAGTATTTTCTGTTGTTAAGGATCATTATTTTAGCTGATAAATAGATTTACTAAAGTCTTATGAAGATTAATCACAAATGTAATTTCTCTGTCATGGTCAACAAACTGAAAGGGATTATCGAAGTCTGAAGAGCATTTTGACTTCAGACATTTCTATACAGACTTTGTTTTCCCAGCTGGTTTTTGGTCTTGCTTTGTTCCAGTATTTCCTTGCTATGTTCCCTCCCTATGATGGGAAACAGATCATATATATATATATATGTGTGTGTGTGTGTGTGTGTGTGTGTATGTGTGTGTGTCTGTGTGTGTGTGTGTGTGTGTGTGTATCATTTGCCATTATAGATTGGAAGCATACGATCTTGTTTTGTATTTTTATTTTTATTTTAGGGAATTACAGTTAAGAGATGGAATAATTCTCAAAGACTTGGAACTTGGACATTTAAATATTGTTGAGACTGATAGAATATGGGAACACTGAAGTTGGAGTAAATGCATTTCTATATTATGATAAGGCTACAACCCTTTAGTAGCTAGGGAGTACAATGTGTTGGTTTGAAAGAAAATGTCCCCCAAAAATTATGGCTTCATTTGGGCATATGACCATCTTGGAGTAGGTGTGGTCTTGTTGGAAGAAGTATGTCACTGTGGATCTAGACCTTGAGGTCTCATTTATGCTTAATATAGTGCCAGGCTACTTCCTGTTGCCTGCTAATCAACATGTAGCACTTCCTTCGCCAGAACCATGTTGTCATGCTCATAGCCATGCTCCCTGTCATGATGATAAAGGACTAAACCTCTGAAACTGTATGTAGCCACCTCAAATCCAAGTTTTCCTTTGTAAGAGTTGCCATGGTCAATGTGTCTCTTCACAGCAACAAAAAACCCTATCTAAGCCAAGGAGGATCAGTGAATTAGAATAATACCATCTCCATAGTTAAGAACTTTAACAACATAACTAGAAAACATATATCAACATCTTAATAATTACTTTACTTTGATATTTTTCCTATACATTTTATCCAACTATATTGCTGTTGTTCCATAATTTCAAATATATGTATATATTCTAAAATCTTAATTACCCAGTATAGTATTTGCATATGTGTGCATATAAACTTTACACATACGCATTTCTTATCATATGAACATTTACGTATATAGCTATATTCATGTATGTATATACATATAAGTAGCATGCATATATATGTAAAGCTCTGATGTGGGATGTCTTTCTGTCTATGTGTTGGATGTATTTGTAAATGAATAAAGAGCTGGCTTGGCCTATAGCATGGGAGAAAGAATTAAGTAGTCAGAGAGACGCCATGAAGCCACTACTGGAGATAGATGTGCAGAAGCTTTGCTGATAGGCCACAACCTCGTGATGATGCACAGATTAATGGAGATGGGTTTAATTAATATGTAAGAGTTAGTCAATAAGAAGCTATTGCTAATGGTCCAAATGGTGATTTAATGAATACAGTTTCTGTGTAATTATTTTGGAACTAAGCTAGTTTGGTGGCCAGCAACCAACAAGCCAGCTTTCTCCAACAAAGCTCATATCCACATATATGCATGCACACAGACATACAAATATATATGATTTACCAAGGCTTATGTGAATGGAAAACATTTGAGGGCAAATGTCACAGGTGATTTCATCTTCTCAAGCACCTTTGCAGACACGTGATCAGGATGAGGTTAGTGGTGTGTTTTCTCAATTCTCAGAGAAAATAACTGAGGTCCAGAACAAATTTTTCATAAATGGAAGTCTAGGAAGTTGTAGTCTCAGTATTTACCTGTTTGCTATTGACAGCCAATATCGATTTGCTTATTTGTGGCAATTCCTTTGTGAAAGAAATTAAGGCACAGAGAATAATTAAATAACTGTTAGTGAAATATTTTGAATAAAATCAGTTTTATACTCAGAGATTCAGAGAGAGAGAGGAGACAGCTTGAGAGTAAAGAGATAAGGTTGTTTGAGGGGCATGTGATTATTTAACGTCTAAGGTATACAATTTAAATCTAGTGTTGAGTTACTTGTGGGAACTTTAGTGAATTTCTTGCAAGAGATGTGTTCAATAGTCTCTCTTGAATGTATCACACTGACATTTGGAAAGAGATCTGATGAAGCACCTGGTTGAAGGCATGAGTATTTCTAATCCCCAATGGGAGGCCTTTAATATCTCCAAAGGGAGAAATATGTCTGAAAAGGAGCTAGAAATCTCAATCCTAAGAGGTGGTGTTACACAGATTACAGAAGGAGGCACACGGTTACACATCCTAAAAATAGTCAGCCATACAGAATAGGAAGCAGCCTTTGCAGTATTGTACGGCACAAAATAACCCTTAGATTTTGCACAATAGGAGAAAATGCATGTCATGTTTTGAGAGGAATCATTGGTTTTGTCTTACTCATCATTTCTCTTCCTGTGTTGAATCCATAATTCCAAAACCTCAGAATCAGAATATATGTATAAGTAGGAATTTACTTTAGAAATGATACAATAAAAGATGAGGTATCTTTTGTCATCCTTCATTGAAGCTGACTTGCATACCATTGTGTTGAATTTTTTCAATATTTTGTAGCAGTATAATACAATAATTAATCCAGCAGATTATATGTGGCACCTACTCTTTATGATTCTCAGTGATCCACTGAAATTTATGCTTACAGAAAACACTTATTAAAACCACAAACTTTATAAAGCATGAGCTTATAAATTGAAATTTGTATCAAGACTGTCAAAATGACTTTCCTGTATATGTTTATTTTAGGTGGTTTTCCCCACCAAACTTAAGCTGTTTTGGAGTGGACAAAGGTTCTACTCCTCTCTGTAGTAGACCTAAGAAGTAAATGGTATCACTAAGCTGGAGACACAAGATAAATTAGTTACTGAGATTGTAGATTAGATTACAGTGAGCTGTAAACTTGTCCTAATAAAATAATTCCAGTGCTAAGGTACTGAGAGAAAAGATAGGTGAGACTTATTTTTCCTTGGACAAACATAACCCAGGGGTACAAGCAGGCAATGCTCGTATACATTGTTGATACTATTCTATGTACCAGAAATGGAAAGCAGCCCTTACTTTTTATGACAACTATTCCCCAGACTCATACATATGTAGCTCCCCTGTATTTCTCCACTAAAACATGTTGGCTCCATTGCAAATCCTTTCCGATTGACACTGTTTTGCCCTGGAAAATGCACTTCAGAAACTCAGGTTTCATATAAGCAAAGCCAAAAATGAGATTAACAACATGTGTGTGTGTTTGTGTGTTTATGTGTGTGGGGGGTGTACTCACTATAACATCAGTTATGCCCTCTCGAATCTGTGAAGGGTAAACAGAAATATCAATGGTCCCAGATTCATAAAGACTGTACCAATTGTCTTATTTTTTATAGATGTCAATGAAGCTGCTCTGGTGGAAACTGCATGCCTTAGAACGGATGGAAGTATCTCACCTAGGAGTGTGTATGTTTATCTGTGTGTATGTGTGACCATGTGTTCTAGCATGTCTTTGGGTTGGAAATGTTTGGCTGGTCAACTTAACACAAATATTTTCATCACTCATGATCTCTTAGCCTCCTCTAGGATTATAAGCATTTCTCAACTCCATCTTTTCTCCTGTTCTCCCCCATACAAGCTAAAAGAAATTTGCAGTCAGAAATAGTTTTGCCTTCATTGACTTGCTGGAGGGCAACAGAGTTTGATTCATAGGGCAGGGTCTGAGCCATAGGAGGCAAAGTGATCACTAGATTCCCAGCTGGCTGGTTCTGTAAAAGTAGGAAAATCCTGATTCCAGATTGGAGGCTTTTGAATATACTGTTCTTTGAACAAGCACAAATAATTTGAAAAAATTTGTGAGGATTAGATTTGGTTTCTGAAAAACAGGTTTTCTTTTTCATTCTATCTTGTTCCGGGATAGTCTCATGATGGTAAGACACAGTGCAGCAACATTCTCTAAAATGCCTTGGTGATTCCTGAGGTAGACTGTCAGAAAACTGGAGCATATTGCAATAACACAATCACCTTGGAGAGTTCTCTTTGTATCTGGAGATCTCTCAGGTGGAGTCAGCAGTTCCCACTGCAAAATAGCCTCCCGGTGAAAGCAAGTCATGTGGCTCTTGAACATATTAGCCAGTACACAATTTGTCTGTCTTTCTTTTAATAGGAGGGTATAAATTTGAACTGAATGAAATTATTCACACCCAGTCAATACTGGGTTTTTCAAGTGGAAACTTCTTCTCCAAGGAACCTTAAAGGATAGGTTGTTATCTTCATAAATCAGACTTTCTCAAGAACTCAAATTAATAAAAACGTGTTTGCCTTTTAATTTTTTTCTTTTTATTGTTTTTATTGTGCTATACATTTTTCTCTGCTCCCCTCTCTTTCTCCCTTCTCCCCTCCACCCTCTTCCCTGACCTCCACACTTCCAGTTTACTCAGGAGGTCTTGCCTTTTTCTTCTTTACATTTAGATTCATGTTTGGTATAATATGTACTCACTTATAAGTGATTTTAGACATAAAGTAAAGAAAAACCAGACTAAAATTTACACCCAGGAGAATCTAGACAACTAAGACGACCCTAAAAATTTGTTTGCTATCTGATTTTTTTCCTTGTGGATTCAGTTAAAGAGTTAATTACATCCAATACAGTACATAGAAATCTGTTCATTTTATCTTATGGCACATTTTTCAATTGGGAAAGCATGGATAAAATCACTCAGATTAAATATTTTCTGGAATTTTTTTCTAGGACTGGGAAGGGAAAAAGCATTTCAAGAGACCCAAGCTACCGGGTTTACAGGATTTCTCTACTCTGTAGACATAGGACACTTGGAGTTTTTATGTTTTTTGTCCCTGAAGCAGAACACATCCTTATTCAGTGCAACAATCTTTTGGCTCCAGGAATCACAGCCTCTGATAGCAATGGACAAAGTCATCTGGGACCTGTGTTAAAATGCTGCTATTAGCATGGGGTGAGGGACTGAAGATAAGGATATCACATACAGAAATGATTTAAAAAAGAGTACTTGCTTATGAAATTGTCAACAATTAAAAAAAATTAACAAAAGAAATGAGAACATATGGACCCACAGGGAAACACTACTGCAGGACATACACAAAGAATTCATCATGACTAAACACTGAAAGACATAGAGAAAGGGTTGATGGAGCCTTCATAACTTGTCAGCATTGTAATCTCCAAAACTTCTGTATCTACTGGCCTAGACTGTAAATTATTTTAGAAGTCATGCTGAACTAATATGAAAACCAACTGTTTCGGTGTATATAAATCAAGAACTATTTGTATGCTTGTTATTGAGTCTATAAGACCAGTGAATACCTAGAGGATTCCTCACACATCATTTTCCTTGGAGCTTGTTGCAGTCTCACTCGACTGCACAGAGTCTCTTTTCCGTGATATTGTTTGCTCTGAGGTCTTCTAAATCCTCAGTTCATAGGTGATATTTTCCTTTAGTGATGCATTAATCTCCTTCACACTTTGCCTACAGTGAAGAAGGTCAGGGAAATGGCACCAATCGTATGATGTGTAGTGGAATTAGTATAAACTAAAGATGACGTTTCCCTGTATGGCACTCCCATACCAACTTGTTGATGGAGTTGCTTGCTGCATTCCTGCCGCCCAGCTCCTAGCCGCCTGGCTAGCTTATACCCAAAATAACAACACACAAACTGTATTCATTTAAACACTGCCTGGCCCATTTCTATTAATGTGTGTAGCACCTAGGTGCGCTTACCGGGAAGATTCTAGCCTACGTCCATCCTGGGTCAGAGCTTCATTGCGTCTGCCCAGGAGAGGGGAGCATGGCATCTGAGCTCACTTCCTCTTCCTTCCAGCATTCTGTTTTGTTTACTCCACCCACCTATGTTCTAACCTATCAGGGCCAAGCAGTTTCTTTATTAATTAACCAATGACCTTCCTCTATCACCAACTCACAGGTGAGCATGGCTTTCCTTCTGATCATCTTTTCTTATATGAAGTTTAATTATAATTAAGAATGTTGGTAACTCATATCCTGGTAGTCTGCCTCTACAGGGTCTGCAGAATTAGAGGTAGTTATGGTAATTACCTGAGAGATCTTTCAGGACCAAACAACCATACCATACAGCCAATCAAGCCAAAGGGCATGGGCTTATCCGATTTCCATATAGTTAGGGAGAGTTGTCACTCTATCTGTAAAAACACATACTGAGAAAATCTTCCTGTATTCTTGGGAAAGGACAAATTACAAATAATGTAATGTATAGTAGAGGAAACAGTGATCTGCCCTCAAGAAGGAGCTTGGTTTGAATTTCCAACCTATGACCCAATTTCATTACTTATCTCAGCAAAACAATTCAAAAAATTTAAAGTAATTTTGTACTTTAATGAACGATAAAAAGGGTTCATAGTAATGCATTGTAAAAATAACAGTTGCATAGCCTAATAAACTTCTGGCTTAGGTGAACTAGATCAACTTCCTGTTGTCAGATAAAAGAGAAAACATACACAGTTACAAAGGAGAAACCAAAGAGAGCTGAATGGAAATGTGATGGCATGTTGCTAACAAATTTTAAATATAAAATTAAGCAACATAATGAAGAATAGAATTGATATTGATATGGAGTGTTTTATGACTTATCCTGTAATGTTTGACAAAAATCTAGTTATACCATAAGAAAAGACATGGGGAAAATTGTTCAAAAACCTTCTAATAGCAGCAGTTTGGATAAAGACAGGTTGGATATGAAATTTAATTATCATGCTACAAAGAAAATACTCTGTGGTAAAGACCACTCTTAGAAAACAAAATAGAATCCAACTGGAAATGAGAACATAATTCTATTAATTCTACAATAGAATTAAGAATTGGCTATCATCTGCCAATATATAATATATAATATAGTTGTATTACATTCATGACCACTCATTGATTACTAGCAGTGATTGATAACATTTCCTAAAAGTGAGAAGATATAAGCCCAAGTTCATAGAACATGCTGGAAAAGGATTTGACTGTGGAAATCTCAGATACATGAAGCAGCATGTGCTTGTCAAAGCATTTTGTATTTGTGTTAACTGTTGTATCAATCCCATGGCACTTTTTGTAGAACTTTTGCTAACAGGGACAGAATCTTTGAGAACTGGGCAGATGGCTCATTTGCTAAAGGGCTTTCCTCCAGAGCTTGAGAAACAAAGTTGTGATTGTCCTGAATCCAAGTATAAAGCCAAGTGAGAGGGTACATTTCTAAAATCCCAGCAATAATGATCTGGGAGATGGAGATACCTGTATCTCTAGAGTTGCAAGCCAACTTTCTTCTCAACATGATGGTTTCAGATAAATGACATACCTCACCATAAATACAAGGTGGAAAGAGACATTTGACTACCAACTGTCCATGATTTACCATGCATGTAAAAAAATCACACACAAAAAAATCAATACACATTCATTCAAACATACATCTAAAGAACAAAACAATTTTAGTTGTGTAAAGCTTGAAGTAGTCCCCATTTTGAAACAAAAAAATTAGGAATTTTAGACAGTCACCGTGGGCCTGATTTAGATGAGGCTGCAGGAATTTCATCTTATTAAAAAATGACCTCTTTATAATAAAATCATATCTAGTTTATAACCAATAGTTACAATATGATCAGGGGCCTATGAGTGAAAATAAGAGATAAAGATATGAGGCATCTTTGTGATTGCAAAAAATATCAGTTACCATAATCACAATCATATTGAAATTCATGTAGTTGCAAAACTCTAAAATAGGGATTGACATCATAGTTATGCTTTATCAACTGTTAGTCCAAGTCACACTATCAATGCCTCACATTATACTACCTGGCAGAACTCCCAAAGAGGAGTCAAGGATGCAGTGTTTCCTACTTTGTCAAAGGTGAGGTCACCCAGGATGCAGATCAAAGGTATCATTCTTCTGTCGAGTCTTATAAAGGCAGAAACCCCATTGCATGCAGCACAGACTTGGGACAATCTCCAGACTCCAAGATGCTGGTTGTCCTGTTCACAGCGGCCTTGCTGGCCCTGAGCTCTGTTCAGCTTGTCAGTGAAGGTAAGAAAGCATGACAGCTTGTTCAGTGAATCTGCTTGTATGTAGCAGATCACATGTCACTCCAGAATGATGCAGGGAGAGAGAAGAAGACTAGCAAAAAGACAGGACTGTAGCATCAGTACCAAGGAAATGCATTTTAATCCTCATCCCAAACCAAGGATATAGATACCGTCATGTACAATAGAAACTTGGTTAAGTATATGAAAAGAATGATGAAAAGGTTAGATAGATGTCTAGATTCACCTTTCTGTGTTATGAAAAATAAAACAGGAAAGATCACAAAGGGAAAAAAAATCCAGCTGTGAATATCCTTTAATGAAGTAGTCAGTGGAAAACAGGCATCTTGCCTGAGAGAATGTAGAACATAAGAAAGAAAGAATGTAGGGCCATTTTGGTGTAAGATAGTCACATAACCAATTTGAAAATCCTATAGTTTTGCTTCTCTCTTGACCATGGAGACAATGCCTAGAAAACTAGTTGTCTGAGACTTCAAATGCTAGTTCCAAGCATCAAGATATGATGTTTGATACCATCAATACATGGATTAAGAAAAAATTCTTTAAAAAGTAGGTGGGAGAGATTATGATGACAATTGGCAAATTGTTAAGAGGAACTATGTAATAGCCTCCAATTCTTAATTAAAGGAAAAAGGACATTTATCTCATCACGAAATTTCTCTTTTTCTGTTATGTACGAAAAAAAAAAAACTTTAGTCTGCATCTCAAAACCTAATCATGGATACTCTGTTGCAGCATTCCCCCAAGGTCCCTCTCCCATCCAAGGTTTTGGTCTAAAGCAAGGCCCACCCCAGCAAGGGCCACCACAACAAGGAGGCCAACAGCAGAACCAAGGCCCTCAGCCAGGAAGACCCCAACAAGGAGGCCAACAGCAGAACCAAGGCCCTCAGCAAGGAA
>JABTXL010006616.1:355490-464435 GCA_025134845.1 Neodon shergylaensis
CCCCAACAAGGAGGCCAACAGCAGAACCAACGCCCTCAGCAAGGAAATCAGCAAGGTTCACCCCAACAAGGTGGCAGACCACAAGGACCTTCCCAGGAACAGCGTCCTGAGTAAGCAAAGGTACATTGTCAGGTAGGATTTGTGTTACTTTTGATGAAACACCATATTCCTACAGTTTTGCATTCACAACATTTAATAACTCAACTTTAAAAAAATTTTATTGCATGGTTTGGGTTCTTAGTACTACTTGGATATTCTGTGGTGGTATTAGAAGATGATTTATGCTTCATATATTCCTCAAGTTTTGTGATCATTAGGAGCAATGTACATGAGTATACCTTTGTTTTGGAAAAAGAGCAATGTTCTTCTTAAATTCTGCTGCCTCCTTGCTCATGTCAGCATCTCTACCTGCTCACTACTTGAATCTCTGGTACATGGAATCTTAATGCAGTGCTCTTAAATGTTACCTTCATTTTTAGAATATATTCATATTAGCATATACCAAAAATATGAAAATTAACTAGAAATCAAGGCATCAAGTTAAATCTTTTTTTATTATTAAAAATTTTCACCTCCTTCCCTCCTCCCATTTTCCTTCCCTTACCCCTTACCCCTCTCCCCCCTCCCTCTCTTCCTCCCTCTCTAGTTCAAAAAGCAGTCAGGGTTCCCTGCCCTATGGAAAGTCCAAGATCCTTCCCCCTCCATCCATGTCTAGTAAGGTGAACATCCAAACAGACTAGGCTCCCACAAAGCCAGTACATGCAGTATAATCAGAACCCCGTGCCATTGTCCTTGGCTTCTCAATCAGCCCTCATGGTCAGCCACATTCAGAGTCCGGTTTGATCACATGCTCCATTAGTCCCAGTCCAGCTGGCCTTGGTGAGCTCCCATTAGATAAGCTCCACCGTCTCAGTGGGTGGGTGCACCCCTCGTGGTCCTGACTTCTTTGCTCATGTTCACCCTTCTTCTGCTCTTCATTGGGACCTTGGGAGCTCAATCCAGTGCTCCAATGTGGGTCTCTGTCTCTATCTCCATCCATCGCCAGATGAAGGTTCTATGGTGATATGCAAGATATTCATCAGTTTGACAATAGGATAAGGACAGTTCAGGCGCCCTCTCCTCAGAAGCTCAAGGAACAAGCTGGGGAAATCTCGTTGGACACCTGGGAACTCCTCTAGAATCACATATCTTGCCAACCCTAAAACAGCTCCCTTAATTAAGATATCTACTTCCCTGCTCCCATATCCACCCTTCCTCCATCCCAACAATCCCATTCCCCCAAGCTCTCCCCATCCTTCCCTACTTCCTTCTCTCTCCCCATTTCCCCTTACCCCTACCCCCCACCCTCAAGCTCCCAATTTTTACCTGGTAATCTTGTCTACTTCCAATATCCAGGAGGATAACTATATGTTTTTCTTTGGGTTCACCTTCTTATTTAGCTTCTCTAGGATCATGAATTATAGGCTCAATGTCCTTTATTTATAGCTAGAATCCACTTATGAGTGAGTACACACCATATTCATCTTTTTGGGTCTGGGTTACTTCACTCAGGATAGTGTTTTCTATTTCCATCCATTTGCATGCAAAATTCAAGATGTCATTGTTTTTTACCACAGAGTAATACTCTAATGCATATATATTTCACACTTTCTTTATCTATTCTTCCATTGAGGGGCATCTAGGTTGTTTCCAGGTTCTGGCTATTACAAATAATGCTGCTATGAACATAGTTGAACAAATGCTTTTTGAGTATTATAGGGCATCTTTTGGACTTGTTTTTAGATAATTACCATTTACTATTAAATCAAGACCAGATGAACAATTTAAATAGACCTATAAGTCATGAAGAAATAGAAGCTGTCATAAAAAACCTCCCAATCAATAAAAGCCCAGGACCTGATGGTTTTAATGCAGAATTCTATCAGAACTTCCCAGAAGAGCCGATACCTATACTCCTTAATGTGTTTCACATAATAGAATCAGAAAAGTCATTGCCAAACACTTTTTATGAAGCTACAGTCACCCTGATTCCAAAACCACAAAAAGACTCAGCCATGAAAGAGAATTACAGACCAATCTCACTCATGAACATAGATGCAAAAATTCTCAATAAAACTCTGGCAAACAGAATCCAAGAACACATTAAAAAAATTATCCATTATGATCAAGTAGGCTTCATCCCAGAGATGCAGGGCTGGTTCAACATATGAAAATATATCAATTTAATCCATCATATAAATAAACTGAAAAAAAATATGATCATTTCATTAGATGCGGAAAATGCATTTGACAAAATGAAATCTTATAAGCATATGTGATCATCTCTCCTCAGTACCACCATCATCAAAGGCTTTCACTAATTCATCAACACTCAATTAGAAAGACATACACACAGACAGATTTTTATTATTTTTATATCTGCACATTATACTTGTACTAATTAAAATTTTGTTTTAGATTAGCTAATAGCTTGTCAGTGAATTTTCAAGGTGGTTTCAGTATTTTATTAGTTTAGGATGAGTCTCTGTAATCATCTTGCTATATATGTCTTATAATTTGCATGATTTTTCTGAGACATCATTAGTATAGCCCAGGCTGGCTCCAAACTTGCTCTGTGGCCATGTATGCTCTTGAATTCCTGATCATCTTCTTTCTTTCCTCAAGTTCTCTGATTATAGGTATATGTCATAATCACCAGTTTATAATGGAATGCTTTCAGGCTAAAGCAATATAAGCAATAAAATATATTTTCACCTTTTTATCCACAATTCAGAGTACATTATAGCCTATGTGATTAGCAAGAGTGAGTAAGGGGAGGCAGAATGGGAAGGGTCAAAGATAGAGAAATAGGAAAAAGTACAAAGACTTCTATCTACATCATGTACAGTGCTTGGAAGGGATAAAGAAACTTCATCTTATTGAGCTTTCCTATAACATCCCTTTGTGTTTGTTTCTTTCAGAAAATGAGTAAGAAGATATTGACTTTGCTGCATTGTTCAACTGGAATAATGTGACCACAGTTTATCTTCTTAGAACCAATAAACTCCCAATCATGCAATTTCTGACTCTTGTCTCTATTTATGGGTACAGACTAGTATTGACAGAAATTTTTGTCCCATCTAGTCTCTCAGTCATTCAATCCCAAAGAAACACACAGAACCTGGTATTAATTATAAATTAATTGTTTAGCCTATTAGCTCAGTCTCATTATTAACTACCTCATACAACTTAAATTAACCTATATTATTGCCTATATTTAGCCATGTGTCTTGGTAACTTTAGTCAGTGCAGCATTCTCATCTTGCTATCTCTATGTATGGGTGGTGACTGAATCAATGCTTTTCCTCTTCCCATGATGTGGAGTTTCCCCTCTGTATGCTGTGACCGCCATTGGTAAATAAAGTAACCGCCTTGGCCTGTTGATAGGGTAGAACAGAGCTAGTCAGGGGAAAACTAAACTGAATGCTGGGAGAAGGAAGGCAGAGTCAGAGAGAAACCATGTAGCCCCGCCAGAGATAGATGCTGAAATTTGCAAGTAGGCCACAAACCTAGTGGTAAAATATAAAATACTGGAAATGGGTTAATACTAGATGTAAGAGCTAGTAGAAATATGTTTAAGCAATTGGCCAAGCAATGATTTAATTAATATAGTTTTTGTGTAATGATTTCAGGGCTAAGAGCTGGGAACAAACAAATGCCCTCCTTTCAACATTTCCAGAAAACCCTTAGTCAAGTTGCCCCACCTATACTTACAACCTGGCAACTGGCCAATCAGGTTTTTATCAAACCAATACAAGTGGCAAATCTTTACAGGGTACAAAAGAGTTATCCCAAAGCATGTTAGTCTGAAACCTGAATACTTTATACACAATTTTTAATTACCCAGGACCATATGGCTTAGATGCTTCTACCGTTCTCTCTTCCTGTGTCCACAATCCAGCTGACAGATGAAAACAATTCCATTATATCCACAATTGTC
Organism: Neodon shergylaensis; assembly: GCA_025134845.1. Classification (NCBI taxonomy): domain Eukaryota; kingdom Metazoa; phylum Chordata; class Mammalia; order Rodentia; family Cricetidae; genus Neodon; species Neodon shergylaensis. Next base: position 359,470 of record JABTXL010006616.1, read on the forward strand.
ATCTTCTATGAAAAATACAATTTGTGACATACATATGTCATAAAACTTCAATAAATATTCTTGTACTTAAAAAATAGAAAATACAGAGTAATTTTCAAGAGTGTTTAAAAATAGATATATCATTTCCAAAATAATCAATTTCATCTTCTTAGATTATTGATGTGTTTTCACACGTTTTTTCCTATAATATATTATACTTTTCCACTTTATGTTTATATAATACTGACTTCCAAAGTTTAGGCAGGATGTTTTATTGATTTTATTAAGATATAAATTTTCTCTGCTCCCCTCTCTTCCTCTCTCCTCTGCTTCTACCCTCTTTTATGGTCACCATGCTCACAATTTACTCAGGATATCTTGTCTTTTTCTAGTTCTCATGTTGATTAGATCCATGTATGTCTCTCTTAGGTTACTCATTGTTGTCTAGGGTCTCTGGGATTGTGAATTGTAGGTTAGTTTTTTTTTCCAGTTCATGTCTAAAAGCTACTTATGAGTGAGTACAAGTGATAATTGTCTTTCTGGGTCTGGGTTATCTCACTCAATATGATATTTTCTAACTCCATCCATTTGCCCACAAATTTCAAGATATCATTATTTTTTTTTTGCTGTGTAGTACTTTGTTGTGTAAATGTACCACATTTTCCTTATCCATTTTTTTGGTAGAGGGGCATTTAGGTTGTTTCCGGTTTCTGGCAATGACAAACAATGCTTCTGTGAACATAGTTGAGCATGTGTCCTTATAGTATGATTGAGCTTTTTTTCAGTATATACCCATAAATGGTATTGCTGTGTCTTGAGGAAGGTTATTCTGTAATTTTCTAAGAAATTTACATACTGATATCCAAAGGGCTATACCAGTTTGTACTCCCAACAGCAATGCATATCCTCTCCAGAATAAGTTTTCATGAGTATTTTTGACCTAGGCCATTCTTATAGGTATAAGATGGAATCTCAGAGTTGTTTTGATTTGCATTTCTGATGGCTAAACATGTTGGGCATTTCCTTAAGTGTCTTTCGGCCATTTCAGATTCCTCTGCTGAGAGTTCTCTGTTTATGGCTGTACCCCATTTTGCATTGGATTATTTGTTCTTTTGATGGCCAATTTCCTGAGTTCTTTGTATATTTCGGAGATCAGTCCTCTGTCTAATGTGTGGTTGGTGAAGATCTTCTACCATTCTGTAGGCTGCTATTTTATCTTGTTGATCACATATTTTGCTTTACAAAAGCTTCTTAGTTTCAGGAGGTCCCATTTATTAATTGTTTCCCTCAGTGTTTGGTTACTGGGGTTATATTTAGGAAGTGACTTCTTGTGCCAATGCATTCAAGTGTACTTCACATTTTCTCTTCTATGAGGTTCAGTGTGATTGGCTTTATGTTGAGGCCTTTGATGCATTTGGTCTTGCATTTTGCGCATAGAGATAGATATGGATCTATTTTATTTCTTCTACATGTTGATATCTAGTTATTCCAGCACCATCTATTGAATATCTTTTCTTTTTTGTTTTATATTTTTTGCTTCTTTGTTAAAAATCAGGTGTTTGTTTTGTGTGAATTAATATCTGGGTCTTTGATTCAGTTCCATTGGTTCTCCTGTCTGTTTTTATGCAAATAGTAGGATGTTTTCAGTACTGTAACTCTATAGTAGAGTTTGAAGTCAGAGATTTTGATGCCTCCAGAAGTTCTGTTATTTTCCATAATTGTTTTGGCAATCCTGGGTTTTTTGTTTTTCCATATGAATTTGAGTACTGTTCTTTTGAGTTCTGTAAAGAATGCTTTTTTTTTTTTTGTTTTTTGAGACAGGTTTCTCTGTAGCTTAGGAGCATGTCCTGGAACTAGCTTTTGTAGACCAGGCTGACCTCGAACTCACAGAGATCTGCCTGCCTCTGCCTCCTGAGTGCTGGGATAAAGGCATGTGCCACCACTGCCTGACAATGTTAAAAATTTTAATGGGCATTACGTTAAATCTGTAGGTTGCTTTTGGTATAATTGATATTTTTACTATGTTAATTCTACCTACCAAACAGCATGGGAGATCTTTCCATTTTCTTGCATTTTCAATTTTTTCTTCAAATATGTAAAGTTCTTGTCATACAGGTCTTCCACTTGTTTAATTTGAGTTACTCCAATATATTTTATGCTATTTTTGCCTATTGTGAAGGGTGATGTTTCTCTGATTTCTTTTTCAGCTCATTTATCATCTGTGTAAAGGAGGGCTCCTGATTTTCTTTTTATTTAACCTTGTATTCTGTAACATTTTTATGAGTTGTAGAAGTTTCATGGTAGAATTTTGGGGGTCACTTATGTAAACTACATATCATCAGCAAATAGTGAGGTTTGACTTCTTTTCTGATTTGTATTTCCTTGGTCTCCTTTTATTTTGTATTATTGCTTTAGTTAGAACCTTAAGAACTCTATTGAATAGATATGGAGAGAACCTTGTCTTGTTCCTGATTTCAGTGGGATTGCTGTTAGTTTTTCTCCATTTAGTTTGATGTTGGCTGATAGCTTGCTGTATATTGCATTTATCTTTGTATTGCTGATCTTTCTAAGACCTTTATCATGAATGGATGTTGTATATTGTAGAAGGCTTTTACATTTAAACAGGGATATGCTATAGAGATTTGTATTTTTATGGATCTTGGTTTAGTGATACAAATTTAAGGTAAATTTTGTTATACTATGTATATGTATATTTCTGCTCTTGATTAAGGTTTTGTTTGTTCAGCTCATTTAAAATGTAATGTGTAATTAAGAAGTACAGGTTAATAAATAATCATCTATAATAGTCAAACATGTAGTGATGTTAGATTTTTTTGTTGTACAGAGATGTATTTCAGATGAATAGGCATTCTTCAAACCTTTCAAAAACTAAAGAATATATCATTTAAAATATTTTAAGAACTTAGAACTTTTCATGAAAATGAGACACATCCGCTCCTGGCAACACAAATATACTGCAAGAAGAAGATAGGCATCGAAGAGGTTTTTCATGGAGATTGATAGCCATTTGGGTAAGAAACTGCACTTGCCTGGAATGCTTTATAAACCGGACATGCAGGACTTGCAGAGAAATGACTGCTGAGCTTGTCTAAAGGTGAGAAGACCCTTTGGGGTTTCTGCTTCATTAAAGAGTCTGCCAGACATTCTGTAGGACACAGAAGAAAGAGACTGACAAACTGACAATATAAGCAGAACAGTCTTTGAAATTTCCTGCTTTATGGAAAAATCCGCTGGATACTATGGACCTGTAGGCTGAAGATAGATGCCCCAAAAGTATAGAAACCCTTGAGTGAGTGTCCAGGCAGTGAAATGTTTTTGTCAATTCTAGAGTTTTGGAGTTGCTTACAATGCACTTTCTGTTTACTTAGGTAATATTATATCCTTCTGGAGTTTTTGATTAAGTTGAGAAATTTATAGTTATAATTATAGTTTTTCTTAGTTATGATTAAAAATAGAGTAGATATAAATACTGTAACTGTAATTCTTGCTTGATACCTGTTTTGTTATATGTAACTTTACTATGTTAAAGTTAAAAACCTTTTTCATTTAAACAGAAAAGGGAAGGTGTTGTGAGATTTCCCTCTGTATGCTGTGATTATCATTAATGAATAAAGAAATTGCTTTAGACCTATAGGAGTGCAGAAATTAGCTAAGCAGGGAAAACTAAACTAAATGATAGGAGAAAGAAGGGTAGAGTTAGAGAGAAGTCATTGAGTTGCTGCCAGAAGCTCCCAGGGCCAGATGGTTGTAGTACATAATTCTACAAGAACTTCCAAGAAGAGTTAATTCCTATACTCCTTAATGTGTTCCAAATAATAAAACAGAAGAGCCATAGCCAAACTCTTTTTATGAAGCTACAATCACACAAAGACTCAATCAAGAAAGAGAATTATCGACCATTCTCACTCTTGAACACCGATGAAAAAAATTCTCAGTAAAATACTGGCAAACAGAATCCAAGAACACATCAAAAATCATTATGATCAAGTAGGATTCATCCCAGAGATGCAGGACTGTTTCAACATATCAATGTAATCCATCATATAAGTAAACTGAAAGAAAAAAAACATAAAATCACTTCATTAGATGCTAAAAAAGCATTTGACAAAATTCAACATCCCTTTATGATAAAGGTCTTGGAGAGATTAGAGATACAAATATCATATCTAAATATAATAAAAGCAATATACAGCAAGCCAACAGCTAACATCAAATTAAATGGAGAGAAACTCAAAGCGATTCCACTAAAATCAAGAACAACACAAGGCTGTCCACTCTCTCCATATCTCTTCAACATAGTGCTTGAAGTTTTAGCAATAACAATAAGACAACATAAATAGATTGAGGGGATTCGAATTGGAAACAAAGAAGTCAAACTTTCATTATTTGCAAATGATATGATAGTGTGCATAACCAACCCCAAAAACTCTACTAGAGAACTCCTAAAGCTGATAAATACCTTCAGTGATGTGGCAGGATACAAGGTCAATCAAAAATATCAGTAACCCTTCTATACATAAAGGATAAAGAAGCTGAGAGGGAAATCAGAGAAACATCACCTTTCACTATAGCCACAAATATCATAAAGTATCTTGGAGTAACACTAGCCAAGGAAGTGACAGATCTATTTGACAAGAACTTCAAGGCATTGGAGAAAGAAATTGAAGAGGACACCAGAAAATGGAAGGATCTCCCATTCTCTTAGATGGGTAGGATCAACATAGTAAAAATGGCAATTCTACCAAAGGCAATCTATAAATTCAATACAATCCCCGTTAAAATTCCAACAAACTTCTTCACAGACCTTGAGAGAACAATAATCAACTTTATATGGAAAAACAAAAAACCCAGGATAGCCAAAACAGTCCTATACAATAAAAGAACTCATAGGGGCATTACCATCCCTGACTTCAAACTCTATTACAGAGCTACAGTAATGAAAACACCTTAGTATTGGCATAACAATAGAGATGTTGATCAATGGAATCTCATTGAAGACCCAGATGTTAATCTGCAAATCTATGAATACCTGATTTTTGACAAATAAGCTAAAATTATACAGTGGAAGAAAGAATATATCTTTAAGGATAGGGTCATTTCAGGTTCCCTCTCCTCAGTTGCTCAAGGTACTAGCTGGGGACATCTCCCTGGACACCTGCGAGCCCCTCTAGAGTCAAGTCTCTTGCCAACACTAAGATGGCTCCCTTAATTAGGATATATATTTCTCTGCTCCCATGTCCACCCTTCTTTTATCCCAACCATCCCATTCCCCCAAGCTCCTCCCATTCTCCCCTTCTCACGTTTCTCACCCCATTTCCCCTTAGCCCCATGCTACCTCACCCCCAAGTTCCCAGTTTTTGCCCGGCAATCTTGTCTACTTCCCATATCCAGGCGGGTGACTATCTGTTTTTCTTTGGGTTCACCTTCTTATTTAGTTTCTCTAGGATCACAAATTGTGTGCTCAATGTCCTTTATTTATGGCTAGAAACCAATTATGAGTGATGAATATCTTGCATATCACCTTAGAACCTTCTTCTGGCGATGGATCAATATAGAGATAGAGACTTAAATTGGAGCACCGGACTAAGCTCTTAAGATCCAAATGAGGAGCAGAAGGAGGGAGAACATGAGCAAGGAAGTCAGGTCCACGAGGGGTGCACCCACCCGCTGTGACAGTGGAACTGATCAATTGGGAGCTCACCAAGGCCAGCGGGACTGAATAAGCTTGGGATGAAACCAGACTTCCTGAACGTGGTGGACAATGAAGGCTGATGAGAAGCCAAGGACAATGGCACTAGGTTTCGATCCTAATACATGAACTGGCTGTGTGGGAGCCTAGCCTGTTTGGATGCTCACCTTACTGGTCTTGGATAGAAGTGGGAGGACCTTGGATTTCCCGCAGGGCAGGGAATCTGGACTGCTCTTCATTCTTGAGAGGAAGGGAGAATGGAGTGGGGGGGAGGGAGAGAGGGGTAGGGGAGTGGGGATAGGGGGCAATGTGTGGGAGGAGGGGGAGGGAAATGGGAAATGGGGAGGAGGCGGTAATTTTTCAAAAAATAAAAATAAAATAAAAAAAATAAAAAAAGAATATATCTTTAACAAATGGTGCTGGCATAACTGGATGTCAACCTATAGAACAATGAAAATAGATCCATATCTATCACCGTGCACAAAACTCAAATCCAAATGGATTAAAGACCTCATTATAAATCTCACCACACTGAAGTTGATAGAAGAGAATGTGGGAAGTAGTCTGCATTACATGGGCATGGGAGACCACTTCCTACATATAACCCCAGCACCACAGAAAATAAGAGCAACAATGAATCAATGGGACCTCCTAAAACTGAGAAGCTTCTGTAAAGCAAAGGACACAGTCATTCAGATAAAAAGGCACCCTACTGAATGGGAGAAGATCTTCACCAACTCCACATCAGATCAAGGTCTGATCTCTAAAATATATAAATAACTCAAAGAAATTAGACATTAAAATTCTAAATAACTGGATTCCAAATCGGGAGGGCAACCGGGAGGGTGGTAATTCCTTTGTCTCAATAGCCTGCCTGCAGCAAGGCAGGCCCTTTGTTTACGAGCTACCCAAGCAGCACGGAGACCCGATCCCGGTACCAGGAGAGATATCATTGGGAAACTTCATCTGGTGATGGATGGAGATAAAGACAGAGACCCACACTGGAGCCCTGGACTGAACTCCCAAGGTCCCAATGAGGAGCAGAAGGAGGGAGAACATGAGCAAGGAAGTCAGGACCACGAGGGGTGCACCCACCCACTGAGACAGTGGGGCTGATCTATTGGGAGCTCATCAAGGCCAGCTGGACGGTGACTGAAAAAGCATCAGATAAAACCGGACTCTCTGAACATGGCGAACAATGAGGGCTGATGAGAAGCCAAGGACAATGACACTGGGTTTTGATCCTACTTCATGTTCTGGCTGTGTGGGAGCCTAGCCAGTTTGGATGTTCACCTTCCTAGACATGGACGGAGGGGGGAGGACCTTGGACTTTCCACAGGGCAGGGAACCCTGACTGCTCTTTGGACTGGAGAGGGAGGGGGAGAGGAGTGGGGGGAGGGGGAGAAGGGTGGGAGGAGGGGGAGAAGGGTGGGAGGAGGGGGAGGGAAATGGGAGGCTGGGAGGAGGCGGGAACTTTTTCTTCATTGTCTCAATAAAAAAAATAAAAATAAAAATAAAAGAAACGCCTTTGTCCAGCACTGTGTCAGCTTGGCATCTAGCACTGCTACTAAGAAAAAAAGAGGAACTGTGCCTAGAATTGCCTCTACAGAGACATGCAATTATGTCTGGATGTCATTCCTGCCAATCACTTCTGCCTCGGGGGAGCATCACAAAGTCAGATCACCTTGACTCTGGAAAAGAATGACTCATCTTTCTCCTACCACAGAACAGGAAAGGTTCAAATATAGCTAGAGATTTGTAAAGAAAAATTGTTATTAATAATAATAAACATTAATAATAAATAACAAATTTTAAGTAAAAAATAAATTACTGAAAATAAAAAGAGGCTAAAACCTCCATGAAGAGAACTCATACGGCCAAGACAGTGGACACGTGCTGCATGATCCTATTTGAGATGTAGAACAAAGCAACAACAGAATACCTTTTACTTCTATTGCTATATGTTCTGAATTTATTTATGAGACAGGAGGTGCTTGACTTTAAAAGAGACATTGTTAAGATTAGACAAAAAGAGTTCGTTCTTCCTATTATTTGGTAGGATTTCATCAATACCCTACACCATTGCATGCTACCACCTCATGGCCAGCAGGCTATTTATCCTTTACTTTTTAATAGGTGTACAAATTAGGGTTTAATTATGGCATCTTCGTGCACACATATAATGTATTTTGCTCATATACTCATATCCCCCGAATACTCTTTCTTCTTACCCTTCCTTCTTCCTACTCTCTACTCTACCCCCACTCAAAAGTTCCCTTCTAGTTTCACGTCACATGTATAGACAGACAGATACATATAATTTAAACCTGGATTTATCACATAACAAAAGCCATGTGGTGCTTGTCTAGGTCTGCTGGGTTCCACTTAGCATGATGATCTCAAATGTCACCCATTTCTCTGCAAATGGCATTATTTTGTTTTCTTTAGAGTGGATAGTAGCAATGTTTGGGCCTCTCGGGCCTGGGTGCAGAAAACGTTTCCTCATCCTGGTGACTTTAATAAGAATGAGAGACACCTAATCTCTCTGAGCCTAGTTTTGAGATCCAGTCCCTAAACCTGAGACCACTCAAACAGTGCCACTCAGCGCGATCTGAGCCATTGAGAAGCACAGAGATGTTCATACTGTGCCCCTCAGTGGTCTCTGTAACACTACTGATAAGGATTAAAATTCTTTAGAATAAAACAATCAGATTTGGACCCTAGTTCAATACTCCTCCCTTGGGAAATTGAAAAGTATTGTTTAGACAGAGCCAGAGCCCCTGGAGAGGAATTGCCTCTTGGTAAAAATATGGGCTCTTCATAGAATCACTAGGAAGGGTAAAGATGAGAGGGTGTCTTTACCCTCGTCCTGATCAATCTTCGATTGATTTACCTGATACACTCAATTAGAACTCAACAGTTCTAACACTAATCAATATGTTATCAGTAGAAAAAAATCAGGTATTTCATAACGTATATGCTAGTTCCCCTCGTTGAGGTATTCATTGATGTTTTCAGACATCTCAGCCTAAAAATCATTCAACCTTTATGTTTCCATGATCCCAAAAGCTAACACTATATGCGTAGATTTCTTTGCAATTATGTCCAAGGCCATGTCTAACCAGTATACCTCAGCTGGAGGGGCTCACATCCTCAGCCTGACCCTGAGAAGAACTGAGTGGAGAGTGGGTCAGAAAACCCGGCATCTCAAAATGGATCAGCATAAAGATCTAGCCTGAGCTACATTCCAGGTGTGCTCATTGGTAGAATTGTTAATACATATTATGTCTCAGTTCTAGTACAAGAAAGACTTGTTGACCCACTGTGTATTCTTTCTATGAATCCCAAGAAAGTTCCTTCAAACTCCTTATTGTCGTTTCTCAAGAACTTCTAGTCTATATTCCAAGTAAAAGTTATTTTTTAAAAAATCAGCACAGATAGGACTTGACTCCTCAGTTGAAGCTCGTGTCCTATTAAACGGTAAAGGGCAGGAGCTGCTGTAGCTCTGGGCAACACTAACGGCTTTAGAAAGAGATTTTTAAACTGCTTGGCAGGGCTCTGGGATTCTCAGAGGCATCCTGGATGCTTTAGTAGCGGCAGGAAACCCAGAAGGGGCTGTCTCCCTGTTGCCTCCTCTGCTCTCCTACACTGTCAACCGAAATCAAGCTCGCTTCCTTCGCCTTACATATGAGGTTCCCACTTAAGACTTCACGCCATGGAAAGCGGTTTGCCACTAAAATAAAAACTAAACATTTGCTATGCCAATTTCTTTAAACTGTTGCTATGTCCTTTCACCTTGTCAAATAAGGGAAATAAGCTCGACTTGCTTATAAAATATTATCAAAAAATAACATCAGTGACTCTGTCCAGACGTAAGCGTTATTGTAATATTGACTCTCCAGTAGTCAGGTATACTAAGTAATTTTTTTCAATACTTCCTTGGCCACAAACATGCTTTCAAAGAGCTCTAATTTAATATTAGACCTTGCCCTTTATTTTGGAGTCAGTATGAGCAGCTTCAGTATGACAGATATTCCTCTCTTATCTGTGAAACTGCTATTGGCTACATATCCTTTATGTTAAGATCCACACAAAGACCCCTCCTCACAGACAAGGGCTGGAAAAATCTTTGGCTTCATTATTTTTCAGCTACTAAGGGACATGCAATTATTCCCTGGGTTTGTGTTGAGCCTCCAGTAAACCAAGAGTTAAATTCGGTGTTGAAGTCGGGAGGGAGGATCTATATTCAGATGCTGTGTTTTCTGACCCAATTATCACCTATGTCTCCTTTAAATCTGCCGGCATTAATTGAGCCCTTAAGTGCTAAGCTCTGGGATAAGCACCAAGAGGATAAAGATTGTTTAAACACGGCAGTTTCCCTCAGACAGAGCTCGGGCAAATGGCCCTTGTTTTCTATTTTATTTTTATGATTTTTCTGCATACAAACCATTATTTGTAATTTAATCTATTTTGAGAGTATACGGAAATGGAAGGCGTAGGCTCACATTTTCCTCGAAAGGTAGATAACTGATAGTAGATTGTTCTCTCTTTGCTTTCTGCCTCTTCCCTCAGAGAGAACCAGATTAACTTCGACCTCACTTGATCGTGTTGCTCATTTTCTGCTCAAAAATCATAATCAACAATCATACACACTGACATCAAAACAGGAAAACTGAAGCAAATCAGAGACAATCTCCAGGGGCAGAATAGAGCTCTCTCTTTCCTAACTTCTTCATGGCCTGGGCACGCTTATTAATGGTAGACCAATTCCTAGGCACACCCGCGAACTAAAGGGCTTCTTGTTACAAAAAAGCAAGTGGACAAACAGAAGACAGTCGCAATAGTTTTGTCTGTACCTATCGGGGAATAAACACAGCCAGCCTGCGAGTTACTGACGTCACTTCCGATCTCCACCGTAGCCAAACACAGGCAGAAGCATCAATAAGCACTTTCTAATTTGTAGCTTCAAATATGCCCAAATCTGGTGGTTGCAGTGAGAAAGGCTTCTGAGCTCCCTGGAAATGAAGACTACCAAGCCAGAACCCATAGCGACTGACTCTTGCTCACAGATATAGTCCTCTCATGAGGCCTAGGTAAAAGTCCTTCTTCAAAGGGCAGATGGTATTCTAGATTTCACTCACAGAGAAGACGAAAATGTGTTGCTGTAGAAAGGCAAGTCTTCTCTAAATGCACATGGATGATCAGAATGACAACTCATGTGGTCTATTTGTAACATCCACTGTTCACAGAAAAGGCTTCACACTTATTGTTAGATTTCATTGCTAATTTGATAACAATTTTATAGTCATTAGAAGAAAATCTTCCTGTTGGCTTATTTGGATTTTTTAACTGTACCTTTTCCTTTTTTCTAGCCAGAAGCATTAGTAGGCTCATTTCTTTCTGCTACAGATTTGTGTGTGTGATGTACAATAGAAATCTCTATTTCTACACCCTCTTTCATCCATGAGGGTTTCTACACCATCCATTAGAATAGACTACATTATTCAGAGAAGTGTGTTGATGAGGTCAGGGTACTAACAGGACTCAAAGAATAAATTCTGCAGTTATGTTTTATTCACTTATCAGCTATAGTTACTCACTGAACTATTGAAACAAAACAATGTTAGCCTTTAGATGCTTATGGTTCCAGGGAGGCATAGGAAACACAATGTAAGTCTGTAGTGCAAACTATTTTCATTAAAGCAGACGATTCTGAGCTAGTGCCTCCCTCTGGAGCAGCAAATCTGTCTATAAAATACACAGCAAAACAGCGTTGCTTTGGAAAATGTGCAACCATGCTTACACTGCAGTCAACTACAGGACGAGAGAGAAGGGTGTCTGGAAGGTTCTGCCTGCCAAATTCACTACGGGGCATGTTTAATTATAGTCATGGTCTAGGATACTTTCTATTCTGTATACATAGTGAACAACGCAGTAAAAATCAAGGTGGATATTATTTCCTGCAAATTGCAGGAATAAATATGAACTGAGCTCAGCTCTATATAGATAAAGCAGCTAAACGGTAACACACATACACACACAGTTGGGGGAGACAAGTCAAAACACCCAGGCACCCCTCAAACTCAAGGATTCACACTGGACCCAAATAATACCACTAACATGTGCTGACTCAGTCAGCCGTCTAGAGATTTTTACATACTTATGGGTTGAGAGTCTATGACATAAAGGGGTCCCAAACTTGGAAACTCAGAACCCAAGATTGTTTTTAATGTGGGTCGGAGGATGCACAAGGGCAGTCTGGTAATATTCTCCCGTGCATGCTGATACATCTCCTGTTAAAGATCTGTGTTACGCTATTCTGAAACGCAGAATCACTCTCCCACAGAAGTGAAGCACAGGGCTCAGAAAGGGGCAGAGAATAATTTGAGCCTAGCTGTCCACAGCTGCAGCTACTTGCATGGGTAATTGCTTTTGCCCAAATCACCAGCATAGTTGTGGCTCTACAGACATAGATTTAAAAGCCACTGAAGTGTCAAATTATATTATAACAATAGAGTCAGTTCCCCCAGAAATATTCATGTTTTAATTTTGATCAATCTCCAAAAATGTGTTGAACCCTTGCTACAGGGCAAAAAAAAAAAAATGTCAAAGTGCTGGGACACGCTGATGTCCAACATGACAAACAGGTGTCCTAACTCAGACACTGCTATCCTCAAAGACTTCATGATGGAATAATTTGTCAGTAATTCTAGTGCCGTCACCTCACTTCACTATTGACATAGAAAAATCCAATAACTTGTTAAAATTAATGAATAAGACTTCTAATTTTTACAGCTGAAAATAGAAAATTGGAGTTTTAAGGCAAAAGGTTATTTCTATACAAGTGAATGGTGACTGTCCAAAGCAAGATGGATCTTCAACAAAGCAGGATTTGTCTGCTAACCCTGTCGTGTGCTTGGCACACAGATTTTTCATCTATAACATTATTATTTCAAGTGATATGGGAAGAATCTTGGACAATGCTCTGAAAAATATTTCAATCCTAATTGACAAAATTTCTAAGAATAAAAAGAAGACTATATACACAAAATGCTAAACCAATTATGTGAAACAAAGAAATAAGATGCCATAGTAAAAATGAGTGCAAAATAAAAAAAGATTTATTAAGGCCCCCCAAAAAATTCTAAATAACTCAATTAAAAAATGGGGTACTGAACTGAACAGAGAATTCTCAAAAGAAGAATTTCAAATGGCCAAGAGATACTTAAGGACATGTTCAACTTCCTTAGCAATCAGGGAAATGCAAATCAAAACAACTTTGAGATACCATCTTACACCTGTCAGAGTGGCTAAAATCAAAAGCACCAATGATAGCCTATGCTGGAGAGGATGTGGAGTAAGGGGCACACTCATCCATTGCTGGTGGATTTGCAAACTTGTGCAACCACTTTGGAAATCAGTGTGGCGGTTTCTCAGAAAATTGGGAGTCAACCTACCTCAGGATCCAGTAATACCACTCTTGGGAATATACCCAAGAGATGCCCAACCATACTAGAAAAGCATTTGTTCAACTTTGTTTATAGCAGCATTATTTGTAATAGCCAGAACCTGGAAACAACCTAGATGCCCCTCAATGGAAGAATGGAATAATAAATAAAATAAAATAAAATAAAATAAAATAAAGTGTGGAATATATACACATTAAAGTACTACTCAGTGGTAAAAAAACAATGACATCTTGAATTTTACATGCAAATGGATAGAAGTAGAAAACACTATCCTGACTGATATAACCCAGGCCCAAAAATATGAATATGGTATGTACTCCTTCATTAGTAAATTCTAGCCATAAACAAAGGACATTGAGCCTATAGTTCACGATCCTAGAAAAGCTAAGTAATAAGGTGAACCCAAAGAAAAACATATATAGATCCTCTTGGAATTTGGAAGCAGACAAGTTCACCAGGCGAAAGTTAGGAACATGGGGGTGGGTGAGAGGTGAGGGAAAGGGAGAAGGGGAGAGAGAAGGGAGAAGGGGAGGGTTGGGGAGAGCTTGGGGGGCGTGGGATGGTTGATATGGAGGAAGGATGGATATGGGAGCAGGGAAGGAGATATCTTAATTAAGATAGCCATTTTACAGTTTGCAAGGGGCTTGGCTCTGGAGGGGTTCCGAAGATTCCACAGGGATGACCCTAGCTAGGACCCTGGGCAGTGGAGGAGAGGGTTCCTGAACTGGCCTTGTCCTGTAGTCAGACTGATGACTGTCTTGAATGTCACCATAGAACCTTCATCTGGTGACGAATGGAGATAGAGACTGAGACCCACATTGGAGCACTGGACTGAGCTCCCAAGGTCCAGTTAAAGAGCAGAAGAAGGGAGAATATGAGCAAGGAAGTCAGGACCACAAGGGGTTGGTCCACCCACTGAGATAGTGTTCCTGAGCAAATGGGAGCTCACCAAATCCAACTGGACTGGGACTGAAAAAGCATGGAAACAAACTGGACCCTCTGAATGTGACTGACAATTGGGTCAGACTGAGAAGCCAATGATAATGGCACTGGGATTTGTCTCTACTGCATATACTGACTTTTTGAGATCCTATTCTATCTGGATGCATACCTTCCTAAGCCTGGATGGAGGGGGGAAGGTCTTGGACTTCCCACAGAGCAGGATACCTTGCCCTCTTTTAGGACTGGAGCAGGGAGGGGAGCGGGAGAGAAGTGGGAGGAGGGGAGGAAGTGGAAATTTTGATTGGTATTATTTATAAAGTAATAATAAGTAAGTAAATAAATAAATAAATAAATGAAAGAAAAAAACCTAACCACACCAATTTGTAATGAAAGAGGGATGATTAACATTTCTAAGCCCAGTCAGAATTGTGAAGTCTCTCTAAGTAATTCCTTTAGTATTGAACAAATATTTATTAAGTGCCAAGTAAGTGCCAAGCCCAGGTATAAACAAAAAGGTAGAGTGGCTTCCTTGTAGAATTTACTTCCTGTGAAAAGGAGCCAAACCAGCTGAAGAGTGATCTAAGGTGGTCATGCAATTCTTCTCTGACTTTTCATCTGGGAACTACAGGAAGGAAAATACTGTAGAATGGTAGCCAAATAATGTACTTAAAAACCATGAAGTGTTTTTTTTTTTTCAACTCAAAAAGAAAAAAAAAAACAACTAATACACAGGTGTCTCAGAAGCTGTGTGAAATTTCTAATTGGCTAATCTCTCACAGTATACTATTATCACTTATAATTACAACTATGGCTTTAGCATGCTGGGAGTTCAGTACTAGCAATAAAAATAGAAGCTGAGCATGATTATGCAGTTCTTAATCCTAATATCACTAAGGATGGATCTCTCTGAGTTTAAGGCCAGCCTGATCTACACAGCAAATTCCAGGACAGCTAGGACTACATATAGAGACCATGTTTCAAGAAACAAAGGAGTGAAAAAATTAATAAAAAACAAAACAAAACAAAAAAAACAAAGACATTAGAACTTAAAATAATTTATGACAGATTTATTTTGTAAAATCTACTCTTTTATCTGTTTTATGAAATCTACCTGATTATTAAAAGTAGTTGTTATATGATGAAGGCAATATTGCAAACATACAGAAAGAGGTCAGGACTCTAATGGACTCTAAGAATCCCATGCATCAAACTCATTATAATCCCGAGAAAATGAAATCAATTAGTTTGAAAATCTCTTAAAAAATTTCTCTCCCTCTAAAATTTCCTCACTTTTTATTCTGTATTTTTTACTTTTCTTAAAAAAAAAAACAGCTGAAAAATCATTTAAAACATTTAAATTTTTTCTTCTGTCTTAAAAATCCAGTTGCATTTTTTTTTCATCCAGCAGCTAATAAAGAGTGAAGGGGAGCAGGAAGTATCTATGAGATAGTGTCCTATGTGTTCAATTTTTTTTGGTTTTTCGAGACAAGGTTTCACTGTAGTTTTTTATTTTTATTTTTATTTTTACAGCCTGTCCTGGAACTAGCTCTTGTAGACCAGGCTGGCCTCGAACTCACAGAGATCTGCCTACCTCTGCCTCCCGGGTGCTGGGATAAAAGGCATCATCACCACTGCCTGTCCTGTCCTACGTGCTCTTAAGCTGAGCCCCAGGCCCTCTATTCTCCCACACCCAAAGAGAGAGGCAGCAGTCAGAAGTTGTATGCTCATTATTTTATTGGTAGAGTGATGATAAAGATATAATTACATTGCTCCTATGTCATAATCTTCTAAGGATATTGTCTTCTTAGCTCAGGATCTTTTCATTCACTTTCTGAAAGAAACAGACAAAAAAAAAAATAGCTTATAAGGAAAGTGTTAAAAAAAGTACCTGGATGGAGCAGGGAGGACCTTGGACTTACCACAGGGCAGGGAACCCTGACTGCTCTTTGGACTGGAGAGGGAGGGGGAGGGGAGTGAGGGCAGGAAGAGGGAAATTGGAGGTGGGGAGGAGGCAGAAATTTTTAATAATAATAAAAAAAATAAATATTAAAAAAGAAGCTTCTAATCTTTTAAATGCAGTGGGTGACAACCTGTCTCCTTTTCTTTTGCTGCTGGCTCCTGTCTTTGTTTCTGATTGATTTGTGTTAGCTTTAGCTTTGCACCTTCACAGTATTTGCTCTCAGCTCTTCCATATGAGAAAGAGTAGGATTTTTCTTCAGGTGAGTGTCTTTTGATTGTGATTGAGTGTATTCTAGGGAACATTTACAAAACTGGTCTGAGAAATATGTCTTTTACCTTTCATAGTAAAACATCCAAAATGTCGGGTCACAAGTTGAGAGAAAGTATGGCAGTTTCACCATGAAATACCTTACATCCTCAAGAAAACAGGACTAAATTTTAAAAAAATGTTGAAAATAAGAGCAAACAACACTGAAGACATGCATGGGTGTATGTGTATGTGTGTGTATGAACTGATGTGTGAATTTCTCAAGAATTACAATTTTTTATACATCTCTAACAAACAGATCTCAATAAAATATATCACTAATGAAAGGTGATTATTGTCCTTTGTAAAATCAAGTATTTGAATAAGTTTTCCAATTGAATTAATTGTAGTAGCTGTTGTAAAAACGTAGGAAATTACAACATGCTTTAAGATTTATATGTATTCTTATATTTAATATATATCTATATATTGCATTTGGAGTTCAGAAGACTAACACCCAAGGTGGTTCTCTGAACTCCATGTGCAAGTCATGGAACATGCACACTTGTACTCTATACTCAAACATGCACACACCTGCAGACACGGAAACTTATATGATGTTTTTTTAGCTGAGTCTGACATGAGATAGTTCTAAGCACAGAATGATGACAGAAATATAAGATGGACTGCTGCTGATTCTTAGCATGGAGGCAGGCGAGGTTAGAGAGAACGTTGCTCTTTCTACAAAACAATACAGAGTTTGATGGACAGTCATGGTCCAAAATAAAATTGTGGCACAAAGTTTCTTAAATTAAAATTAAATTCTAGAGCTTTTAAAGAACAGATTCCCTCCTACCACAGGACATCTAAATATTAAAAATGAAGTGAGATCCAAGTCTCTCTGTACATGTTTAAAGTCTTTCAAAACATGTTTAAAGTTTAAGAAATGGTAAATTTAGTTTCTTGTAAACACATTGAAATTTAGGAGAGTCATGGAAACAAACAGAAAAGAACTCACACCTGACAATGATTACTGATGAAACTGGCCTTGGTAAGATGTCTAAGTTCTTCTTCGTGGGGGGCGGTTTCCAGGGCGGACCCTATTATTTTGTTGCAGTTGTCCCGGCTGTTGCTGCTGCTGCTGAGGCACCTGAGGCTGTTGTGACTGCTGCAGAGGCTCCTGAGGCTGTTGTGACTGCTGCAGAGGCTCCTGAGGCTGTTGTGACTGCTGCAGAGGCTCCTGAGGCTGTTGTGACTGCTGCAGAGGAGGCTGCTGAGACTGTTGTGGTGGTCGCAGTGGCCTTCGAGCCCCCTTTTGCTGCTGTTGCTCTACTTGAAGGTCAGGGTTTTGACCACCACGTAATTCTTGGGAGAATCCTGAAGCGGGTTGCCTCTCTTGGGTGTTACGGTTGGCGACCACAAATTCTATGTGGGTACAGAGTAATAATAATAGATGAGCTGAGAGGCTAGCCACATTTTATCTCAAAGACTTTATCACACTATCTTTTTCCATAAAGTGCCACTCAATATATAACCTCCCGGTTCACCACCGTGTTGTCGAGAGGAATGCCTTTAAATCAGAATAGCAATGGTATAGGCCATCTTCTCTTGCCATATGCTGTGAAGCTTCAAGGGTTAGGAGAAGAATAATTCTATAGGATGTCTCCACAGCCAAGAGAATCACCAAGACTTTTGCTGTTAAAATTAATGGTTTAACCCTTTCCCAGAAATGGTCTTCATGTGTCTTTCTCTCCATTTGTCCTGTATCCACTATGTCTGTAACAAGTTATCTCCTACAAACTGTCTCTTTTGTCATGTCATAGCTTAGCCACAAAATTTTCCCAAACTTCAATATACTTTTATCAGTCCAGATGGTTTTGTCTACAAGGGCAAATCTTACCTTTTCATTCCACTGCTTGAAATGTTCATTTCAATTGAGTGTAAAATTAAATAAATTTTTAAAATGCTTGCAGGCTCTTGGGATGGAATAAGGACTCAAGTGGTCTTTACTTTGGTTTAACAACTCTATAATCATGTTTTGTTTTATTCTTTAATCCTCTTGTCTCCCTTACATTTGTGTGGTCTCCTATACCCCAAACAGGATCCCCAGCCTAGTACCCAAATTTGCATACCTTCATTAGGTCTCTGAGCTGAGCTGAGAGCCAGCAGGGCCACTGTGAGCAGGACCACTAGCATCTTGGAAGAGGCTCTACAGTTGCTCCCACGTGTGTGCTGGGGAAGCAAGGCAACTGGCTCTATAAGGATTGGTGGAACAATGACATCTTTGAGCCCCAACTGGATGACCTTGTTCCTGATCAAACAGGATGCATTGTGTCCCTGACTCTCCTCTTTGGCATTGTAGCTCAGCAGGATGTGGTGGGGAGTGGAACTTTGGCAGAGTTTTGAGGGAACAATATCATACAATCAATCTAGGTACTCAAATATTTCCATCCCTATGTGAATTTCATTCTGTTTAGCAAATTGTAAATACAGCCAATCAATGCATAGAGGTGAGACGAAAGTGTGTGAATGTGTTCACGTTTCTTGTCATTAATCCTTTTATCAAAAAATGAGAAGATTCATATTTGAGGGTTAGTATTATTGCTCAAAGTTTAGCAGTCATACTTTATGTATCCCCATGTGTATAAAACTCAACTATGGTTTTTGTGGTATAGAAGACATGTCTTCTTGACTCTGTGGTCTGTTATGAAACAATATTTGCTGCCTCAGCCAACTATGGTCCAGAAGATTGCCTAGGAGTCTATGAATTGTTCTTAGTAATGAAAGAT
Source organism: Neodon shergylaensis (assembly GCA_025134845.1). NCBI lineage: Eukaryota > Metazoa > Chordata > Mammalia > Rodentia > Cricetidae > Neodon > Neodon shergylaensis. Next base: position 378,565 of record JABTXL010006616.1, read on the forward strand.
TTGCTATTCAAGGAATGTGTTGCCTAAAAAACTCTGATTACATTAGTATTCTTTTAAGTTATTAAGACTAACACAGCTACAGAATACACTATTGGATTCTACAGAACAGGAATATAGATTCATTTTGTGATCATATGTGCTATTTCATATCTCTCAGAATTTGGTTCCCTCTCATTTTCTATTATGTTTCTGGAGGTTGAATTTGGGCCTTTTATCTTTGAGGAAATTATTTTGCTTGTTTGTTAATCACTAACACTAAACACTGTTTAGCCCTGGTTATCCTACTGAATCAGGCATCCAATTGCTTCACCCAGAATATTAGTTGCTTTGTACTTTGTCATTTATATGTCACTTATAATAAGAGATAATTTTTTTCTTGGGCTGGCTTACAACAAAGGGAATTACCTTTATAATATTCGGATACTCATTTATCCCTACTCTCTACTGGTTTGTTATAGTTTACACTTTTCCTCAGTTTAAAAACCTAGGTTCTTATTTTATTTTCTAAAAAATTATACAAAGCATCCAATATTCAATCACTTCAAAGGGTCATTCATTTCCAGATGAGAAAAATATTACATTCTGAGAAACCATGATATTGGCAGTCTTATAAATCAGTCTTGTTCTGCTTAACCATTTCAGAAAATATAAGATTTGACTGTCTAGTCTTCATAGGAAGAGATAAATTGTTCCAAAATAAAAAAATATTACATATACACAATGCTATTTAAACATGCCTACAATCATATACATAAATATTAGAAAAAACTACATTTACTTTTATTTTGAAATAAAAATACATAAGAAATGGTCAAGCCTGGACTGTAGATTTATCCAGTAAGATCTTTACTTTTATTATTTCATGTTCTAGCTACTGGATGAAGAAGTATTTTGTGGGCCCATATTTCGATATGGCACAAAAGCCATTACCCTGGTCCGAGCTGATCATGTAGCTCTGCAGACAAGCTGTCTCTGTCCTTAACAAAAGCCAGGATGTGGTGCTCCTAGCTTCTTTTGTTAAAATGTGGATTACCTGAGAAGAGATGTTTGACTGAAGCTGATAACTTAGGAGTTTAGGTGTTTGGTGCTTCCTTCCTTTTGTAATTTGGAGGATGTCTTATAGAGATGCTAATTCAGGGCCTACCTGACTGCTAGATGTGGACATGACTTGAGCCCAGGCACCTGGTTGCCTAGGTGATGGCATAATGTGTTTTCCCCACTCAATTTGGTGTGGGTATATAAAATGTTTGGACAATAAACGGAGAGGCTGGCCTTTTCCAAGATGACCGCGTAAGTTGTGTCTGATTATTCCTCATGACTCCGTTCCAGCCGAGTTAGGGAATCTGTGTTGGACCCACACGGGCTCTGACAGTATTTCCTTGTAAATAATGCAACATTGGTGTCCTGTTGACTCTGCAGAAATAATACTAACTAAACAGCAAGATGGACTCAGAGCACTAATAACAAATTAATATACACACTTATGTCATAACATATAGAACATGTTTTATGACTTGTTTGAATAAAAATTTCACTTCTTAAAACAATGTTAAAATCTTATAAGAGACTCAATAGGGGAAATGAAGAATTTCTAGACAAAAACATATTAAAATAATTTTGATTTTTCTTAGATTTATTTATTGTAATTTATATGTATGAGTATTTTGCCTACATGTTTATATTTATACTACACGTGTTTCTTGTGTCCATGGAGTAGATTACGTTTTTACTTCATTATCCCCTTGTTTATTTATATCTATTTGGCTTTTCTTCTCTTTTTTGAATGAATTAATTTATTCCATTATTTAAAGAAACATTTAAGCTTTAAAATTTAAGTTTAAAAATCTATTCTTCACTAGCTCATTTAAATTTTGATTTTAAAATATTTGGTAGCAAGACATTTCACTTACAGTATGGCTTTTTGGGTATCTGCATTGCTTGCTGTCCTTTAACTTACTGTTTATTTTATCATATTTAATGATTAAATCTCAGCAACTATCTTCTCTCTTCATTGAAGACCTCAAGTAGCTTCTTCCTATCGTTTTATACTTACATGGGATTTATATAAATGTTAATTTATCTGACAGTTTTGTAAGAGGTAAACCAGAGTAGACGAGGTCACTAGAAATCCTGTCAGGAGCAGCATCAACTGTTGACAATGGGACTTGTCCAAGGCAAAAGAGTTTCTTTTTAGCTCCTGTATACAGGGGTGTATGACTAATATAGTAACGTTCTCGCAGCAGTTTTGCTTGCAATAAATAACAAGTTCCATGAACCTTACCAGAACATTCTGGCATGGTCACAGATATATTCTGAAGTAAGACTCTATTAGCACTTGGTGATTTTTCACTGATTATATGAAATGGATAATGTTTCCTCCTTGCTTCATCCTGGTAGACCCTTCAACATGACAGCTTTTGGGTTCCTCAGATCCTATATTAAAAGAGAACATGACAGAAGAGTGTCCTGCTAAGATGGCTTGTTATGGTTTTGGTCCCTTTAAGAGACAAGCCACGCCCACTCCCTCCCCCATCCACTGAGGCAGGCTGATCTTCGGCTTCCAGCCTGAGCTCGCTCTTCCTCTCGGAGAGGCAGCTTCGCTTCTGCCTCTCTCCCCACTTCTCTACTTCCCCCCTTCTCTGTCTCTTTCTCCTCTTCTCTCTCTCTCTCTCTCTCTGTCTCCCCCTTCACCCTTCCTCCTCCATAACCCCCTGAATAAACATTCAACCTCACCCTGCATGTCGGTCTATCCATGTTTCTGTCTTCTGCCCGCCCGCCATGTGTCTCCCTGCCTGGGACCAGCCATTGCTCAGGGACCAGCAGCCGTCTCTGCCTGGGGCCCACTGCCTGTTGCCACATGGCCCGCCACCACTGCTCTGAGACCAGCAGCCGTCTCTGCCTGGGACTGGCTGCTCCCAGGGCCCGCTGCCTGCCACCACATGGCCCGATACTACCATTTGGGACCTACAGCATTTCTGCTGCCTACTGCCGCGGGGATCTTGCAGCATTTTTTAAAAAAGAACAACATGGCTTATGGCAGACATTTAGTTTGGAAAGGAAGGTCAGGGAGTAGGAAAAGGAGTCAGAGCCAGCCAGGCTGAGAGCTTGAACTCTTGGACTGGCCGTGGAACAGAGACATTGATTCTGCCAGAAATCACTCAGCTTTGGCCTTTTCCTGACCTTCTGCTATGTCAACCGTGTCTAAAAGATCAGTACAAAGTAGTACTCATGAATTCACCAAATGCAACTAAATCAGAGGCTGTGAAAGAACTGAAGAAAGGGACTGACAATTAGGGAGAAGCAACGACATAAACGGTAGCAGGCATATGGAAATTTAGGTTATATTTGCACACTTAAGCATGTATTCCATTTGCTTTGTAATACATATGTAAATTTTAGCAAGTCATCAAGAGCCTTTAAGGTTTCTCTATCCTATTTTTTTTTTCATAGTAACTCAACATGGCTTCCAAAATCTTGCAGGGAAAGGTTAGCACATGCAACAAGCTCAGTCCCTTCAATGGCCCTCTTTGTGGCTTATGGGTGCTGACCTTTGTGCTGTGTGCCCCCACATGGACTTTGCTCTTTGCATATGGCTACCCTGTATTTTCCTCTGTGTCTTCATATTCTTCTACTTATAAAAAACAAGAGTCACCTTGAATTGAAGATGACATAATTGCTTCACTTTTACTTAGTAACATCACTACAGGTTTCACTGCCAGTCACATTTTAAGGGTTTGGTCGTTAGGACTTCAATAGAGGATCAGAAAAGATGGGGCAGAATACCACTCATAACACTTCCCTGTGCTTTCTCATTTAATTATATGTAACATGGGGGCCAGGCTTGTTGGGGTTTACCCGCTCCTTCTTACAGCAATTATATCCATTTTATTCCTTTAGTCTAAAACCTAGGAACCTCTTAAACATTTAAGTTCCCTCAGGAGTATCTGTTAACATTCACAATTTGCTTGATTTTCAAAATATCCCCTTCTGATCCCTTGAACAATCTATACACCAAGACCTTGCCTCTCCAGAGTTTATCTCTCTTTTGGAGGGCTTTTTTAGTGCCTCTAGAAGTGCTTGGTAATGTTCCTGTCCTCAAATACGTGTTTTATTAGTTCTTAAAGCTAGTAAAAATAGAATGAAGTTGGCATCATGAGGACAGGATGGCATTTTTGCTGTAATTCTCATTAAGTTTTCTCACTACCTTGTCATTATATATAAATTGGATTTTCTACTCTCCCTAAAGCTTCACCTACATGTTCTTTATTCTCTCTCTCTCTCTCTCTCTCTCTCTCTCTCTCTCTCTCTCTCTCCTCCTTCCTTTCTTAGTCCCTCCAGCCATTTTTATTTGCCTTTTCAATTTCTTTTTCTTTTAATGTTTTAAATCAGTCTCACTATGTACCCCAGGCTGGCACAGAACTCAAGTACCTTCTTCTGCTGCTTAGTGCTTGGAATAACACCATGTTTCACTCTGTTAAGCTCCCTCCTTTTCATTGAACACTAATACATTGTAAGAACAGAAATCTTGTTTTTTTTTTTTCAGCTTTGTCAAGAACTGATTAGCTTGAAACAATAAACTGAGGTTTAGTGGGAAATGAACACTTCAAAAATAAGGGGACTGCCACTGGACAGTTCCAGATCATGACAGGTCAACTGAATTAGAAATGCCATTGTGAGCTTTAAATAAATCAACAATTTTGGTGATACAATTTGCAAATTATACCAATGGCTTGGACAAGTATATATTTCATTGATTTGCCTACAGATTGTAGCTGCATTATTATGGCACAGGTGCCTTTGTCTTAATATGATTTTGATGTTTCCTAACAATGTGTTCCTAAACTATTTTGAATGTTTATGCTTCAGCAACCTGTCCTCAGCAAGGTTATTTATAATACAAAGTGTTTAATAAGCATTAATGATCCGTGTTTTATCCTCCAAGACAACCTGCTAGTTTTATGTGGTTACTTTTATGATCTTTCTTTAGAGGTAGGTTGACTGACTTCCAGTTGTATGTTGTTATAAAGGTAATAGTTGGTCTTGGAGGTAATAGGATGCCCCATTTGATTCTAACATAAAAGTAAGTTGTCATCTATAGGTTGTTATTGTGCTCCACTGATTTAATTCTATTTATTTGCTTCTAAGGTAAGAGAAGAGAACATGTATTATCAATTTCCTAATGCATAGTATTTTCTGAATTTTGACTAACAGGATTAAGAAAAATTAATTTTTCTATAAATAAAAATTTAAAGTTATAAACACACTATCTCAGTCATAGAGCATCTTTCGGTTTCCCATTTCCAATGCAGATACCCCACAAAGCAGATTATGCAGAGGCCTTTTGATAGATAACCACAAAGGTTTTTCATGAAAGTAATTGTTAACACCAGATAATGTTGTGTATATTCTTCTGCATGGAAAACATCTACTGTTTCTAATTCAATGTATGTAATTGTAGAAAGCTAAGAAGTACACAGCTAAAAACATTAACTACCAAAGCATATATTTGTGCACCTTTAAATTACATTCATTTTTATGGTTGAGTGTCACCTCTGTCCGGTCCTCAAACCTGGAGTTATATCTTCAAAAGTCAGGTGTCAGAGAAGGTATTGTCAACATATCGGTGGGGAGGCAGATTAAGGCATTATTTTACCAATGCTATACTGTGTTGTAAACTTTTGATGGCTACTCTGAGTTCATAGTGAAATAGAGTCACAGCTTCTTACATAGGATATACAGAGCATCATATATTGCCTCTATATTTTCAGAAGACATACCTGAAGAAGATGTGCAGCTATTCTTACTACAGGGATTCCGTCCTAGTGATTAGTGAATAATTCACATTTCCTCAACTTGAGCATAAACATTTTTTTCTCTCATAACTAGGAATTCTCCCCTCCTGTTAAAGAACAGCAGTAGTATCATAAATTCCCTCCACAATGTGTTATTTCAAAATCCATATTTTTAACACAATAGCCTAAAAGTGCAGATGTATGACATATGTGTTCCAGAGAATGTGTGTAATAGTATCTTCTGTCTAATAATGTCACATGATAGGAATTTGGCATCCTGGGTTTGAAAGATAAGTTTTATTTCCTTCCCAGGAAACTCACACATTTTGTAACTGCCAAAACCAACACAGCAGGTCACAAGAGATGCTGTGTGACTTCTAATTCTAGAACATAAAAGGGCCATTTTATTTAAAGGTCTTCTCTTAGTACATGGCAGGTTCCCAGAGGAGTACTATGAATATGGTCTATTAAAACTAATTGTATTTATTATCATACCTAAGCATATATATATATATATGTATATATATATATTCTTTCAGAACTAGAATATTTATATATATCATATCATAAATTTTCATATTTAAAAGCTGTTATACCTAAAGATTTATTGACCATTACATTGTGCTTCAAAGGTTGGCACATGCTTTATATTCATTAGATCTGTTACTCTGCAGGATGGGCCTGTACTGATTTTCTACAGTTTATACATTGTCAGCATGATTGGGGACATTACCAGGGCCTATACTCACCATAGAAAGAAATCTCTGAGCATGTCAGTGATGGATTTCTCTAAGTTACATTAATTGTGGTGAGAAAACTCATACTAAGGTGAGCTGAGATTTTGGGCTGCATAAAAAGTACAAAGATAAGTGAGCAGCACCACTGCCCTCTCCTTGTTTTCTAAAAAGTGATGCAATGGGACCTGCTAGGTCCCTGGTCCTGCTCTCATGAATGACTCCCCCAATGCAAGCCAGAATAAACTCCACCTTTTAAAAGTAAAAGTTTTTTAGCCAGATCCTTTGTTACAACATGATGTAGGAGGTTCTTCTGACTATGTGTTGCTTTCATTGGTTGAATAAATAAACTGCCTTGACCTTTTGATAGGGCAGCACTTAGGTGGGCAGAGTAGACAGAACTGTATGCTGGGAAGAAGGGCAGTGTGGCAGATGCCATGAAACTCCTACCTGACACTGACGCTGGTTAGAATCTTTCCCGGTAAGCCACGACCTTGTGGTAATACACAAATTACTAGAAATGGGTTAAAGCAAGATGTGAGAGTTAGCCAATAAGAGGCTAGAGATAATTGGCCAGGCAGTGTTTAAATGAATACAGTTTCTGTGTAATTATTTGGGGGCATAAACTAGCCAGGCAGCTGGGACAAACAAAGAGCCCTTTCTCTCTATAACAGCAGTGAGAAAAGCCACAGATACAATTGGAAGTTCCATGATGAAGAGGCTCTCATGTTTAGTCTTATTGCAAGTACTCTTTGGATCATAACTGCTATCACTGATTCTATGTAATGTTTTGTTTGTTTCAGTAAGTTGTCATCCTTAACACTTTCATTGTTAAATGTAAGATAATTACCAGTGTCTTTTTTAAATTAAATTTTATTGAGCTCTACATTTTTCTCTGTCCCCCACCCTTCCCTTCACCTTCAACCATCTCCCAAGGTCCCCATGCTTTCAATTTACTCAGGAGTCTTTTTCTACTTTCCATGTTGATTACATCCATGTATGTTTATCTTAGGGTCCTCATTGTTGTCTAAGTTCTCTGGGATTGTGATTTGTGTTGGGTCCCTAAAGGACAGACCTTTTCACCCCCACTTGATCTGCTTAGCACTCTTGAGGTTGGTTGAAAACAAGAACAAAAACAGGAACAATCTGTTGGATGTTTACCCCTAAGCCATTGAGTTATGGTGATGAGCTTCCTGCTGCTGCTGGTTTGGCCTCCCCTGCTGAGGGCTATATACTTGTGAGAAAGTGGAATAAAGGGCTTGTTTGCAGAACCTGGGAAGTTGTGTTGTGTGTTAACCCCACGTCCCACGCTCAGAAGAATGACAGTTGCCATGCTGGTTTTCTTTCCTTTATGTTTAAAAAGCATATGAGTAAGTACATGTGATAATTGTCTTTCTGGGTCTGAGTTACCTCTCTCACAATGATGCTTTCTAACTCCATCCATTTGCCCACAAATTTCAAGTTGTTGTTATGTTTTTTTTTCTGGTGTGTAGTACTCCATTATGTAAATGTACCACATTTTCCTTATCCATTCTTTGGAGGGGCATTTAAGTTGTTTCCAGGTTCTGGCTATGACAAACAATGAACATAGTTGAGTACACAACCTTGTGGACCAATTGAGCATCCTTTGGATAAATACCCAAAAGTAGTATTTGCCAGGACTTTAGGAAGGTAGTTTTCTAATTTTCTGAGAATTTGCCACACTGATATCCAAAGGGGATGAACCAGTTTGCACCAGCAATGCAGGAATGTTCCTTTACCACACAACCTCTTCAGCATAAGTTGTCATCAGTGTGGTCTTGGCCATTCTTACCAGTGTAAGATGGAATCTCAGAGTTGTTTTGATTTGAATTTCTGATGCCTAAGGATGTTTAACATTTTCTTAAGTGTCTTTCAGCCATTTTAGAATTTTCTGCTGAGAATTCTGTTTTGGTCTGTACTTCATTTTTATTGGGATTATTTGTTCTTTTGATGACCATTTTTTTTGAGTTCTTTGTTTATTTTGGAGATCAGCCCTCTGTCTGGTATGGGGCTTCTCCCTTTCTGTAGGCTGCTGTTTTGTCTTGTTGACCATGTCCTTTGCTTTACAGAAGCTTTTCAGTTTCAGGAGGGCCCATTTATTGTTTCTCTCAGTGTCTGTGCTACTGGGGTTGTATTTAGAAGTGGTCTCCTGTGCCAATGTGTCCAAGTGTACGTCCCACTTTCTCTTCAATGAGGTTCAGTATGGCAGGCATTATGTTGACGTCTTTGATCCATTTGGACTTGAGTTTTGTGCATGGTGATATATATGGATCTATTTTCATTCTTCTACATGATGATATCCTGTTAAGCACCATTTGTTAAATATGTTTTCTTTTTTCCAGTTGATACTTTATGCTTCTTTGTCAAAAATCAGGTGTCAAATGTGTGTGGATTAATATCTGGGTCTTTAATTCAGTTCCATTGGTGCTCCTGTCTGTGTTTATGCCAATACCAGACTGTTTTCAGTACTGTATCTCTGTAGTAGAGTTTTAAGTTAGGGATCGTGATGCCTTCAGAAGTTCTTATATTGTATACGATTGTTTGTGCTATCCTGGGTTTTTAGCTTTTCTATATGTAGTTGAATGCCGTTCTTTCAATGTCTATGAAAAATTTTGCTGGGATTTTGTTGGGCATTGGATTGAATCTATAGATTGTTTTAGTAAGATTACCATTTTACAATGTTAATTCTACCTACCCAAGAGCATGGGCGATATTTCCAGTTTCTGGTGTCTTCTTAAATTTCTTTCTTCAAAGATTTAAAGTTCTTGTCATCCAAGTCTTCCACTTGTTTGGTAAGAGTTACCCCGAGATATTTTATGCTATTTATGGCTATTGTGAAGGGTGATGTTTCTCTGATTTTTTTCTCAGCCCATTTATCATCTGTGTACAGGAGGGCTACTGAGTCTTTTTGAGTTAATCTAGTATCCTGATACATTACTGAAAGTGTTTATGAGTGATAGAAGTTTCCTAGTAGAATTTTGGGGGTCGCTTATGTAAACTATCATATCATCAGCAAATAGTGAGAGTTTGACTCCTTCTTTCTAATTTGTATCCCCTTAATTTCCTTTTGTTATCTTATTGCTCTGGCTAGGACATTAAGAACTCTATTGAATAGATATGGAGAGTGTGAATAACTTTGTCTTCCTGATTTCAGTGGGATCACTGTGAGTTTCTCTCCATTTATTTTGATGTTGCCTGTTCGCTTGCTGTATATTGCCTTTATTATGTTTAGGTATGTTCCTTGTATTCCTGCTCTCTCCAAGATCTTTATCATTAAGGGATGTTGTATTTTGTTGCAAGCTTTTTTGGCATCTAATGAGATGATCATGTGGTTTTTGTTTTTCAGTTTGTTTATATGGTGGATTACGTTGACAGATTTTTGTATGTTGAACCATCCCTGCATCTCTAGGATGAAGCCAACTTGATCATGATGGATGATGGTTCTGATTTGTTCCTAGATCTGATTTGCCAGTACTTTATGGAGTATTTTTGCATCAATGTTAATGAGTATAATTTGTAATTCTCTTTCTTAGTAATGTCTTTATGTGGTTTGGGTATCAGGGTTATTATAGCCTCATAAAAAGAGTTTTGCAATGTTTCTTTGGTTTCTATTGTGTGGAAAAATTTAAAGTATTGGTATGAGTTCTTCTTTGAAAATCATATACAATTCTGAGCTGAAACCATCTTGTCCTGGGCTCTTTTTCATTGGAGACTTTTGATGACTATTTCAGTAGCTATTTGTCTGTTTACTTTGCTTATGTGGTCTTGATTTAACTTTAGTAAGTGATATTTATCCAGAAAGTTGTCTATTTCCTTTATGTTTTTCAATTTTGTGGAGTACAGGTTTTCAAAATATGACCTGATGATTCTCTGGATTTCCTCCATGTCTGTTGTGATGTTTCCCTTTTCATTTCTGATTTTGTTAATTTGCCTTTTAGTTACTTTGGGTATAGGTTTGTCTATTTTGTTGATTTTTGTTAAAGAACCAACTCTTTGTATCATTGGTTCTTTGTATTGTTTTCTTTGTTTCCATTTTGTTGATTTCAGGTCTCAATTTGATTGTTCCCTGCTCTCTAGTTCTCTTGGGTAAATTTTCTTCTTTTTGTTCTACAGTTTACAAATGTTCTGTTAATTCACTAGTGTAGGATTTTTTCAGTTTCTTTATGTAAACATTTAGTGCTATGAATACCACTTTCATTGTGTCCCATAAATTTGGGTATGTTGTGTGGTCATTTTCATTGAATTTTAGGAAGTCTTTAAATGTTCCCTTTATTTCTTCCTTGACCCATTGATGATTTAGGTGAGCATTGTTTAATTTCCATGTGTTTGTGGGATTTCTGGAATTAGTATTGCTGTTGAATTCTAGTTTTAAGTCATGGTGATCTGATAAGATACATGGGGTTATGGGGTTTTGTTCCTACTTCATGTTCTGGCCTTGTGGGAGCCTAGCCAGTTTGGATGTTCACCTTCCTAGACCAGGATGGAGGGGGGAGGATTTTGGACTTCCCACAGGGCAGGGAACCCTGACTGCTCTTCAGGCTGGAGAGGGAGGGGGAGAGGAATGGGGGGAGGGGGAAAGGAGTGGGGGGAGGGGAGAAGAGTGGGAGGAGGGGGAGGGAAATGGGAGGCAGGAGGAGGCGAAAAAAACTTTTTTTAAATAAAAAAAAATAAAATAAAAAAAAAGATACATGGGGTTATTCCAATTTTTTGTATCTGTTGAGGTTTGTTTTGTCACCATGTAGGTGGTCAATTTTTGAAAAGGTTTCATGAGGTTTTGAGAAGAAAATATATTCTTTAATATTTGGATGGAATATTCTATAGATGTCTGTTAAGTCCATTTGAGTCATAACATCAGTTCCCTTATTTCTCTGTTAATTTTTTTGTCTGACTGACCTGTCCAGTGGTGAGAATGGAGTGTTGAAGTCTCTCACTATTAATGTGTGGGGTTTAATGTATGATTTAAGCTTCAGAAGTATTTCTTTTACATATGAGGGAGCCCTTGTATTTGGGGCATAGATGTTCATTATTGAGATTTTTATCTTAATGGATTTTTCCTGTGACTAATATGAAATGTCCTTCTTTGTCGGTTTTGATTTATTTTAGTTTGAAGTCTATTTTATTAGATATTAAGGTAGCTACACCAGCTTGTTTATTAGGTCCTTTTGATTGGAAAAATTTTTCCCAACCCTTTACTCTGAGTGATGTCTGTCTTTGAGGTTGAGGTGTGTTTCCTACATGCAGCAGAAGGATGGATTCTATTTTCGTATCCAATCTGTTAGTCTGTTCCTTTTTATAGGTGAGTTGTGTCCATTTATATTAAGGGATATTAATGACCAGTGACTGCTATCTCCTGTTAATTTGGTTTTCATTGTAGGTGATGTTAATTTGTGTGTTTTTCCCTTCTTTGGAATTTACTGCTGTAAGATCATCAATTGTCTGTGTTTTTGTGAAGTAGCCAGCTTACTTGGATTGGAGTTTTCCTTCTATTACTTCGTGTAGGACTGCGTTTGTGGCTAGGTATTGGTTACATCTTGTTTGATCATGGAATATTTTGTTTTGTCCTATTATGGTGATTGAAAGTTTTTCTGGGTTTAGTAGTCTGGGCTGGTATTCATGGTCTCTTAATGTCTGCATAATGCTTGACCATGACGTTCTGGCTTTCATTTTCTCCAAGGAGAAGTTAGGTGTGATTCTGATAGGTTTGCCTTTATATGTTACTTAGCCTTATTCCTTTGCAGCTCTTAACATTCTTTCTTTATTCTGTATGTTTAGTGTTTTGATCATTATGTGGCGAGAGGATTTTTTTTTGATCCAGTATATTTGGTGATCTATAAGCTTCTTGTATCTTCATAGACATATATTTCTTTAGGTTGGGAAAGTTTTCTCCTAAGATTTTGTTAAATATATTTCTGTGCTTTTGAATTGAACTTCTTTTCTTTCTTCTATACCTATTATTCATAGGTTTGGTCTTTTCATGGTGTCCCATATATCCTGGATATTTTGTGCTAAGCTTTCATTAGATTTAAAGTTTTCTTTGACTGATGAGTCTATTTCCTCTATTGTATCTTCAGTACTCGAGATTATCTCTTCTATCTCTTGTATTCTGTTGTTTATGTTTGTATTTGTGGTTCCTAATCATTTTCTCATGATTTCTGTTCATATAATTCCCTTGACTTATGTTTTCTTTATTGTCTCTATTTTAGTTTTTAAGTCTTGAATAGTTTCTTTCATATGTTTGATTGCTTTTTCTTGGTTTTCTTTAAGAGGTTTGTTGATGTCTTACAATTTTTTGTTTGTCCTTTTCTCCATTTCTTTGCGGGAATTTCTCATTTCCTCTATAAGAGTCTCAAACATTTTTCTGAAGTTATGTTTTAGGTCATTTTCTTCTGCTTCATCTATATTTGGTTGTTCAAGTCTTACTGTTGTAGGGTTACTAGTTTTTACTGGTGTCATGTTGCTCTCTGTGGTTTTGCATGTATTCATATCTGGTCTACTCATCTTTTCTTCTAGTTGGTGTTGTTGGAGCTGTCTGTGACTCTGGTGATTAATCTTCTAGGTGACGGTGGATTCAAGGCTCAGATGGTTGTTCCTCATGGAACAGTCAGTGCCTCAGTTGTAGTTACCTCTTGGTCATTCTTTGTTCCTGGAGGTCGCTTAGTGCTCCCAGGGTTTGCTCCACTTTCTAGGAATTTGCCGTCTCAAGTTTGCTCTGGCCTTGGTTGCTGGCTCAGACCTGTTTCTCTAAATGTCCCTGGTCTGGATCCGCTACTGTGAAGGTCCCTGGCTTGGGGTTGGTCCTGCAAAGGTCTCTGGCTCTGAAACACTCCCTCTGGGGTTCCAGACTTGGGTTTGCCAGACCTGCAGATGCCCTGCTCATGCCTACATCCTCAGAGGTCCCAGACTAATGCCTGGACCAGCAAAGGTCCTGGCTTGTGCCTAGTTCCTCAGCGGTTCCAGAGAAATAGGTATACATTGTCTTGGACCTCTGCCTCAGTCCAAAATGTCAATCCTACCTCCAGGAATCCTCAGTATTAGACATGGATCTTCCCCTGCTAGGGATACAGAAGAAGATGTGAAACAGACCTCAAGGCCTCATGACAAGGGAGAAAGAGTGATTGACAGATAAGTAACACCCAAGGCAATGTAATTAGTAAAATGCAGGTTTCCTGAGCATCTAATATAACTGAGGTGTTCGAATCAGAAGTAATCTACCTCAGTCTGAAATAGCAATCCTGCCTTCAGGAATCTCAGGAAGAAATTGTTACCAGTATCTTTTTATATTGCTATGAAAACTCAACCAAGGCTTGAAATTTTATAAATTTTATTTTTATTTTTATCAGACTTTATATGGTTAAACATTCAAAGATCATGATACCAACTTCCAGCAAGTACTCTTTAGTGAGTAAACTCTCTCTCTGCCAAGTTTGCTTTATAGCAACACATGTTCATAGAAGTAAGCTAGACCCGTAAATCAGACTTACTCATAAATTGGTATTGGCATCTCAGATTCTGGAATCTCTATGATGAAAGAACTTTTCATTGAGCCTCAATTCTTAAGGATCTACCATTACTCAGTAAATCTATGTCTAGTACTATCTTTCAGGCCACAAACCTTCAGGAAAAAAATTGTTCTACCCCTAAATCACTAAAAATAACACACCCAATATAGTTAGCTGATTAAAATAAAATGCTCAACTCCATTTGAATCTTAGATAAGCAGTAAAATATTGTCATTGTTCACTTATCATATTAGCAAGGCCTTTTATTCTAAACTCACTCTGTCATTCTTCATTTATGATGAGTTCATATTATATTATGTCAAAGTATACCTATAAATATTGAATTATTTTATCTAAAATGAAGACTCACCTTCTGTACTTTTATTTTCTAGATCAGTTAATATGACCAATAAAATACTTCCAATTTTAACTAAAATTTTTTGAGACAATTACTAACTGACCACGAGGGGGCAGAATTGCTCTGTGCTAAGAACTGGTGTCCAAAAGAGTTAAGACCTTAATGAAGGAGAATCTCAGGATCTGTGTTCAAAATTTACTTTACTACTCTGTGTCTCCTGGAAGGTAGCATTTTGTGCTTTACACTAAATTTGTAGCTTGTTACTTGCTTCATAACGCTTGCTTTTAGTTTTACTTTGTAATTTTTACTTTTTTTGTGTTATTCAGATTCAAACCTAGGGCTTCACACTGGGAAAGAGTTCACCATTGAGCTATACTCACAAGATGAAGCTGCACTTTTGAAAGAGCAGGTATTGTAGGTTTTATGTTTCTCTAAAGAATTGGATACTAGAGATTAAGTCTTGTGATTTTGTTTTTACTAAAAACACAGAATGTGACCTGCATTTGTAATAATTGCATCATTGATAACTTTCAGTTAAGTGTGCCTTTCAAAAGACTATTAAATTCCTGGATAAAGTTTGGTTAAATCATGTATCCTATAAATCCCTTTAATTTAGCTTTTAGTTTTCAAAGTAGGTGACTATTTTAAATATTGTTTTAAGAATTAATTACTGTTTATATATTTAGCTTTTTTAGACATAGACACACATGTAATATGTTCTGATTGCAATTCACATATTTCAACCTTAATATTTATCAAATATATCAATGAAATTTTAAAATGAAATTATTTATATTACTTTTTATAGAACCTCAACAAAACTATGTTGGCAATATGATTTTACTATAGAATATATAATCTTTATTATTAATTCTTTTCCTTTTTATTTAATTTAATTAATATCAAATAACATATCACAGGACCTAGTGATAACATAGAAGCTAGATTTAAAGCATAAGTGTGCAGAACTTTGAATCTTCCTTAACTTTCTCCCTCTAGAACATCATCAGTCACCTTCCTCAAAACAAAGGGAGACACTTGTTTCAATTCAGTTTTCCACAGAATTAAAAAAAAAACACAAGCAACAATAAAAAATGGGTAAGCAGACGGATAAAAATA
The DNA here is from genome assembly GCA_025134845.1 of Neodon shergylaensis. NCBI lineage: Eukaryota > Metazoa > Chordata > Mammalia > Rodentia > Cricetidae > Neodon > Neodon shergylaensis. Next base: position 394,088 of record JABTXL010006616.1, read on the forward strand.
CTATAATATAAACAAAACTATTTGACACATAACTCTCTTGAATAGAACATGCCAGCATTGTTCTAATGTTCCCCAAATAACACATTAAAAAGAGAAATTGAAAGGAAATTACACTGTTCATAGCTCTTGTGTCCTGGTTATCTAAACTCATATCCTCATGTTTGCCCATGAAGTGCCTCTCCAAATGAGCCACCCCTCCTGTCCCACAGGGACTTTAAAACACCTACACATATACCAGGCAAGTGAAACACTCTTCTCAGTCCTACAAGAATGCAACAGCAATGCTTCTGCACAGGCTTGGTAAGATTACTCAGATTGCCTTTATTTCTAATAACCTTAGAATATCAAGTGGAATGAAAATTCATAAAATTCATGTCCCCAGGAAGTATTTCATAATAAAGCAATGACTAATTACTGTATAAATTCCCTTCAGCTTGAAATCAATTTGTATTTTTAAAGGAGGGGGGACATAGCAGTAATAAAACAAGAACAACAAAGAGATAAAATAGGTAGAACATCAGGTTTCACAATGAGAAAATTTTAAGAGGTCATAACACTGTCACCTAAGCAATAGAAGCACATGATGTGAGCCCTGTAACTGAGGCTTGAGTGTTTCCAGTCCATGCTGTAGAAGAAGAAGTCCGGTGGATTTCCTAAAACTGCTGAAATCCATAGTACAGAGAACCAAAAAGCAGTGGTAATTATAAGCTACAATGACATAACTTCCTAAGGCCAGGAGGTAACCATCCAGGAAAGTCAGAGTAGATACTGATCATGAGATTTGAAGAGTGAAATGTATCTATTTGATACTATTAACAATAGAAATTCATGTATTTCATGGATCATTGTTCAGAATGCACAGAAAGTCATCCACCAATGGTTAGATCTAACATTTGATTTTTATTTCCTGAATAATTTTAATAGCTAGACAAAATAATTTAATGTTTTCTATGTAATTTGAGTACCTCACAGTCAACTTGAATGAATATCTACAGGGACACAAAAAATAGCCAACATTCAATGTGGTTCAATACACATTGCTATACATTCAGCCATATATTTTTATGATCTGTAAAAACCTACCAAATTATAGTGTGTAATGACAAAAATTGAAGAACACTCTAAAGCTCACACAGATATTTAAAAAGCTGATAACATTAAAGCAGGTATTATAAATACATTACAGGCATCCAAAAGTTTAACTCCTGATGTGGGATCCTCCTCTGTGTGCTGAGAATGTTTTATTACCATTGGTTAATGAAGAAGCTGCTTTGGCCTATGGAAGGCAGAATAGAGGTAGGTAGGAAAACTAAACTGAATGCAGGGAGAAAGAAGGAGGAGTCAGGCAAATGCCATGTAGCAACAAAAGGAGACAGATGTCAGAACCTTACCAGCAAGCCACAGCCTCATGACAATACACAGATTAATAGAAATTGGTTAATTTAAGAGCTAGATAGAAATATGCCTGAGCTCTTGACAAAACAGTGTTGCAGTTAATATAATTTCTGTGTGATTATTTGCATCTGAGTGACTGGGAAATAAAAACGCAATCTCCATTCACAAAATGATTTAATGGTTTCTATGTATTTTGAATGCCTCCCAATACAACTAGAATGGATATCTACAGGGACACAAAATAATAGCCAGCATTCAACATGGTTTAATATACAGTATTGTACGTTAAATCTATATTTTAAGGTCTGTATAAACCCTACCTAATTTCAATGTGCAATAAGAAAAATCAAACACTGTAAGCTGGCACATATATAAAAAAGCAGATAACATTAAAACATGTATATATCAGAGGTATCCAAAAGTTTAACTATCAACTCTTCAGGTAATAAAACTAGGGAGTAAAAAAATCCAAGTAGACATTTAGAGTTTAAAATCTAGTTCTTGAAATAGAGTGTATTATAAGGTATTAATTCTCACAAAGTAAATAGTTTTGAACCTGAAATTATAAATGAAGAATGAAATGAATATCACTGAATTTCAGCAAACTTAATGGTGTGCAATTCAAATATCTCAAAATGTTGGACTGAGTATAAGACACAATGATCAGAAATTGCTAGAGAAATGGCTCAGCTGTTTAGAGCTCTTGCTGAAGAAAGGGTTTGGTTTCTAGTGTCTACATTCTCATCTTCTGTGGTTAACAACTCCCTATAACTACAGTTAAAGGAGTTCTTATGTCCTTTTCTGGACTTTATAATCACGAGCATGCAGAGAATGCACATACAGGAAAGCAGACACACACATATATACTTAAACAAAAATAAACAAAAATGTAAAAATGAACAGCAGCATCGGTTTCTCAAATCTTGTGGAAGCTATAAATATTTGCAACCAAGAAGCTCAGTAAACCAAACACAGAGAACCTACCAGTATAAAAAAGCAAATCTTAACCTATATTTCCATATTATTTTTACAGAGACAACATCAAAATATCTAAAAAGAGGTGCACTAAAAGGGACCAATAAGGATCGTGGCAGATTTAGGCAGAAGCAGTGGAAGAAAAAATATCTGATTGAACATTAGAAGTACAAAAATAGGAAAAATCTCAACCTAGAATGGAGGAGTAGATTTCAAAACTGAAAGAGAAAGACAAACATCCAGATACCCAGAAGACCCACATTACAAGAAATCTAAAAAATTGTGTTTAGAGACAGTAAAAAAAATAAGTAAATTATACAATAAGCAAAATATAAATAAAAAGCAACAGAAATAATAACTTCCTGGTTAATATACAAATTTGTTTCTCTTATTTAAATTTCATAAAAATATAATTGCCGTGTTTGGATTATGGTATTCACCTACAAGAGATAAGTTTATCTTAGCATGTTTTCTAGAATATATGTATATACTAGAAATATATATATATATATATATATATATATATATATGCATTGACATAGCACATGAGAAAAGAGAACATACAGGCTGATATAATTTTAAAATGATACACTGTTAATATAACTGAATATTTTAAATGATGCTTTCTGCTTGTAATAACTGTTTCATTCATAAGGATACTCATCATCCTTGTATGAAATGATATGCATAATTCTCCTTGCTGTTTTACTACCTAATGCAATGTCTGTTTTGTAGTTTAACATTGCATACAGCTGGCATTAAGAAAATGGGACCATTTATTTTTCCACTGGTTTCTTTAAATTAAAAATACAATTGCTATGAAGTACAAAATGGGAGAAAATGGATGAAAATTTACCTGAGGAGGGGAAAACAGAGAATACTGAAGGAGAGGGAAGGAAGAGGGATAAATAACACTAAAGCTGTTTGAAAAAGTCTACTTAAAACTAATATAATATATGTCTACTTAAAACTAATATAATATATGCAAGTTTATACATATGTTTTTACATAATATGTACATGCACTGAGGTGTATATGAATATAAAATATATATATGTGTGTGTATATGAATTATACCACTTGGAGAGATAATGAATGCTCCTTTCCCAAACCATAGACTGTCTCTCAAAACTCCAATGCCAGACATGAGAAACTTCCTTAAGAGTCAGGGAAGTTCAAGAGACTCTCAAATAATATAGGCTATTGCCATTGCCCTTTTTGAGTTTAGAAAAAGAAGGTATGACCCTATTATTGAGATACCATACACTTCAGACAGAGGACTTGGAAAGCTGTATCTGAATCTGGCCTGGAAGAAAATATGCAAGCTGATGACAGAGAAAGGTAATCCAAAAATGCTATCCAGCTGTAATACCTTTAAACCACAACAAGGATCAGCACAAGATGTTCTGAGAGATTCAGTGGTGGCAGATATATCCTTGGGGTAACCAGAAGACACCTTATTGGGCTTAAATTCTACTCACTAGATGGAAATTCATAATCAATAATATAAAATTAGCCAATGCCCCAGCTGGACAGGCCATGGTACATAGAGAATAACCTACTACTTTTGTCACTTTCCTAAACCAATATATTCTCTGACTGCATTCTGAATACTTATCCTTATATCCACAGTTAAGTGTAGGTTTCATCTTTATCTATTAAGCTTCTTTTGTTAAATAGATGGAAATGATTACAGAAAGCCACAACTAGTCAAAATAAAAATAAATAAATAACTGTGGGATGCCATACCCCAATTATTACACATACAATACAACTCCAATACCTTAGATTCAGGGAACATTGCACACAAGGGGCAAGAAATGATTCTCAGGAACAAACTATCAAATCTAGAAATTTTAAGAAAGGTAAAGGAAGGTAGGTCTAATATCTCAGGTTATTGTTGCTTTACTAATCAACATCAAACATAATTTGAACACTGTGTGATAAAGGGTGAGGTCAAAACTGATTTTGAGGAGAATCTTATTACTCCTCCAAACAATTCAAAACTTTTGATATACTTAATTTCTGTGGGATAATGCTTTATACACTGTAAAGATCTGTCACTTGTGTTGGTTTAATAAAATGTTGATTGGCCAGTAGCCAGGCAGGAAATATAGATGGGGCAACAATACCATGAGAATTTTGGGAAGAGGAAAGGCAGAGAGTCAATCACCAGTCTATATTTAATATCATTAGCATAGGCTGGAATCTGTCACAGCAGATGGTGGAACAAGAACCGAAAGCTAGTTTGCTAGCATGCAAATAAGATATATTTTCTTTCATGCTTATTTTAGCATTTTTCCTTGCTTCATAAAGAGGGGATTTGAATTTACCAAGATTAAATACTACTTAGTAAAATAATATTCAGAAATATTTAACATGATACATGGATCTTGGTCATCTGTAGATGGCTTGAGGGTTTCATTAGTACTGCGTTTTACTTCAAAGAAAACTTTAGACCTCTGGAGAAAGATTGAGAATACCTCCTCTGTAAATTTTCTATGATTTTATCATTGAAAATTCCTTGATTTTCAATCAGGAAGAAAAATATTTCTCCATATTATGTTTAGGCAGCTAGTCTTTATTCTTGCCTCCAAGTCATAAAGACAGACACACACAGAATACATAGCTTCCATGTATTTCCTTTGGGATCTGAAAACCTTCTAAAGAGAAATGAGTTCTGATTATTTAATTTTAAAATAAAAGTATGTCTTGGAGCATTTGTTATTTACATTCATTTCTTTCGGAACTGTTTTCTTTTTTATTTTTAATTTTACACACCAACCACAGTTCCTCCTCTCTTCCTTCCTCCTGTTCCCCTCCTAACAAACCCTGCCATCCAGTACTCAGAAAGGATAAGGCCTTCCATGGGAAGTCAGTAAATTCTGGTATATCAAGTAGAGATAGGACAAGCCTCCCCCTCCCCCAACGCTGCCCATATGAGGCTGAGCAAGGCATCCCTCCATAAGGAATGGACTCAAAAAAGCCAGTCCAGACACTGGGTATAAATCCTGATACTACTGCTAGTTGCCCCACAGACTGCCCAAACCACAGAACTATCAACCACATTCAAAGGTCCTAGCAGAACTGGTTTCTTAACCCATACTTATCAGGCACCATTCTCTATTTAGTATTTAATTATCATTTATTAATAACATTCTGGAAAAATGCCCAATAACAAAGTCCCCCATGATTGTCATTAGAATTGTTTGTAAGCAAGGATGAACATACAAAAGCTTCCTTAGGAAGTTTATACTGTCTACTGCAGTTCACAGTATATATTTATTTTTGCTCAGATTATTTTCTTTGAAGAAATGTGCATATGAATAGATATTGCAATATACAAAGAAGTAAGATTAACAAATAAAATATTTTATACAAATGCTGAACATGATGTTAACATATAACTACCAGCAACAGCTAATCAGAATATGACATTTGCAATTTTTTCTTTTTTGTTTATTAAGGCAGTGTGCTATCCAGCTCAGACTGATCTTAAACCTATTATAGAGCAGAGGATAAGGACCTTGAACTCCTAGTCCTCCTTCTTCACAACCCAAGTGCAGGAGTTACAGGCACATTTCTCCAAAGAAAATAAGTTTTGTTATGCTCATTTAAATTTTTATGAGTTTTATTTTGCTGTATTTTTGCATGAGCTAATACCACTCATAATTTTCAGCATCTCTCAATCCTGGTATTTAAGTAAGATTGCAGAGTGAGAGAAAGGAATCTTTCAGTACTTCTAGTTACTTTGATGTGACTTCCTAGAAAACCCATCTACAGTGACAAAGAATAAATATGTATTTGCAGAAAATGGGATGAGGTGAGAGTTTCTGCTATGGTTTCTGACTTTGGTGATGGATACATGAAAGTATAGCACTCTTAAAACTCACATAAGTCTCTAACTATAGATGTTTTTCAATGATTGTTTAAAGAAATATATGCAATAGGTCTAGAAAAAAATATCAGGAAGATAATGGGGAAAGTGGAAGGGAGGGAATGGTGGAGAGGAGGGTGGAAAACTGTGGTGAATATGTAAAGTAAATTAATTTCATAATAATAAATTTATAATGAAAAAGACTAATCTCAAAGAAAAAGTCAGTCTTGGCCTTATTGTTGAAATACTAGAGCATTCTACATTAACATTAACAAAATGCAAATTATCATCACAGTTAGTTAATATCTGAATATTTGGATTATCTTATTATGAAGACAAAAGTAAGACAAGAACATACTTAAAGACAGAAGCTATTTTGTTTCTATCTGCACAAAAAACATGAATAGAAGCTAAAAATATAAAGTATTTTAAACAGGATTTCTCTGTAGCTTTGGAGCCTGTCCTGAAACAAGCTCTTGTAGTCTCGAACTCACAGAGATTTGCCTGCCTCTGCCTCCTGAGTGCTGGGATTAAAGGCGTATGCTACCACTGCCTAGCTAAAATATAAAGATTTTTGATCCTTCAGTAATGATGCTGGCTTTTTAGATCAGAAATCAAGAAAAAAATGTGAGCTATGTATCTCTTGTATACCTATAAATAAGGCACAAAAGTAATAGAAATGACAACTTTTAATGTAAGAAACCAAATTTCTATTTTTCTCATTTTGTTTCTTGTTTTGTTTTGTTTTGTTTTGTTTCCTGGATTTTGCTCTCTGTGCATTCTTTTGCTGTTGATGGTCCATCTGAATCAAGGACAGTGTCTGCCTATTCTGAAGGTAACTGCTTTAACTTTGCTGACATCTGCACACATTATTCAATATAATTTTTAAAAATTCAGAACCTCGTTGCTTTATGGGGAAATAATTGCTCTACATATGTGTGTATGGTAAGAGTTTACTAAAAATACAGATATCTACCATATAAGTATCACAAAGACCTCTTATGTTCCTATGAGGTGGTTCAAACTTCTTGTGCATGTTATTGAAATATTCTACCTCTGAACTGCATGCTCAGGATACAATATTCTTTTTAAAATGGTTATTACAGTTGTCCACTTTTTAAAATCTTTCTTTTATTAAAATATCCCTAAACAAAAAGAGATAAAATGTAGAACATATATTTTCCTACAAATATATGGATTAATTCAGAACACTAAAAACAAGAAAATCTATTCCAAGTCAAGTTTAATGGGTATTTATAACAAATTTATCTATGAACAAAGAAATTTTCATTTCCACAAACAAAGTTCTAACTTATTGAAAAATTTATCAATAATATCCATAGGTTATGTGTTCCCCCTCTGTTTTACTTTTAGAACCTAAGGTGTTTGAAATTTTTCACACTTCATTAACCTTTATTCTGCTACTCAATTAATGTTAGTATTAAATACACATAAGCCCACAAGTGTGTATTCAGTGTCTATTACTCAAATTATAATGTTTTCAGTTTCTAGTATAAATTGGTTTCATTCCATACTAAAAAATATTGGCATATGGTTAAATAAAATATTGAAAACATGTCATTTACCTAAATATATTCAATTAAAAGATTATCACCAATTGAAGTTTATATACATAAACTTTCAATATAATATAAACATCTGCAAATATAATATAGTTTTATGTATTTGACAACCACCAATTAATATGTGCATGTATTCCTACTGTTATGTAAATCACTTATTCCTGTGATTTATAAATACACATGAAGAACTCATGAATCTGAACCTGTTAACCGAGATGGCATCATTGGAGCACAGTGTGCTCCTGATTCTGAGTAATTAAAATACATGTAGATTAGTCTTCCATGTGAAATAGTAGGTTATGTGTAGTTTATATAAAATAATCTATATTTTGTATTTTATTCATTATCATTAATTTTAGAAAAAAGTCTAGATTAAGACACAGTATAAATGAATAATGTTCCTTGTTATGAAACTGTAAAACCAGTTTCTTATACATTCATTATTTCAGACACCAATTTGTAGGTTTATTAGCCCATTTTAAGCAAGAGTATGGAGTATAACTACAATGCCACTAACCACCAGAGGCCAAAGTTTCAGATACCCTGAAGCTGGAGTCACAGATGGTTTTGAGCCAGAGTGATATGATTACTACTAGGAGCTGACTCATATTTCATGAGCTATTTCTCAAGCAACTACCCTCAGCTTCTAATTTAAATAACTTCTTTTTCATTTATTTTACATAAAAAAGTTTCCCCTCACTTTTCTCCTCCCATCTCCTTCCCTTTCCCATCTACCCTATTCCCCCATCCACTTCTCATTCATCTCCCTTGAGAAAGGGACATGCCTTCCATGAACTTGCACAAAGCATGGCACATCAAGTTGAGGCAGGACTGAGTGCCTACCCTTGAGTAAAGGCTCGGCAAAGTTATCCAGCATGGGGAACAGGTTACCAAAAGCAAACTAAGTGCCAGGAAGAGGTCCTGCTTTCACTGTTTAAGCAGCCTTGCTAATAGACCAAGCTATAAGATTGTTAGTTACACACATGCTCAGGACCAACGTAGGTCCTGTGCAAGCTTCCTGACTGTTAGCCCAGTGGCCATGAGCTCCCATGAGCTCAGGTACCCTCAGTTTTTATGAGATGAGATATGAATGTGTAAATCTTTTCTTATACTTTCACTGTCCTCCCCTCATTCTCCCTAGTGTTGGGAACACAGTGAGAATCATGTTCAAGTTGATTTTTGTTTTTTAAATTACAAACATCTTTGACTAGAATGAGACAGTATCTCAATGCAGTTTTGGTTTTCATTATATAGATGACTAAATATGAAAACATATTCTTTAATTGTATAAGAAGTATTATGAACTTTCAAATAATTTTAATCAAATAATACTTAAAATTTGGTGAACTCAAGAGTAACACTGTGAAGCTCTACATAAGAGTTTTAGAACATTAAGATTGGGCTTGAAATCAAAGTGGAGAAAGAAATTTATAATCCTAGATGCCATCCCTGAGATACACTTTACATTTTGAAAATCACAAGACAATAATCCTTCCATCTATGAAGTGTACTATATGTGCATGTTTCCATATATATGTTGTGTATATAAATATTCATTCTTATGAGTTGACAAAGAATCAAGTTAAACACAGATATTTGTTATCGGAGAGCAGTTTTCAAAGAATGTTCACCTTTTTGATGTTCCCCAGAAATCCTTGGATCTTATGATATGTAAATTTAAGACTCTTTGCTTATAAATTTTGTATTAATATAAATGATTTCGTAGAGGGTGATTACTCTAAATGAACAAAGTTTCAAGTGAGTGGCACCCCCTACATTCTTTAAAAACTGAGTTCTAAAATTTTACTAACAAATCAAGCTGACTATGGCAGTTGATGTATGATTAAAGAAGGATCAAAATTTTAAACAATGGAACATAATTTGTATTTATTTGCCTGCTAGCAAATGGGAATTGGTGTTTTTCCTAATAGCAGCTCTGAAATACACTACTCTATGGCAGAGGAACAAAAGTATGTCATTAGAGACATTATGGTAAAATAAATTTCCATAAACATGAGTTTGAATTCATCCATTATCACACCACACTGGGGTTCTACTTGACACATTTTAAAAGAAGCAAGAACTCTAGTATACATTCAGTGAAGAGCAAATATAATTATATCTTTGTATAAAAAGAACCATAAGCAGTAAAATTAAGCTTGCCTATTTTTTTTTTTTTTTTGGTTTGGTCAGACATGATGAATTTACTGGAATGGATTGCCACCATTATAATAATGACGGAATTTCTCTTAGGGAACTGTGTCAATATCTTCATAATTCTTGTGAACGCCATTGACTGTATCAAGAGAAGAAAGGTCTCCTCTGCTGACAGAATCATAACTGCTCTTGCCATCTCCAGAACTGGCATACTCTGGGCAATGTTAATGAACTGGCATTCAGCTGTGTTTACTACAGATATATATAGTTTACAGAAAAGAGTTTGGTGTCGCATTATCTGGGAAGTAAACAACCATTTTAGCAATTGGTTTGGGACTATACTCAGCATGTTTTATTTGTTCAAGATAGCCAATTTTTCCAACCCTCTATTTCTTCACCTAAAAAGAAAAACTGAGAAAGTTCTCCTCATGATATTTTTGGGGACCTTCCTGTTTTTGGTTTCATATGTTGGGATGATAAACATCAACAAGATTGCTTGGGTGAATGATTACGAAGGAAATGTGACTTTGAAGAACAAACTGAAGGACATCACAAACCTTGCAAACTTACATCTCTTTGGCATGATAAATATCATACCACTTTGTATATCACTGACATGTGTTCTGCTCTTAATCTACTCCCTAGGCAAACATCTCAGGAATATGAAATACCATGGCAAAGGATGTCAAGATACCAGCACCACAGTCCACATAAAGGCCTTGAAAACTGTGGTCTCCTTTCTCTTGTTATATGCTACATACTCTTTCTGTGTGGTTATAGCAGGTTGGAGTTTACATAACGCACCAGTCTATTTATTTTCCATAACAATTGGTGCCATCTACCCAACTGGTCATTCTTTTATCTTGATCTGGGGAAACCAGAAGTTGAAACAGGCTCTTCATTTGTTTCTGAAGCAGGTAAGATGCTGACTGGAAAAAAAAAAAAGAACTCTCATGTCTGTAGATAAATAACAGAGATATGGTATCTTCTAGTTAAAAAGACCCAGTGGAAAGAGTGACTTTGTTCTCTCTACTACAATTTTCAGAATATATGTTATTAAAAAATTTCTAAAACCATCCTCAGGAAAGTCTCTTCCCTAAACCTGCTAAATAAGACGTGGATACATTTTGGTGAGAACCATACAGACAAGAAAGATTGAAAAGAATATTTCCTTAGTCTCTGCTGCCTCACATACAACCTGGATATAAAGAATATAGAAAAAAGTGAATAACTGTGAAGCCATGTGTATTATTCTTTTTTATTTTCTGGTTTACTTACAATTGGTAACAAGGGGATAAGTGATTCCACTACACTGTTCATTGACATGATGAAAAGTGAGTTCAGACTGCGATGCTTCTGCCATTTGTAGATGCAAGAATATTGAATTCTAAATTATAGAGCAAAGGTGCATATTTAAAACAGTATTTATTTAAAATTTCTTATTCAGTTCATACAAAAGAGTAAAAAGAATTCTCATTTTTAATATAAAGTAATCAAAAATTCTTATTATAAGATAAAAAACAAGTAGAATAAAGTAATAACAAAATAGAGTAAATTTAGTAAATATATACAGTGAGTTGTATGGATAAATGACATATTAATATGAATATATATAAAGTTTGAAAAGAGGTAATTTGTATAACAGTACTAAAAGATGTTTCCTAAAATATCTTTAAATTTAAAAATGATGTGTTATGAAGTTAAAAGCACATCTTATGTATTTCAGGTTCCTGCCTTTGTTTTTCTCATTTTAAAACATGTAAGGGTGATAGATTGTCTATCAGTACTTCATTTTATATTTTTAATATTTATTTTAAACTTTAAGCAAAAAGAATCTTACTTTCCATGTTTTAAAGATAGTATCGCTGTAAAACAATTCATAAATAATTACACACAATTCATTTTTTCCTTTATTTACTAAAACAACATCTATGAACTATGTATGGTAAACACAGGAAATTTCTTGAGGATCTGGTTTCTTAAAATCTTGTATAAATTGTGGAAATAAGAGACATGTGTTGACAAAGTCATTGATGGAAAGTTCTAGTGTAGGCAGTAAAATATTCAATCACTGAATTCTATGCAACTATCTATTTGGGATGCTATGCAAACAGTTCATCCAATTTTATTCTTTTTTAGAATTCTTATACAAAGTAATATGATTCAGTGTAATTTCTCAGTAAATGCCATTAAGTTTGTTCTTACTGGTCCTCCATCTCCACTGTTCTGCCCATTTTCTTCCTACCCCCACAAAGTCTCCAATTCCATATCCATGTAAGTACCACAAACTCAGTTATCTTCCATCTCCTTCCCTTAACACTTTCCCCTCCCTTTTGGTGGTCTCCTTTCTAGTTTTAAGATGCAGACAGATACACACACACACACATTCACACACACACTCACACACACAAACACATACACACATGCACGTGCACAGTCTAAATTAAATCTCAAATCTTAATACATCTGTATTAAGACAACAAGCAAATTTGTCTTTCTAAATCTAATTAATTTTGTTTACCCCAATGTTCTAGCTTCTTAAGTTTGTCAGCAAATATAAGAATTTTATTTTTCATCGTGCATGTGTATCACATTTTCTGTATTCATCTGTTGATTTTTCTCTTATCTGGTTCCATTTCTTATTTCTTAAAGATAATGCATCAATATATATGGGTGTACAAGTAATATGCCATGTGTGTGTTTACTGACTTATTATTTTGAGCATATACCTATGAGTGAATCACAATGGTAGTTTAATATTTTAAATTTTGGGAACCTATAGAGATTTCCATACTCATTGCTCAAGTTTATATCCACCGCAACAGCATATACATGCTCTGTTTCTATCCAATTACTTGCTAGAACTTATGACGACTTCTTTTGAAGTAATTATTTGTTTGTTTATAGATTATACTACAATTGCCTCATTTCTCCCTCCCATTCCTCTAAACCAGAGGTTGAACCTATAGGTTGTGACCCCTTTGACAAACTCCTTCCTCCAAAAATATTTGCATTGTGGTTCATAACAATTGAAAAATTACAGTTATGAAGTAGTAACAAAAATAATTTTATGGTTAGGAGTCACCAGAACATGAGAAACTGTATTAAAGAGTAACAGCATTAAGAATATTGAGAGGGAGCTCACCAAGGCCAGCTGGACTGTGACTGAAAAAGCATGGGATAAAACCGGACTCTCTGAACATGGCGAACAATGGGGGCTGATGAGAAGCCAAGGACAATGGCCCTGGGTTTTGATCCTACTTCAAGTTCTGGCTTTGTGGGAGCCTAGCCAGTTTGGATGTTCACCTTCTTATACATGGACGGAGGGGGGAGGACCTTGGACTTTCCACAGGGCAGGGAACCCTGACTGCTCTTTGGACTGGAGAGGGAGGGGGAGAGGAGTGAGGGGAGGGGGAGGGAAATGGGAGACTGGGAGGAGGCAGAAACTTTTTTTTTCTTTTTCTCAATAAAAAATTAAAAAAAAATTAAAAAAAAGGAAATCAAATAAATCTGTTAGCATATATAATATCTTAGTTGGTATAACAACCCTATTTTTAATTTCTTCTCTAAGTAGTAAGTTGTAAAACATGTTACATGTATATGTCATTTAATTTTGACATATAATTAGAACAAACATTAAGTAGATGTATCAATGGAAATTATTGTCTCACTTCAGTGTTCTCAATGACACAAGAATGGATGCATTGAGAAACTCATAATGGAAAGCAGATTTTTTCTAGATAAAAAAATTAACCATTAGTGGGGCTTTACTAATTTCTTAGACCATAATAATGAGCCAGAGACTTCTACTTGAAGAATTAAGGGTTAGACCATCAGACAGCAGAAGGCTGCAACAAGAGAGGAGCTAAGCATCTTTAACTGACACAGTATCTAGAAATCAGGACTTTTTAAGGACAAAGAAGGCATAGCGCTCAGAAATAGATGGATATTATAAAGTGATTATGAGTGTAAATCTGTATTATATTTAAAATTGTATAAAATATGGTTCTTAGCAGACTGAAAAAAAAGAATATTGAGAGTCTCTGCAAAACCCACATAGATAGCCCTCCTTTCTCTTTTTCAAATTCATGGCCTCCTTTTACATTAATTATTATATAATATGTACATATATAGTCATAAATACATAAGTACAATCTGCACAGTCTATATAATGTTATTTGTATTTTATATTCTGGGTGGATCATTTGGTATTGGATAACAAACTATTCTCTTTTGCTGAAAGAGAGTTTCTATAGCTGTTAGCATTTCTTAGTTGCCTGTAGTTGTTCATATAGGGCTGAGGCCTTGTGGACTTTTCCCCATCCACTTTGGCTTGAGCACTGTTGTCATTGTTCAGCTCTTGTTTAGACAATCATGTTGGAGATATTTTAATGGGTGTGTCTCTGATATTATTAGGAGACACTATCATAGCAAACTTCCTTACCTTTTGACTCTTACAACCTTTCCTCTTCATCTTCTTGAACCTTACAGAAGTTGCAGTATAGATGTGTACATTAGGAGTGGGGTCTAAAACTTTGCATTTTGATTGTTGTAGTTTTTTGTTGTGATATCTTCATTATAACCATTCTTATAGGGGCAAGTGGAAATTTCAAAGCAGTTTTAATTTTAATTTCCAAGATAGTTAAGATTGTTCAATATGTTTTCAAATATTAACTAGTCACTTTGGTTATTAGCCATTCCAATAACAATCTGTTTTGTTGGAAAGCAATAGTTCCAAGATTCAGGCAATCAATGCTGATTTATTAAACTGAGGTTGAAAGCCGGGCGGTGGTGGCGCACACCTTTAATCCCAGCCCTCAGGAGGCAGAGGCAGGCGGATCTCTGTGAGTTCGAGGCCAGCCTGGTCTAGAAGAGCTAGTTCCAGGACAGGAACCAAAAAGTTACGGAGAAACCCTGTCTCGAAAATCAAAAAAAAAAAAAAAAAAAGAAAACTGAGGTTGATCCATTTGAGGGTGGAAAATTTACAGACATTTCTTATGTGTCTATTTATCTTGCATAGATTAAGATAGTGTACCTCCATCATGTAATGGTGGTTGTATGCTCCCTGCAATGGAAGCAAGAACAACCTATCTGAGAATGGAGCATCCTTGCAAGAAATCCCAGATCATCCATCTCCTTCTATTTCCTATCCATGGTACTTCTTTTAGTCAATGTGCTCTACCACCTGAGCCTGGGGATTCCCAACCACTGATTGGTTGCAGAATATAGAGCAGTGTCACACAGTAGCATGTATCAGATGGGTTTGTAATGAAAGTATGGTGTTGTTGTATTTCTGTTGTTGTAGGCAATGATTTACACAACAGAGTCTCAATTGCCTTGTCGACATAGTAGGGAATTTGCTAGCGTAGGAAAAAGTTAGAATGGGAAAAATTAGAATTCTAAAATTAGAAAAATAAAAATTTTTAAAAATTAGAATGGAAAAAACACAAATAGCTGCTATCTGCTGCACTGGTCTCTATTTGGCAGGTAAAACTGTTAAAAAATGGAAGGGAAGATGAGGTGCAAAGGAAATAGAGCAGAAATTAATCTGTAAATAAAAGTCCTCCCAGAGATAACAAAAACTTGAAACTCAAAAAAAAAAAAAATCAGCCAGATACTAAAGATGTAAAAGGATATTGAAGAAGTTATAAAGGAAACCTTTAAAGTTTGATTTTTTAATTTTTTTTTGAGTTCTACATTTTTCTCTGCTCCCCTCCCTGCCTCTTCCCTCCCCTTCAACTCTCCCCCAAGGTCCCATGCTCCCAATTTACTCAGGAGAGCTTGTCTTTGTCTACTTCCTATGTAGGTTAGATCCATGTATGTCTCTCTTAAGGTCCTCATTGTTTTATATGTTTTCTGGGATTGTAATTTGTAGGCTGTTTTTTTTGTTGTTGTTGTTTTGTTTGTTTGTTTTTTTGTTTTGTGTTTAAAAACCACTTTTGAGTGAGTACATGTGATAATTGTCTTTCTGGGTCTGGGTTACCTCACATAAAATGATGTTTTCTAGCTCCATCCATTTTCCTGCAAAATTCAAGATGTTATTTTTTTCTGCTGTGTAGTACTCCATTGTGTAAATGTACCACATTTTCCTTATCCATTCTTCAGTCGAAGAGCATTTAGGTTGTTTCCAGGTTCTGGCTATGACAAACAATGCTGCTATGAACATAGTTTGTTTGTGGCTCTATTGAGCATTCTTTGGATATATACCCAAAAGTGATATTGCTGGGTCTTGAGGAAGGTTGTTTCCTAATTTTCTGAGAAATAGCCATATTGTCATCCAAATAGGCTGTACCAGTTTACATTCCCACCAGCAATGCAGAAGTATTCACTTTACCCCCACAACCTATCCAGAATAAGTTGTCATCAGTGTTTTTGATCTTGGCAATTTTTACAGGTGCAAGTTGGAATCTCAGAGTTGTTTTGATTTGCATTTCTCTGATTACTAACAGTGTTGAACATTTCCTCAAGTGTCTTTCAGCCATTTTAGGTTCCTCTGTTGAGGGTTCTCTGTTTAGATCTATACTCCATTTTTTATTGGATTATTTTTTCTTTTGATGATCAATTACTTGAGTTTGTATATCTGTCTGATGTAGGGTTGGTGAAGATCTTTTCCTATTCTGTAGGCTGTTGTTTTGTCTTATTGACCGTGTCCTATGCTTCACAGCAGCTTTTCAGTTTTAGGAGGTCCCATTTATTAATTGTTTCAGTGTCTGTGCTTCTGGCGTTATATTTAGGAAGTGGTCTCCTGTGCCAATGCATTCAAGTGTACTTCCCACTTTCTCTTCTATAAGATTCAGTGTAGCTGGCTTTATGTTGAGGTCTTTGATGCATTTGGACTTGCGTTTTGTGCATGGTGATCGATATGGATACATTTTCATTCTTCTACATGATAATATCCAGTTATGCCAACACCATTTGTTAAATATGCTTTCTTTTTTCCATTTGATATCTTTTGCTTCTTTGTCAAAAATCAGGTTCTCGAAGGTGTGTGGATTAATTTCCAGGTCTTTGATATGGTTCCATTGGTCCTCTAAGATTGTATCTTATTTATTGGTCCATGTTTGAATTTCTTTTAGTTTCTTCTCTGCTCTCTGAGACAAACTAGTACTCACTTGGAGCTTCAATGGTATTTAGAGATTCTGCCCTCTTTCTGGAAAAAAGTTTCATTACAAAATACTAATCCTTATGAATCTTTTTTTTATTGCTTGAAAGCAGTTATTTTATTTTGTTATAAGACATATTTCCACTCCAATTGTTCTCTGGACTCTGTGAACAAAACTCTTCTCTAGACCCTATGAACAAAATTGTTCTCTGGATCCCATGAAAAAAATAGCATTAAGCAAGTCCAATGCAGGGATAGATGTTCAGTTCCTTAGCCATTATAGGATTCGTCCATTCACCTCAGAAAACCTTGACATCAGTCTAAAGTGGAAAATTTGGAAGTAGCGGTTTGTATTTCCTTTCCGATCATCTGTCTCTTTCAAAATTTCTCATCATCTTCTTATTGCTTTGGATGCATTCAAGACACAGAATATTATCTTCCACATCTGGGAATGGAAAAGCACAGGCTGGTAATAGGAAGAGAAGTGTCATCCTTTAGGGACTGTCTAGAACCCAATTATGACCAGCATGCATCTTCAGGCAAATCTAGCCTGTCTTATCTTCAGGGAGCTGTCTGGCATAGACGAAGCACCACCTGCATCCAGTGACTGGTGACAGAATGGCTTTGACATTCGAGTGAAGAAGGTGGCAATTCACAGTCCCAGGCTGAACAGCTCTCATGGCAATTCTTCCCCAGGTTGTAAAAACAGACTCCTTTTCTGAAGTTGTAGCTTCAACTATACTATCCTCCTCTCTCTCTTCCTCCTGAAATTTTGAGGTGTGGGTCCTTTGGTGACTTATAGAGTTTCTTGGGAACCTGCTTCATTTTGGCTTCGTGAGATTTTGGAGAATATGTCATTTTTGTTTCAAATATGATTTTTTTTCTGGATTTTCAAGTAGGTTTCAACTTCCTTGCCATCCGTAATCAAGTTATGACAGTGACACCATTCCCGGAGAGTGTTCCGGGATATCTCATTAATAGGAGGCAGGATGGCCAGCAGAGGCAGATAGGGTTTTAGCTTGGATACTGAGGGGTTGGTATTTATCCTGAGAAGTTGGCATTGAGGGAACTTGTGGCTTAAGGCCTATGGTTGAAGAAACACTTGATTCCCTAGGCAGTTCTATGATGAGCTCCTGAGTAGCTGGTACTAATGTTAAAATTATATCTTCTTCATTAAAATCTTCCTTGTCATAGGTGAACTGTCTGGAGTGTGGCATTTTTAGCAGGCTTCAGAGAAGACAAAAGCAGCAAAGTTAAGGATATCTGGAGCCCACTACTTCTAACCTGAGTGTTCATTTACAGGTAAATGATCACTCCTACTTCCTATTGCCCAAATGGGCTCTTTCCCCTTCTCCTCTCTTCACACTTTCCTCTTTGATAGTGACTTTTTTCAATTCTATTGCTCTCAGAAGATAGCTGATAGTACACAGCTGAGATATTATATAAATCTAAAGCCCAGCCCACCCCACCCCATTTTAAAGATTTGGACTTTTGAGCTATTCATGTTGTTGAATGTCTGTAATCCCAGTGTTATGAATACAGAAATCAATCCTTGTGAGTCTTACAGTTTCATAAAAGCTGATACTATGTTCATAGCAGCTTTGTTTGTCATAACCAGAACCTGGAAACAACCTAAATGCTCCTCAATCAAAGAATGTATAAGGAAAATGTGGTACATTTACACAATGGAGTACTACACAGTAGAAAAAAAATGACACCTTGAATTTTGCAGGAAAATGGATGGAGCTAGAAAACATTATTTTGAGTGAGGTAATCCAGACACAGAAAGACAATTATCACATGTATTCACTCATAGGTGGTTTTTAAGCATAAAGCAAAGAAAACCAACCTACAAAACACAATCCCAGAGAATTTAGACAACAATGAGGACACTAAGAAAGACTTAAATAGATCTAATCTGCATTGGAAGTAGAAAAATACAAGTTCTCCTGGGAGCATAGGGACCATGGGGGAGTGGTGAATGGGGAGAGGAGAACAGGGAGGGGAGAAAAATGTAGAGCTCAATAAAAAGGAAAAAAGGCTTATATATCACTAAGGACAACCATTAAGTACTTAATTGAAAGTGCCCAGAGTAAACAAAGAAAGGTTACTATGATTTGCTATCCAAGATTCCCAAGACTCCAGAAATGTTAAAAGCTGTGACCATGGCTGCTGCTTTTATGACAGGAATAGACAGATGGAAAGCACCCATTTCTGAGGCACTGTGTGCTTTGTCTCTAAGACATGGGCAACCCAGGCTGGGACTGAACTGAAATCTCACTCCTTTCTGATTGTCTTTCACAGTGCAAGTTGCAGGGGAAGAATAGTTATTGACAGTAATACTCAGGTATGGAATTTCTTTGCTACACTAGATGTGTTCTCTGGTGTCATTACCACCAATATTATGGGTCCAGTCATTTGCTTTCTGATTGGATTTAAGATCTGTGTGTCAGGTAGAAACTTGCATCTGGTCTTGTAAACCTGGGCAAAAAGCACATGGCTGTAGCATTTATAGATTTCTGATACTGTTTATAAAAATGGATATTACATACCTATCAATATTTCTTCTAGTGTTTGTGTGTATGTCAGAGATTACCACCACCATCAGTCTCAGTAATGGAGAGAGACTCTTTATTGAATAGGTGATCTAGTACAGAGACTTATTGCTAGCCAGTGTCCTTGTAATTCATGACAGTTGCTGTGACAGAGTAGTCCAATGCCCAGTCCATGATGGAAGAATATAGCCAAATATCTACATCATTCCCTCCAGAAATCAGGAGACATTCTAGAAAAGGAAGTAGAAAAAATGTGAAAGTCAGACAGAGGGATGAAATGTTGTTTAGTAATTTATTTATGCTGCAATGTCCCTTTCTAGAGTTACACAAGGCTCTGAAAAGACAAAATGAACCAATCAAATAAGACTTGGAAAACTTCCAAAAATTTCAAGGTTCATAAGATCATGCTTAAGTTCAGAGAGTCAGTGACACTTTCTGGAGAAAGGGGATTCCCTCGCTGGCTGAGCTATTAGCTGGTTGTTCATGAGTGATTTACCAATGCTGGGTGGATTTCTCATTATGCAACTACCATTACTTCACCCATGCTCTGTTAGTCTCCCTTCACACAGGCTCCTGTCAATAAACACAAGAAATGAAAGTTTGCTAAGTTAAATTCAGGTGGAATTGTTTTTATCATCAGTCATTGGTGTCTTCTCTGGGATGAATCTACATCTGCTCACATCTCTGTAAAAAATGTCATACTATGTCTTATTTTCTAAATGGTCATCAAGGATGAATCATCTATGGCAGAAAGGTAATGCCTTCGAATTGGGTAAACCCTAACCAATGGGAAGAGAAGACAGAATTGAGCTTTGAGAATTTTTTGCTATACCATTTCAAGGGGTTAAAACTGTACTAACCCCATTTTGATCTTCCTAGTAAAGTATGTGAGCCAGCACTGCTGTGTTCTGACCAGCTTTGCTTTCTCTTGACTCAATTGGCATCTGTCCTTCATATTCTTCTCTGATCCTTTCTTATCAGACAAACTTCACCACTGTAATCCCAGCCTCGTCTCTGGGAATAAATTATTGTTATTTGTATAATTAACAGTGATTTTATAATTAAATAATAAGGATTTTTAAAATATATCAGAGGATACTATTAAGAGGGAAGCTAACTAGTAACTAAACTTGTAAAAATTAAATGCCATTTTTTAAAAAATTTACAACCATGACAGGAATGACTTTTTGTCAAAGTATTCATTAAGTTTTAATGAATTAAATTTAATATTAAATTTAATGATCATCAAAATGCTCATTATAATTACTATACTCTGGAAAGTCTCATCTAGTTTTGAGGCTTGCCTTTCCCTCTGGATCCCACTTCTGAGATAGCTACTTTAAGATTACATTTTCATGATATTTTTTCCAAAATTTTAGAATAGACAATAGGGGCACAAACATCTTGAAGAAGGCTTTGGGGTTTATTACACATCTACACAAACAGCTCCCTTTATTTATTGAATAAGGATCAAAACATAAAGACCTTTGTACTTTGTATTAGGTGACCTCACATTGTAAACACTACAATGCGTTCACGCCAGATCTCTCTTTGAGAGATTGGCATCATAATTGGGAAGTACAGAGAGTACTGTGTGATTGGTACCACATATAATTGGGACAAAGTTTGGAAAGAAAAATTATTTAAGCAGCTGTCACAGACACTAAAACTTACATTCCAGCATTATGAGGATTTAACTGACGAGACTGTGACTCAAGTCTTTTCATTCTTTGTCAAGTATATGTGTGGTAGTGACTGGTGAGTGTACACATTTTCCTATGTCTGTCAGTGTTGATTTCTTTCCTAAAATGTAGTTTTACCATTGGCTACTATATATTCTTTTAATGATGATCTATGTTTCTGCTCAACTCTGACAGATTAGACCTTCTCACTGAGTCCTCAGCGTTCTCAGGTCAAGAAAGATTGCCTATTGATTTTGGTACATTTGCACTAGCAGAAGCACTGTTCTACAAATTCTGTTCTACAAAACATTTGTTCTTGTCAACATCCTTAAGGCTATTAAAGCAAGAGTGTTTGCAGAAACAAAAATGGAATGTTCACATGAGGCTTCTCATATTTTTCTATAAAATTGTGTTTTGAACTTAATTTTAGGTAGTGCTTTTACAGGTTCTTTATGTATTATACATAATTACACACATGTAAAGTAAGTTTGCCATTTCTTTAAAGTCTCCTTTGCATTTTCTTAAATTTCTGATTTATATAGGTAGTTTTCTTGTCACAGATTGATCTTCAACACAACATAAAGAATATCCTAAACAGTATATTGATAAACAGTTCCGACCAGTCTCTGCCTGATTCTACCTTGGCTATATTCAGGGTCTAAATTAATGCCTATTTGTACATTTCCATGAATTTTAGAAGATCATTTTACTTTCTCTCTAACATTTATTTTAGCTTTATTTAAAAGTTTCTAACCAGATGTGGTGCTCCAAACAAGCTTTTAGTGATAACCTGCTTTGTTAAATGTCATTCAATCTACCATTTATCTAATATCTGAGAGTTCATCTGTTCTATAGAATATCGATATTTATCCATCTATTTTATCATTTCAAACTCTGTGTAGCTTAATGTGGTTATGAGAGGAGAGAGGAAGAGACATATATATTTTACTCTTAAAGGCAAACCATTTGTCTCAGGTGGATTACTGGTACTCTGTTTTGCACATGTGCTAGCTTACTCAAGCCATAGTCGCCCTGCCCCACCAGACCACATGAGCATGCATGGCAGGCACGTCTTCCCTAAGACAACCTAAGGCCTGCCACTACACCCAGAGATGCCTGTCCAGAGATGCCAATGAGGAGAGGACAATGCATCAGAATCGGCTGCATCAACCAATGGGATTTTGGGAAGGAGTTATATAGGCAGGCCAAACTTCCATAATAAATGAGTCTACAGCATGCTCTGCTACTCACCTAACTTCCATTGTCTGCATCATTGACTCTGTGCCTTCTCAACCCCTCCACCAAGGGGTGTGCTGTAGAAGGCGCTGTGGGCCGCTTCCTGCCACCTGGCTCCTGGCCACCTAGCTAGCTTATGCCCCGAAATAACAACACGCCAACTGTATTCATTTAAACACTGCTTGGCCCATTAGCTGTAGTCTCTTACTGGCTTACTCTCACATCTTGCTTAATCCATATTTAATAATCTGTGTAGCACCACGAAGTGGTGGCTTACTGGAAAGGATTCTAGTGTACGTCCATCTTGGGCTGGAGCTTCATCATGTCTGCCCTGGAGAGGAGCAGCATGGAGTCTAGCTCACTTCCCTTCTTCCCAGCATTCTGTTCTGTCTACTCCACCCACCTAAGGGCTGGCCTATCAAATGGGCCAAGGTAGTTTCTTTATTAACCAATGAAATCAACAGATTGACACAAGACCTTCCCACATCAGTGTGCGAGCAGGGTTGTCTGCAATATTTGGCCCCTAGACATAGCACTTTTGGTCCCCATGCTGACATGAGCCTCAACCCCACTTGGGTGTATTTTTTTATTGCTGTAACTCTTTGAGTAGGGGGGGCTGATCTTCACCCTTTGTTGCTGGTGGAATTGACCCATCCTGCATACGTATATTTTTGCTTTCTTTTTCAATGCCCTTTCAGACTCTTCTTCACATCTCTGGTATGTTACAGCCCACCCTCTTCTGTGACTTGTTCGGTGAGTTGGCCCCTGTGTGCTCCAAGTCCTTAGTACTTGCAAAGGTGAGCTTGGATACCCTCCTTATTTTTTCTCTTTCTCTTTGTGTATGTCTGCTACCCCTGTGGTGCTAGGTAGAACCATCTACTAAACTTGGGTTTGACACACTTCCTGTTTTAGTTCATGTCTGTCTTTGTCTGTTTTAGACTTTATTCTTGCCTGACCCATATCTCCTGCCATTAAGAGAATGAGGACGTTAGCTTCCTACTGTAAGAAGCCTCAGGTGAGGGCATTAAAATCAATATTGTTTACCAGGGGCCTTAAGGTTAAGACTGCCATTCTGGAGGATTTTTATGATGAGGCTGTGATTTTGGCCCCTGGATTTCTCCTGAAAATATGTGGGAGGTTGACCTCTGGACGCCAGTGCTCTTTCTTACCAGAAAGCATGAAGTTGGGTCATCAGTGACCCCTTCTGCTTCATTTGTCCCCATCCTACTAGCCATCAATGCCAGCTTCAAATCCTCCTCTCTGGAGGAAGTGATAGCTGCACACAATAAGCATTGTCAGGAGCAGGCCAGTGTTAACCTTTCTATAATTCAATGCCACTTATGGCAGAGGCCCCTTACTCCTGCAGGAGACAGATGAAAGATGCTAGATGGAACCTTATACCATAGGAAGACCATAATCATGTGAGATACACAGATTTATAGAAATGAGTAATTTAAGATGTAAGAGTTAGCTAGAAATATGCATAGGCTATTGACCAAACAGTATTGCAATTAATATGGTTTCTGTGTGATGGTTTTGGGTCTGGGCAATCAGAAAACTAACAAACAGCCTCCATCAACAGATTGACATGCCAATGTGTGCTGACTATATCAACATAAAACCTAAGAGTGTTTGGAGAGAAAAAAAAAACCAATAACAACAAAACAAAAACAAAAAAAAATGTAAGCTCAGCAGCTTCTTGGTTGCTGCCACCATTTTTTTTTTCGAATAGCCACTGTTGATGGCAAACGGGTGTGCTGTGAGTCCTTTAAAAAAGATTTTCCTGATTCAGCATTAGCAGCAAAAAATCGCGTGCAGTGGCATCTTGGTTCGTGCTGCCAACATGAACTCTTGGGCTCTTTCAGAAGGCCAAGCACTTGAATGGGATGTGTGGACAGTGTTATACAAGTTAGTTGATGGCAGCATGGGCCAACTGTTTACCAGAGTTGAGGTGAGAGAGAGAAAAAAAGAAATGTATGCTACATAATCTAAAAAAGAAGAATTCACTAAAGTATCTTTGACAAAAGGAACATCTAATTATACTAGATAAACACAAACAGAAATATTTGAAAAGAATTGAAAAGAGGGTATTTTATTTACTCAGACCAGAAATTTACTATTAAATATTTCCATTGTTCCAAATGTATAGGAGCTCAGGTGAAGCACTGAGGAAAAGTAACTTTTTAAAATATTGTCATGAGGGAAATTGTGGTATTCCTTTAAAGCCAGCACTCAGGAGGCAGAAGCAGGTGAATCTCTATGAGGTCAAGGACTCCTGGTTTACAGAGTGAGTTCTAGGACAATCAGGACTGTTACAAAGAGAAACCATGTCTCAAAAAAATCATAAATTATTGTCATGAGATTAAATTCTAGCACAAAGAGAAATATAAGATGCCAAGAGGAAAGAGCAAGTGTATGAGAAGGGAACAAGAAATTTTAATACAGTGACCAGAAAATCAGTCCACTAGGACAATGATCAGCAAAGACCTACAATAAATATGGAAAAAGCCATACTTTATCCAGGAATAATATGTTCCAACCCTAAGGAAAAAGAGGTAGCAAGACACCAGCATTGGAAATAGCTAATGAGTGCAGATAAAAAAGGAAACCAGGGTGATTCATACAGAGATAAAACTAGAGAAAGTAGTGGGTAAGAGATCAAAATCTATGACAAATCATAGATATTAAAAGAATTTGGCTTTGTCTTGAGTGAGATGTAAATATTTTGGAATAGTTTAGAGGAAATTGATACAACATTGATGGAGGTGGGTCTTGTATTTTATCTGTCACTTTCATTGGTTAACTAATAAAGAAATCTGTTTGGCCTAATAGGACAGAAAATTAGGTAGGGGGAGTAGACAGAACAGAATGCTGGGAGAAAGAAGCCAAGTCAGGCAGTCTCCATGATTCTCCCACTCCAGATAGACGCAGGTTAACATCTTCCCTGGTAAGCCACCTCGTGGGCTACACAGATTATTAGAAATGGGTTAGATCAATATGTAAGAGCTAGCCAATATGAGGCTGGAACTAATGGGCCAGGCAGTGTTTAAAAGAATACAATTTCCATGTAATTATTGCGGGGCATAAGCTAGCCATGTGGGCGGCCAGGTGCCGGGGATGCAGCCCTGCTGCTAATACATAATTTATATTTTAAATTATTTTCATTGGTATTGAATTCTGGAGAGCCAGAGAAGAAAAATACAATGATAAAGCCAATGAGAGGCTAAGAAAAATGTGATGCTAGAGTAGGATGTAGTTAAGATAGAGAGAGAGAATAAAACAGAGACAGAGAGGCAGAGAGACCATACACCAGTTGTGTATACTATGCCATATGGCCAGCTCTGAAAACGCACATACAATTAACTTATACAGACTAAGCAGTTATATTCAAATATTTGTAATATGTATGAACAGAACAACAATTAATACTAAAGAACCATGGATTTAAAAAAATTGTAAGCATGAGTACATGGGAAGGCTTGGAGGGGTGAAAAGATGGGAGAAATGTTATATTATAATTTCAAAAAATTTAAAAAATAATTTTAAAGTACATGAATTAACTGTGTCATGATGGTGTGATGTGGTTGTATTATGAGAAATGAGTGGATTATAGATATATTTGTTGATGGTTAAGAGAAACTGCTGATGGATTTATGTAGTTCATGAGTAAAACAGAGGGGACAAAGATGATTTCCAGGCTGTGTTTTTTTTTTTTTTTTGTTTCTGGAAGTGTGAAGATTATTTTCCATGAGATGAAAGTAATGGAACAAGAAGCAGTAGCTGTTGCATGTCTTGGTCAGAATGTATATCCTAAAGTTTGTCAACTGTAAGATGCAATTTCTACATGTAGCTGGAGACATAGAAATGATGGTTGATTACATGAATATACTTCTAATTATTACTCTTACTACTTTTCAAGACAAGTTTTTCTCTTCATTTGTGATTGTCCTGGAACTTGCTCTGTAGACCAGGCAAGCTTTGTACTTAGACATCTGCCTATCTCTGCTTCCCAAGTACTAGGATTAAAAGTATGCACCACCACCACCTGGGCTGATTACAATTGAATTTAAAGTTTAGAGATAATATTAAGATTGGATTTAAAATATATAAGCTAGTGTATAGAAGCATGTTATAGTCACGTATTTAAATGAGACTACCAGGTGCTAAATTTAATGGGAATAAGGGTTTGTAGAGAGGTGGTGTAAGAGAATTTAAATCATCAGGTTGGATTTTTTTTGTTTTTGTCATTTGTTTGTTTTTGTTTTGTTTTTATTTGAACAGATTGTTAAGGTTTAAATGGAAATGGCCTCCAGAGGCTCATATACTTGCCTGTTTAGTTTCCAAATGATGAGATTTTTGGGAAGGATTAACAGGCATGTCTTTGTTGTTGAAGGTAGTAGGCTCTGGGGTTTCAAACACACATGAAGGCCTAGTCTCTTGTTTCTCTCTCTGCCTTCTCCCTGTGGATCAGGATGTAAAGCTCTCAGCTATGGCTACAGTGTTATGCCTGACTGCTTTCCACCATGATTACCATGAAACAACCCTCTAAAACTGTAAACAACCCTGAAGTTTAATGCTACCTTTTATAAGTTACTGTGGTCATAGTAGCAATAGAGTAGTAAATAAGACAAAGATTATTTGTAAAAACATAGGCATAAGAAAAGATTGAAGTCTTAAAAATATTGTATTGTTACTAAATTTTAAACTCTTAATTGACTCTCCATATTCCAGGGAAATCATATTTCAATAAAATAATTGAAGTGTAAAAGTTGTAAGTTTACACATATTTTTCTAAAAGGAGTTCAATATCAATTTATTCTATGTTCTTGTGTGTGTGTTTTAAAACCATGACTTGCCGGGCAGTGGTGGCACACGCCTTTAATCCCAGCACTCAGGAGGCAGAAGCAGGCAGATTTCTGTGAATTCGAGGCCAGCCTGGTCTAGAAGAGCTAGTTCCAGGACAGGAACCAAAAGCTACGGAGAAACCCTGTCTCAAAAATAATAAATAAATAAATAAATAAATAAATAAATAAATAAATAAAACCATGACTCACTATGCATTCATGCATGTCATGAACTTACAAAGGCTCTATTCCCTCATCCTCCTGAGTAGTAAGATTTACGAATTGTTCCTTAAATGTATAGCATTTAATGACTTAAATGTCAGAACCCGCTCAGGCAGAAATCAGCTGGGAGGTTCCCTGGGAGAGGGTGATGAGGCTGAGGAAATATTAGATTAAGAGAAAAGAAGACAGGAACATAGGTTAGACTAGAGGACTGAAGGTCAATATCAAACAGCACCGAGTTTATTTCTCAGGCAACATATATATGAATTACAGTCAAAAGGCAGAACAAAGGGCAGTACAGTCAGCTAACCACCTCCCTGCACTGTCCTTGGAAGGAAGCTCAAACAGGTGCATTATCTTATCCAGCTAAGCAGTTTCTGACCTCCAACAATGAGTGCCTCTGGCTGGTGTACACCAGCCCAAATCTTAATAGAAAAATGTTCTCTTTGAACTGGGCAAAAATTCTCTTTCTATGGGTTAACACAAATGTTAGTCATCGCCCTCAAGTTTACTGGAAGAAGCAGAGCAGGCAAGTTTGAACTCAAATGACTTCTTTAAACCAGAAATGACTCCAGATAGAAAATGAATCACATGTGGGCTCCCACATAGTATGTGTTAAAAATATCTTGATACCAAAGTCAGAGAAATCTAAAACTGTATAGATCATAAAAATACAACCAGGGACAAAAATCAAAATAAAGCATACTAAGAACCCAAGTAGGCAAGGTAGCCCATGCTTGTAATCTTACTGATCTAAAGCAAGATGTGGGACAAAAGGAAAATTTATACAATGCTGGTTGTAATTCAGATCATCCCAACCACTATGTAAGTCAGTATGGTGGTACCTTCAAAATAAAATAAAATCAGTATGACCCAGTTTTACCATGTCCTCTAACATCTCTCAAAATTTAACAGAGATGTACACACATTAGGATTCATTGCAAACTTCACAATATGTAAGTTTTACAATCAACCCAAATATTCATCAGCAGTGATGTGTATAAAGTAAATGAATCTTATAGACACAATGGACATTTTTCAAACATTACAAAGGACAAATACATGCAAATTGCTAAAAAATAGTCACATAGAAAATTAAGTTATGTACATTTTGTCTCAGGAAGCTGAACAATCAACTTTCTAAGTGTTAAATTGTAGAATTGGTGATTTATATAGGAATGCACATAATCTACACCATAATCTTCCACATATTTTAATTCTCTCTCATCTAATATTTATTCAAATTATCAGTGCAATTTTTAAAAAGAATTGTTCTGTTTTGTGGTGCATTTGCTAGAACAAATATTTATTGATTTAAAATTTTACTTTTAAATCCAAAATTTCATATCTAATACAAATAACATAGAACTACTTTCATTTTATTTAATAAAGTAAAATATTTTAAATAATGCTCAATATGACAGAATGAAAGAAAAGGGAGAAGGTAAAAGGGATGTATGTAACCAGTGTGGTGGCACATGTCTTTAATTCTGGCACTCAGGGTCAGAGGTTGGTGTATCTCTTTGAGTTTGAAGTCAGTCAGGTCTACAAAGTGGGTTACAGGAAATTCAAGTCTACATAGACAGACTTTGTCTCAAGAATGGGGGAGTGTGGGGCTACATGTAAGGTCTTTATTCTTCTTCCTCTTTTCCTGAGAACTTTACCTGTCATACTGGGCCTGATCATAGTACCAAAAGAAAGCAAAGCCTACCCCTTGACACACTTCAACTTCTCCAGCATACAAAAAATTTCTGATTCAATTTTTTTTGTTCCATGAAATCAGAAGAAAATGATGCCTCAATGAATTAAAGAATGCCAGTATGTGAGGTAAAGTCTTCCCAACAGACTCTCTACAAAGTAGGCAAGTCCTTGTAAGACAAGATCATCAGAATGTTGCTTATGGAATACTTAAAAAAGAAGAGTAGAAATAAGACAATAGTTTTCACAGATTTCATATGGATCATACTGCTCAAATATCTAGCATAAATGCCTTGTAGTTTCATTCTTCTGATGCGACTCCATATCAAAATTATTAGAAGGAAAAGCAAAATTAAACACACTACAAAATTATGATAAGAATCAAAAATAACATAATATGCTAATCTCATCTAAGAGTCTCTATAAAAATCAATTGTTTTTTTTTCCATTTTTGACCATACTTGAATAAAGTCAAGGTTTCCATGAAACATCAGAAACATTGATCAATAGAGTTTTGTTACTCCATCAGTCACAGAGGTACTTTGGTATTTCTTTGTCTCATCCACAAATAAAAGGGTATTAAAGAAGTTGTCTATTTTAAGGGAATAGAAGACACTGAAGCAGGTGGTGCAAGCTGTGTAGAAATAGTTGGATCATGTCCAGAGGATTTCAAAATGAAGAGCATTCTTAGAGTGAAATTATTTCCTACAGCTTACATCAAAAGAGATGTACAAATTTTTTGTTCACAAAACATATCCTAGAGAGAGACATGCAGGAGAGAACAAAGTCAATCAGGGAAACCTTCCAGTTCCTGGTCTAGTCAGTTCTGTTCATCAGCATGATGAGTTCATTTCCAATAATCCTTATTATGAATTCTATAACTGAAGCCATCATCGGGAAAGTTTCTGGCACAGTGGGCATTTTGATTATAGACCATCTTTGCCTTCCTTCATCACTGACTGACATAGTTCAACTTCAGGGTTTTAAGCGGGTGTACCCAAACCTGAGATGTGGATGAATGTATTTCTTCTGGCATTTAGAAAGTTCAGGGAGCATGTTCCAAGTGAAATATTATTTAAATAGTAAAATCTATTCATGCCTTTAAAAAGGATATCAACCAGTGATTTTCAAGAAAGAAAATGTTTTCTTGGTTCTCTTAATATTGGCTATGTTTTACACACATGTATTACATTGAAATTTGAAGTCAGGCTTTTTTGTTGAATCTAGGGATTTAGATTCAGATCCTGATGCTTTTTAAGAAAGAACTTTACTGAGCCATCTCCCACATCCTAGAGTCTACGTTTTAATTTTCCTGTGTGTGTGTGTGTGTGTTTGTAATTTCTTTAGTTTTGATTGCTATTAACTTTATTTAAATTTTCTAATCTACTTCCAAAACAATATGATAAGGTACAATAAATTGTTTCAGAGTGTCAAAATTTTGCTTATGCCTATAATGACATTGATTTGAGATAATTAACAACTGGATGAAGATTCATCCTGGGTCTCACTATGCATCTCAGCCTGGATCAGCCTACATTCATTTTAGTTGACATGATTATGCTATCATGCCTAGGGTAAAAAAGCATGCATTCATAAAATCTGATTCATAGTTCTGTATATAAGAGTGGGCTGTTTTAGTATTGTTCTAAATGTTTGAGGAATTTATTATATCATCTTCCATATATAGAAGAATTGAGAAATTATATGTTTTTCAATATTTGTGCTTGCCTAGGGCTCTACCACTGAGTAAGTTGTATATGCCTAATATGTTGTTGAACTACCTTTAGGAACAATAAACTTCTAATGATTTTTCTCACATCTCAGATGCCTGAGCACCAAAAGACCAGCCTGCCTTAAATTAGCATGTCCCAAAATCAAGACAAATGAGTGGCATGAAGGGTAGAAAAGCCCAACAGTCAGGCTAAGCAAGTGATCTAGTCCTTTTTGGTGTGCCAAAGGAATAAAAGATATAAAAAAGGATATGAAATAAGAGGCATAGAGTAAAAGGAAGGAGACCATAATTTTCATCGCATTCATGTGGGCTTTTGTGCTGGAGTCTTGTTCCCCTCTGAAATTTAGCTGCATCTTCTGGAGATGTTTCCAAAGGGAGAGAATTAACAGGATGAAGGAGACCAGGGACATCACGATTGGTGTTAAAGAGAACATAATCATCTTGAATGCTATTAGCTTTGAAACCCTTGAAAAACAACTTGTTCTAAAATTCCAGGTTGTGTTTCTCTCATACTGATGCATCCACTCTTCTGTATGTTTGTTTATTTGCATTATGTTAAAAAGCAAGAAGATCACATTTCCCAGAAGGATGGTCAGAAGCACTTTCTTTATTCTCCACTTCAGATAAAGAAAAACAGGCCTGGAGAAACTGGCTATTTTGAGCAAATAAAACATGCTGAGGATGGTGGCAAGCCAGAGACTGAAGTGATTGGAAACTACCCAGGACAACATAATAACTCTTAATTCTGTTCCAGCCACAAATGCAAATGAATACTGCATATATTTTAGCCATGTTAGTAACATTTCCCAGATCAAAACCACTCTGGAAATGGCCAAGGAAAGCAGGATCCAGCCAACGGAAGAAAGCATTCTCTTCCTGACCCAGTCAATGCAGTTTGTCAGCACAATAAATCCGTTGCTCAGATTTCCAAAAACAAACTCTGCAATGATGACTATAGTGAAGATGATGTACAGGGTACTTTCCATGTCCAGACAAAGCAGATTCACTGCTGGCTATTTGCAAAGACGAAACAGCTTGTGCATTCTCACTCACAACTAAGCATTCAATTCTTGCTTCTTTGGTAATGATTGACCTAGTGTCAAGGAGAGTATTGAAGCTTTGTTAACGATTCTGCATGTGTTTTTGTGAAATCCTTTTCTCTGTTCTCAATGAGGGATAAGATATTTATATCCTTCTACAGTGTGAAGTATGTCACAGAAAACCATGAAGTATATCCAGGTGTCGTTTGCTAACATGCAAACAAATTTATATCCTCTTTCACTGTTTCATTGCTTTGCATTGTCTCTGCTGAAGAAAATTTGATTATAGCAGCTTAAGTTATGAGGGACAAAGATAAAAACCAATATGATTCAATAATTCATCCAAAATTTAGCTAAGTGATACATTTTCAGCCTATCAACATCACTACTGGTAACTTATAAACCATGAAAGGAGTGCTCTGTAGCACTCTGTGAGGCCTCAGTTTGATTTGGAATTGTAACCCCAATTTTCCAACATTTGAGATGTAAGAAACTTATGTACAAAACCCCAGGCTTTCTCTTCAATGCCTCTTACCACCCAGTGATGCATACTATGCCTAAGGACCATACACTTTCAACATTTTATCTACTACCCACAGTGTGCACATTTCTTTCTGACCACAATTGACCAAAAAATGGAAACATATTAACAATAGTTAAGAAAATAGCAAAGGCTGTGTTCTTTCCTCTCAAAAAGAGTCATTTTAGTTAAAAATAAACTATGGTGACTGGTGAGGTAGCACAGAGATTAAGATCACTTGATGTTCTTACAGAAGATCTAAGTTAACTGCCAACAACATCAGGGAGGTTCACAACAATTTGTAACACCAGACCAAGAGGAAGCAATGTCCTCTTTCAGCCCCTCTTACAGGCACTACATGAATGTGCTTGGTAAACAAGTATTTAGGCAAACACTCATACACATAAAATAAAAACCTTCATTTAAAATACTTGATTGTGGCACTTTTCTTCTCAATAGCTTTTAAAGTCTTTAAATATCGCTCAGAAAAGTGACAGGTTCTTCTAATGCCTTTGAAGTATTAAAAAATCAGATCTCTCATTTCTTCCTCTGTTCTCATTTCCCAAGGTTTCCCTCCATGCCACTGCATCAAATAACCTAATTTTCTTGCTCTTCTACAAAGTTATCTATTTCCAATATTATCACCTCTGTTCATTGCTATATGTGTTTTTGAAATTTATTTTCATTATGGAAAGCATGGCTTCATTCCTTTCATTTTTAGCATACTTTACAAATATTATATTCCCAAATGAGTAGGTTGTATTGCTACGAAAGAAGATTCATAAATGGTATTCTGGAAAAATAAAATTAAAAGAACATTTTATAGGGTTTGCTGTTGTATTTAAGTAAATATCATTAGTCTTTAGCATAAAGAGAGAATTATAATTGACCATAGTGTTCTATGCTAATTATCTCTTTCACCACTTGGGACTCTGAGTCAAGATGATGATAAGTTCAACGCCAGTCTGGGTTACATAATAAAATGATACTTTAAACAATCAATGAAATAAACAAAAATAAACTTTAAAAATGTGATTAAAATATAGACCTACAAATATTGATGTGGGATGTCCTTCTGTATATATGTTGTGATGATGTAAGTCATAAAACAATCCCACACCAGTTCAGAATTATGAATTATAAAAAGGTTATTTATTTAAAAGGAAAACTTACAGATCACTGTACTAGACAACAGCCCTCTGTGTGAACAGGAACAGAGTCTAGCAGCCGGAAGTGTGAGCTGGAAGCAAGAAAGTGGGCACACGTTTATCGCTGCTTTTACAGTTTAAGAGACCACACCCAAGTGGGCAGATATCTTAAAGGCTATTGGCTGAAGAAGCAAAATGTGTTCCCACAGTACCTCCCACTTTTGTTTAAATAAGAGAGTTCCAAACCTAATACAAATCTATATACACTAGGAGCAGATAGCAAGTATAATTAGAATTACAACCAGCATAAACAATATTAAACAAAGAACATACGCTAAATGTTTTAATAAACATTCTATCATATGAAGACTAAGTCTTGTATAGGAAATGGCTTGGCAAGATCATAAGAGTACAGTAACTACGACTATCAAATCATCAATCCCTTCAAAGGCCTGAAATGAGAGATAATATTACTTGAGCAGGCAGGAAGTACAATCAAGTAGCTTCCAAAGTGAGTAATATATGACAAAGACAATTAGCTACCTGAGCAATCACCCAAAGTTTCATTTTGCAATGCTGAAGCAACCAACTTTGGCTAAGGCCTAGTGTAACTGAAAGACCATTTTCAGAAGCAGGAAAGTTTTCAAAACCATCTTATCCTGTCTTGCCAAGTTCTTATACATTTCCAGATGCCATGTAAGTTATCCGTGGTTGAGGCATTGTCAGTTCCTTGCCCAAAAGCCAGTTTTGCCAAGAAGAAAACAAGCTCCAAGTGGAGTGCCTGCGGTGCTCAACATTCTCTTGGAAATAAATTGGTGCTTTCAGAAACAATCATGTCTCATGTCAACAAAACCCTAAGTTATTTAAATGCCATGTTCCACAGATTCTTGAAGTGGTTGAAGACTACCTATCTAGACAGAATGCAATCTTTATGTATCTAAAGAACCTAATTAATCTGACAACAAGCATGAATAACTATTGATCTGTAATATTTAATACCTCTATAACTCAAAGACTAAAACTTCATGTCAGAATATTAAATAACTTGTAAGCAAATATGAAACAAATGAGGACAATGACCTCAAAATGTAAGGAATGTATAAGTATCTTGATCAGAGTTAAGAGTAATATATAATGTAACATGAAAATATATACTAAAAGTTGTATCAATATACAAAATGTCTTAAACAGAGATAAAAACATGCATATATACAATATGACAGAATAACTTTTCATATGTGTATAAATAATATATATAAAAATAACAAATATAATTTGAATTCATATCAATATATTAAAAACTATACCAATGTAAATTATCCATGAATAATAGCTCATAAATATTTACTCTATTACCCATTATTGCTATCCACTTTTTTTTGAACAAACATAGTTTTTACCCCAACCCTCTATCTAGTACAAGTAATAATAAAAAACCCCTAAACAGTGTTCCCAAACCTAAGGACAAAGTTGTTTGTGATAATGGGCATTGTTCTCTAGAATTGCTTCCCGCTGTCATGGGGGTGATGTTCTCTTAATGGGATCCTGCAAAAGTAAAGTCATGGTTTAGTTTCAAAATTATTATCTAGTATAGTTGCAAACAATTTCTGAGCAGTCAATAGGTTTTAATTTTTGTTTTGTTTTGTTTTTAAGTTCTTATTTGGAGTTCTGGCCAGAATATCATGACAAGGTGCACCATTTAAGCAGCTGGTACCCAAAACAGTAGTCTTATATTAGCACTGTTGGCATTACAATG
This sequence comes from Neodon shergylaensis, assembly GCA_025134845.1. Classification (NCBI taxonomy): domain Eukaryota; kingdom Metazoa; phylum Chordata; class Mammalia; order Rodentia; family Cricetidae; genus Neodon; species Neodon shergylaensis. The sequence goes on from JABTXL010006616.1 coordinate 429,610, forward strand.
TCATCTCAACTAGGGGAAGTTGTTGCTGTGGGATCCCATCTTCTTCCTGTAAACTTCAACAATTACTGCAGGAAAAGGATTTGTAGGAAAATCTATTGTTCATTGTGGAAAACTTAAACATCATTCATATAAACATTCATTCAATGAAGAATACAATATAGACAAAATAGGCATGAAGAAAGTAAAATTTTACCTAAAGTTTTCCTTCTGTCCCATACCAGATGGCTCCTGATATAACACAGAAACTCCAAGTGTTACTTTTAACAACACGCTTGAATTTAGAGAAGTATGTATAACCAGTACCTGGATTCATAATCCATAATCTGTTTTCTAGGTGGATCGTTATTTTTCGTTCTGTCAGCATTCAAACATCCAGGGTCTCTTGAATTTTTGCTGATGTGTAATTTTCCTGCAAAAATAAGAGAACCCTGTCCAAACCCTATATGGCATTCTTTACCACCTGTATGGTTGTCACCATTGTGGATGAGTTGTCATTTTTCTTTTTCAAGAGGTTTCTCCTTTTCAAAGTGAATCTTTATTAATTTTGATAGTATCCACAATTTTTCTTTTCCTTTGGAAACAAGAGTGAAGCTCCATCCACAATGTAGTACATCTTTTGGTTTACATTGTGAGGTCAACTCATCCTTGAAATATACTGGTTGATTCCATTCAAAAGCTTTTCCCATTATTTAATGCCTCTCTGCTGCTATTGTTCCTTTCTCATTAGCATTAAGAAAATTCAAGGTTAATAAAGCAATATACAATCTATTTCTGGAGGTATTTTCCATCCCTTTCTGTTTGTTCAGCATATCCTTTATCGCATGATTTGACTTTTCTATTACTGCCTGACCTATATGATTATTTGGTATACCTGTATTGTGATTTATATTATAATAACCAAAAAAAATTTCATTTTCTTAGATACATATGCTGAACCATTGTCTTTAGTTTTGCATTAATGCCCATGATGGCCATAACTTCCAATAAATGTGTGATTTATGAATCAGCCTTTTCTGAGCACAAGGCAGGCTCCCATTGAAAACCTGAATACGTGACCATGGTGTGGTGTACATATTTTAATTTACCAAATTCCATAAAGTGGAACATATCCATCTCCCAGATTTCATTCATTTGAGTACACTTAGAATTACTCCCTGCAACAGTGTTTTATTATAAAAAGAGCAAGTAGGACACCTCTTTATAATCTCCTTAGCTTGTTTCCAAGTAATAGAAAACTCTTTGTTTAAACTTTTGCTATTGAAATGATGTTTTTTTATGAAATTCAGAAGCCTGCAACACACTTCCAATCAATAATTGATCAATTTCTGCATCCAGACATGGATGGGATGTCATATAATATATATGCGTATATATGGCAAAGCCTATTCCTGATTATATCTTGCACCTGGATGAATAATGAAGTCAATTCCATAACATCTGTTATAAATTCAGCAGTTTCAATATGCAAGACAACTCTTTCCACATACTGTGAATCAGTGTCTATGTCGAGAGGTTCTTTAAAATCCCTTAGTACCATAAGAATAGCATATAATTCTGCTTTCCAGATTTTTTTTTGCATCAGTATAAAATGTATGGGCTTCAGTTATTGGTGCATCATATGCAATTCGAGGAAGAATCAAAAAAGTTCTCTTCATTAGGTTAACTCTATTGCTTTTGGGATAGTTGCTATTAATTTCGCCCAAAAAATTAGCACAAGCCCTTTGCCGGGATTTATTGTCTTCCCATAATTTTTTATTTCTTCAGCAGTAAAATACACTATAATCTCTGATGGGTCTATATATGATAATGGACAAAGTCTCAATTTATCTTTTATAATAAAATCAGAGATGTTTTTCATGTGTTTTTAATTTTTTACTTGGATTATGTGGTAAAAAAGATCCATTCTAAGATAACATCATCCCTCTGCATTAAAATTCCTGTAGGAGAAATTCTAGTGTAGGCCCATATCTCTGTATGGCACAAAAGCCATAGGCCCAGTCTGAGCTGTTCATGTAGCTCTGCAGACAAGATGTCTCTGCCTAACAATAGCAAGGATGTAGATCTCCTGAGGAGAGGTGTTGACTGAAACTGGTCAGGATGTTTGGTGCTTCCCTTCCTTTGTAATTTGGAGGATGTCTTATAGAGATGCTAATTCAGGGCCTACCTGACTGCCAGATGCGGACATGACCTGAGCCCAGGCACCTGGTTGCCTAGGTAACAGCCTTTGTGTGTTCCCGCTCAATGGGTGTGGGTATATAAGATGTTTGGAGAATAAAGGGTGAGCTGGCTTTTTCCATGATAACCGTGTAAGCTGTGTCAGTTTTATTCCTCGTGACTCAGTTCCAACCGGGTTAGGGAATCTGTGTTGGACCCTCACGGGCTCTGACATTTTAGAAGACATTATAACTAGAATACAATTAAGATTTGGATTCACCCTATCCACATGTGCCTCCTGTAATTTCTCCTCAACAATTGTTAATACCTTTTCTGCTTCAACTATTAATTCTTTGGGACTATTCAAGCTTTATCACCATCTAAGGTTTTGTTTAAATAAATTATTACATCAGGTGTTATCCCAACAGCTATTTGTAGGCTGGAAATGTCTCCTAATAATCTTTGAAAGTCGTTAAGTGTCCTCAACCAGTGTCTCCTAATTTGTGTCTCAATGGGTGAACCAACCCCTTGTGGCCCAGACTTCCTTACTCATCTTATCCTTCCTTCTGCTCTTCAACTGGACATTGGGAGCTCAGTCCATTGTTCTAATGAGGGTCTCTGTCTCTATCTCCATCTGTTGCCAGTCAAAGATTCCAAGGATGATATTCGAGATAATGATCAGTGTGATAGTGGTACAAGGCCAGTTCAGGCACTCTCTGCTCTGCTGTCCAAGCACCTAGCTAGGGACTTCCCCATAAACACCTGGGATCCCCTCTAGAGACAAGTCTCTTGCCAACCCTAAAATGGTTCACTTAATGTAGATATCTTCTTCCCTGCTCCTATATCCAACATTCCTCCATCTCCATTCTCCCACTCCCCCAAGCTTTCTCCAGTCTTTCCTTTCTCCCTTCTCTCTTCCTCTCTAATAAATGGGACCTCCTGAAACTGAGAGGCTTCTGTAAAGCAAAGGACACTGTTATTAAGACAAAAAGGCATCCTACTAAATGGGAGAAGATCTTCACCAACCCCACATCAGACAAAGGTCTGATCTCCAAAATATATAAAGAACTCAAGAAACTGGACATGAAAATTCTAATTAACCCAATTAAAAAATGGGGTTCTGAACTGAAAAGAGAATTCTCATCAGACAAAGTTCAAATGGCCAAAAGACACTTAAGGTCATGCTCAACCTCCTTAGTGATCAGGGAAATGAAAATCAAAACAACTTTGAGATACCATCTTACACCTGTCAGAATGGCTAAAATCAGAAACACCAATGATAGCTTTTGCTGGAGAGGTTGTGGAGTAAGGGGTACACTCATCCATTGCTGGTGGGAATGCAAACTTGTGCAACCACTTTGGAAATCAGTGTGGCAGTTTCTCAGGAAATTGGGAATCAATCTACCTCAGGATCCAGCAATACCACTCTTGGGAATATTCTCAAGAGATACCCAATCATACTACAAAAACTTTTGTTCAACTATGTTCATAGCAACATTATTTGTAATAGCCAGAACCTGGAAACAACGATGCCCCTCAATGGAAGAATGGATAATTAAAGTGTGGAATATGTACACATTAGAGTACTACTCAGTGGTAAAAAATAATAACATCTTGAATTTTGCATGCAAATGGATGGAAATAGAAAACAATATGGTATGTACTCACTCATTAGTGGACTCTAGCCATAAACAAAGGACATTAAGCCTATAGTTAACAAGCCTAGAGAAACCAAATAACAAGGTAAACCCAAAGAAAAACATATGTAGATCCTCCTGGAAATTGGAAGCAAACAAGATTGCTGTGCAAAAGTCAGATAACCATTTTAAAGGTAGGGCTGTTGGTACATCTTCAGAGGTTTATCAATTGCTTTGTGTTCTTGTACAGCCCGAATGGCTGGTGTCCATCATTTATAATAACATTTAATATTTTCCTCAGAATCATAAGTTTTGGAGGCTACAGGAATGTTAATCTGTGTATTTTATTATTGAAATGGGTTACAATCCCACAAATTCACTTCAATATTTGCTATATTTGACCTTAGTCTTCCTATTTGCCCTTCTGGCCCTATTCCTTTAACCCATCTCATGCCTTGTTCTACCCAGGATAGGGTTCCAATTCTCAGGAACTGATCCTCTTGAAGAGTCCAATTTGGATAGCAAGATTCTGGAGTAGTCATAATTCACACCTGTGTCTATCAAACCAATAATTAAAATGTCATTTTTATGCACTCCTAGCTTTGGTCTTTGATTATTTATAGAAGTCTTCCAGAAAATATGTTTCCTGTGTCCTATTGGACTTTTTGACTCCTCGTCCATATTTAATCCTTTATTCAGACTAGAATTGTTTTTAACAGCAGGCATTGGATTTTTTAATTTTCCTGGTGAGACACGTTCTCCACAGTAACTGGAAATGACTGGGTCACTTTTGGCTTGAGTGCTTGAAAGAGAACCCACAGGGCATTTCCTGATAGTATCAGGTTGCCTTGTTTACCTTTTGTTGACCTACATTCATTGGTCTAATATCAGCCTTTGCCATACCTCTGACATATACCTGAATACTAAGTCTTCATATTCCTGCCATTCCCAGAGGAAAAATTATTCCTAGGAATTCCTTGTCAATAATCCTTTCTCAGGTGTCCCATTCTACCACAATTAAAACATTTGGTATTTTGATGTTTTGACTTACCACTGGAAATTTCTTCTCCTTCCCAAGCTTTAGTACCATAGTCAACTGTCTCAACATTAATTGTATGCAAGACCCATTCATCCATGGGTGCTGATCTGATCTTTAAAAGCCCAAAGATCCTTTTGCATTCCATGTTGGCATTCTCATAAGCCACAGGTTCAATTATTATACATCTAGCTCCTGGATCAGTTACCCCAATTTGTACAGCCCTAGTTAGTCTTTGTAAAAAGTCACCAATTGACCCTGTTTTACTCTAAGATTTAATTAGACTCTTTTCCTAGTTCCTCAATCCCATCCCAAGCCTTTAAAGCTGCTGTGGTATAGGGACCAAGTGTGTTCATCACAAAGAATTTGATCCTTAGTATCAGATTAAAGTCTCTCTCTTAGAATTTGATCTAGGGAAATCTCTAGTCCTTCTGCTTTTTCCCATTGCTCTAAAATTCTAGCTTCTTCCTTTAAAAAATACCTCCAACTTTTTCTAGGACTGCTGAGATGAACTGAGTCTAGTCTTGTTGTATTGATTTGTTACTGGAATCCCACATTTTGACCATTTCCCTTACAAAGAATGAATGTAGTCTGTAAGCTACAATTGCTTGTTTAACTTCCTTTATATCAGTTATACATATGGGCTCCCATAAATACTATTTGACAATCTTAGGGTACTTGGGGTCATGTGCTCTTCCAGATGTTCTTACTGGAAAGGCAGGCAGAACTCTGGGGAAGCAATCCCAGAGACTTTTACGTACTGATGAGGTTATATTTTTCCCTTCTGTCTTTCATTCCTAGTCATCTAGTTTGCTAAGTTACTCAATCTTTTTAAATCTATTTACTAATGCCTTTTGTAAATTCTGGATCTTCTGTCCTGTGTTCTGCTCTAATGCCCTCATTGAGGATTCCAAGTTATGAAGTCTGTCTAGTAGACATAATGTCTCATTCTTGGACATAATCTTCATAGCATGCATATTAACTTCCTGGAGTGACATTCTATCAGTCAACATGTCATAACCCTTTGAGAGAGTCCAATTAATATATTCTACAGTACACATTCTCTCAAATAATGTTTTAGCACCCACTGTCATTCACTGAGTTTTATGTGACAAATCAGCTGGATCCTTCTCCAGAGTGCTGAATTTGTCTTTGAATAAATTCCTGTCAGTCTGTACCATACCTAGAACTACCTCAGTTGATTGAGTTTTGTTAGTTAAATTGTTTGTATCTTTCTTCAGAGTATCATCCTCTTTTTTGAGAGGCCTGGTATCAGCCTGTAAAGACTGTACAATTTCTAAAAGCACCTCATTTTCAGTCCTATTTTTTATTTATTTTTTTTATTGAAAAAAAATTTTTTTTCGCCTCCTGCCAGCCTCCCATTTCCCTCCCCCTCCTCCCACTCCTCCCCCCTCCCCCACTCTTTTCCCCCTCCCTCTCCAGCCTGAAGAGCAGTCAGGGTTCCCTGCCCTGTGGAAAGTCCAAAATCCTCCCCCCTCCATCGTGGTCTAGGACGGTGAACATCCAAACTGGCTAGGCTCCCACAAGGCCAGAACATGAAGTAGGAACAAAACCCCATGCCATTGTCCTTGGCTTCTCATCAGCCCTCATTGTCCGCCATGTTCAGAGAGTCCAGTTTTATCCCATGCTTTTTCAGTCACAGTCCTGCTGGCCTTGGTGAGCTCCCAATAGATCAGCCCCACTGTCTCCATGGATGGGTGCACTCCTTGTAGTCCTGACTTCTTTGCTCATGTTCTCCCTCCTTCTGCTCCTCATTGGGACATTGGGAGCTCAGTCCGGTGCTCCAGTGTGGGTCTCTGTCTCTATCCCCATCCATCGCCAGATGAAGGTTCTATGGTGATATGCAAGATATTCATCAGTATGGCTATAGAATAGGGTCATTTCATATACCCTATCCTCAGCTGCCCCAGGAACTAACTGGGGACATCGCCCTGGGCACCTGGGAGCCCCTCTAGGTCCAAGTCTCTTGCCAACCCTAAGATGGCTTCCTTAATTAAGAAATGTGCTTCCCTGCTCCCCTATCCAGCCTTCCTTTATTCCAATCATCCCGTTTCCCCAAGTTCCCCCCATCCTCCCCTTCTCCCTTTTCTCTCCCCATCTCCCTTTACCCCCCTCCCACCTCACTGCCAAGATCCCAATTTTTTTGCCCGGCATTCTTGTCTACTTCCCATAACCAGGAGGTTAGCTATATGTTTTTCTTTGGGTTCACCTTCTTATTTAGCTTCTTTAGGATATCAAATTGTAGACTCAATGACCTTTATTTATGGCTAGAAAACAATTATGAGTGAGTACATCCCATGTTCATCTTTTTGGGTCTGGGTTACCTCACTCAGGATAGTGTTTTCTATTTCCATCCATTTGCATGCAAAATTCGAGAAGTCATTGTTTTTTACCGTTGAGTAGTACTCTAATGTGTATATATTCCACACTTTCTTCATCCATTCTTCCATTGAAGGACATCTAGGTTGTTTCAGGTTCTGGATATTACAAATAATGCTGCTATGAACATAGTTGAACAAATGCTTTTGTCATATGATAGGGCATCTCTTGGGTATATTCCCAAGAGTGGCATTGCTGGGTCCAGGGGTAGGTTGATCCCGAATTTCCTGAGAAACCGCCACACTGATTTCCAAAGTGGTTGCACAAGTTTGCATTCCCACCAGCAATGGATGAGTGTACTCCTTTCTCCACAACCTCTCCAGCAAAGGCTATCATTGGTGTTTTTGATTTTAGCCATTCTGATGGGTGTAAGATGATATCTCAAAGTTGTTTTGATTTGCATTTCCCTGATCGCTAAAGAGGTTGAGCATGACCTTAAGTGTCTTTTGGCCATTTGAACTTCTGTTGAGAATTCCCTGTTCAGATCAGTGCCCCATTTCTTAATTGGGTTAATTAGCATTTTAAAATCTAGTTTCTTGAGTTCTTTATATATTTTGGAGATCAGACCTTTATCTGTTGCAGGGTTGGTGAAGATCTTCTCCCAGTCAGTGGGTTGCCTTTTTTGTCTTAGTGACAGTGTCCTTTGCTTTACAGAAGCTTTTCAGTTTCAGTAGGTCCCACTTATTCAATGTTGCCCTTAGTGTCTGTGCTGCTGGGGTTATATCTAGGAAGCGATCGCCTGTGCTCATCTGTTGTAGGGTACTTCCCACTTTTTCTTCTATCAGGTTCAGTGTGTTCAGTTTGATATTGAGGTCTTTGATCCATTTGGACTTGAGTTTTATGCATGGTGATAGATACAGGTCTATTTTCATTCTTCTACAGGTTGACAACCAGTTGTGCCAGCACCATTTGTTGAAGATTTAGCCCTATTTTTAAACCATATTTTTAAGAAAAAATATCAAAAATAGTGATGTATAAGGGACATCATATAAGTCTTGTAAAAACTCATAAAGAGTGTTTTTAAGGTATAAGTAAAGAGTCTATTGAAACCTTGGACAGTTAGGTTGTCTCACATATTGCCCTTTTAAATTATAAAGTGTTTCAAGTTATAAATATTACCTATGGTTGATTTTGAGCTGCAGTAGTACAATAACCATTACCTGCCAGTAGTTGTCATGGGCCACTTATAAAACAAACCCAGCTGGGCCTAGTGGTGCACTTGGAGTCACATGACTATTCTGAATCTGATTTTAGAGTAAAGTGCTGAAAGATATACTTAGATTAAAAATAGTTTGTTTTATAGAAATCACAGACCATGTGAACCATGGTAGGCTCTAACCAGTCAGTAGCAGCAGGAGCTCAGGGATAACAAAATATTTCTGTGAGGTGTGCAGTGGTGGGTCATAAGCACCCAGGTAAACATGCAGGGACTTGAAGTTGCTCAGAGGCATGTAATGAGATAATATAAATATCTCATTTATATTATCTTTGTCAGAATTCTACATGAACTGCTGGCTCTGAGCACAGACCATGACTGAGGTGGGCTGAGCTGGGCATGCTCCAAGCCTAGTGGCATGCAGTAGAGCCGGGGTTTCTAAAACCAAATGGTGGGTGCCAGATGATGATGGAAGTCACAAAATAATTCCATACCAGTTCAGAATTATGAATAATAAAATGGTCATTTATTTAAGGTGAAAACTTACAAATCACTGTCCTAGATAACAGTCCTCTGTGTGAGCAGGAACAGAGTCTAGCAGCGGGAAGCAAGAGAGCAGGCTCACACACTACAACTGCTTTTAGAGTAACTGACACCACAGCCAAGTGGGCTGGGATCTTAAGAGCTATAAGTGGCTGAAAAAGTGGAATGTGCTCTCATAGCACTTATGGGGTTTTTGATGGAGTTGAAGAGTAGATAGGTATAGTTTTCCTAGGTTTTAAAAAATAGGTTAGATATGAAAATTTATTCTCATAAAGATAAGATATTAATAGATTATTTTTTAAATTTTGTCAAATTCAAATAGACAAAATATCATTGTAATTTTTGTTTGGTAAGTGCTTTTTTAAATGTAATTTTTCAAAGTTAAAGTTAAAATCTTCTGTTTTAATTAGACATCAAAATGAAGAGGACTTGGGATACCTCTCTGTATACTGTAAATATGTGTTATTACCATTGATTAATAAGTGGGATAATTTGGTCTATGGCAGGGAAGAATACAGCTTGGTGGGAAAACCAAATACAGATACAGGGAGAAAGAAGGTTGAGTGAGGTATTTGGCAGCAGTCATCAGGAAAACAGAATTCAAGGTAACAATCCATGAGTCACAGAGTAAAATATACATTAATAGAAATTTAAGATGTAAGAACTAGTTAATGAGCTTCAGTTAATAGGCTAAAAAGGTTTAATTAATATTAAGATTCAGAGTGGTTTTTTGGAGGAGCTGATGAGTGTGAAAGAAGCCTCTAGTTATACTAGAAGCTTAACAGTATACCTGAAAGTTCTAGAAAAAAAGGAAACACAGAAGGAATATAGTGCAGAAAATAATCAAACTGAGAGCTAAAATCAATAAAATAGAAATAAAAAAACAATACAAATAATCAATGAAAGAAGGTGTTAGTTCTTTGATAAAATTAAGAAGACAGACAAAGTAATCTAAAGGTAGAAAGAGAATATCCAAATTAACAAAATCAGAAATGAAAAGGAGGACATAACAAGCACAGAGGAAATCCAGACAATTACTAGATCATTTGTAAAAATTCTGTATTCCATAAAGGGGGAAAATCTCAAAGAAATGGACAAATTTCTTGATACTTACAACATGTTAAAATTAAACCAAGTTCAGACAATTTATATATACCAATAACACCTAAAGAAAAAGAAGTAGTCATTAAATGTCTCCCAACCAACAAAAAGAGCCTCCAGATGATTTCAGAACAGAATTCTACCAGACTTTCAAAGAAGAGGTAATACTAATATTGCTTAAATTATTCCACAAAGTAGAAACAGAAGGAACATTGTAAAATTCTTTTTATTAGGCCACAATTACCATGATACCAAAACCACATAAAGACACAACAATGAAAAAGAATTGCAGAGCAATTTTCCTTAAGAACATTTATGCAAAAACAATGAATAAAATAATTACAAGCACAATCCAAAAACACATCAAAAAGATAATCCACTATGAATAAGTGGGCTTCTTCCCAGAGATGTAGGAATGGTTCAATGTATGAAAAGCTGTCAAAGTAATCTACCATAAAAACAAACTGAAAGACAAAAACAACATGATCATTTCATTAGATAAAAAAAAAAAAGCCTTTGATTACTGTAGCTCTAAAAATAAAGCATTTAATTGGGGGGATTACAACTTTAGAGGTTTATTTTATTATCATCATGACAAAAAGTATGGCAACATTCAAGCAGACATGGTGCTGGAATGGTAGCTGAGAGTTCTACATTCAAATAAACAACCAACAGCAATAGACAGAAGCACTGAGCTTGGGTTGAACGTCTGAAACCCTCACCACCAGTGACAAACTTCCTCCAACAAGTCCACATCTACTTTATCAAGACCACACCTCCTAATCCCACTCAAGTACCACTACTTTCTAATGACTGAGCACTTAAATATATAAGCCTTTGGGCACCATTGGTATTTAAACCACTACAGAGCCCAGAGTCTTTTCAGTGCACTAAAAAAAATTCTGTGCCACATTGACATTTTATTTTATGTGTCAACACATTGTTCACAAAATATAGTTAATAAGCTAAGACTTGAAACTAATACACAAAAACTAAAAGTAAAAACAGTAACAAAAGTCTATGTATATAAAAACCTCAGTTATCTTTTTGAGAAGGTAAGCTATAAAGTATTTCTTGTTAAGAAAAACAATACAGGATTTTCTGCTAAATAGATAAATGTTCCACTATTTGAAGGAGGAAAATAAAAGAAAGAAACTAAATAGATATAAGAACACTACAAATGTTTATAAAGGAGATTTTCTCCCTTTGCTCTATTTTAAACACAGGGTGTTTCTAGGGAGGCACATAGGTTTTTAACCCTTACCTGTTTATTTCCACCTCAGTAGTGGTGAGACTGTAGAAATATGCTACTATGATGAGAAAAATGAGAAATTATGACACAGAAATTATATTTGTGATTTATCTTCATTTTTGTTGATTTATTCATCAGTTACAATGATGATTCTTAACATCAGAAAATATTGTATGCAAGAAGATATTGACTAAAATAGTAATATTTTCTTGGAAGAATGTTATTGGGCAAGAGAGATGGCTCAGAGGCTAAGAGTATTGGCTCTTCTTCCAGAGGTCCTCAGTTCAATTCCCCGCAAGCACATGGTGGCTCACAACCATCTGTAATGAGATATGGTGCTCTCTTCTGACACATGCAGGCATACATTTAGGCAGAAGAAAATATACATAATAACTGAAAAATCAAAATATGTCTATATTATAAAAGAAAAATACTACAGATCTGAAACCAAGGTGCTGTACGATGTATTTCATATACACACTGTCTTATACTTTACATTTTTCTAAATTAAATCTTTAAGTACAAGTTAGACTTCTCAAAATTGATATAACTGGAGATTGCAACATTTTATAACTTCATGTGTTTCCCTGTAATATTTTATAACTTGAGTATTACTTTGTGGTGAGTTATGATTTTTGTAACTCATATGTTTGTTAAATATCTGCTTATGTTATTTTTAATGATGCATTTATTATGTATACAATATTCATTCTGCATGTACACCTCCTGCAAGAAGAGGGCACCAGATCTCATTGCAGATGGTTATGAGCCATTATGTGGTTGCTGGAAATTGAACTCAGGACCTCTGGAAAAGCAGACAGTGTGCTTAAGCTCTGAGCCATTTCTCCAGCCCCTGCTTATGTTATTTTATGCATAGGAGTATTTGTCTGAATATATCTGAGCACCACAGGCACTCAGTGCCTGGACAGGCCATAAGAGTGCAAAAGATTCCCTTAAATTGGAGTTACAGGCAGTTGTGCAGTGCTGTGTGGGTGCTGGGAACCAAACACAAAGCTTTATATTTTTGCAACAGCAGCAACTGTGCTTAATCGTCTTCAAAACCATAATTCAACATGTTTTAAAATTCTGATAGTTTTGACATCTTTCTAAATGAAGTTCTAATTGTTATTATACTTAAGGTAGTATTGAAAAATGCCCTAAGACTCTTGGAATATTACAGGAATTTTTCTCTGTGTTAATGAGATGTGTGTGTGTGTGTGTGTGAGAGAGAGAGAGAGAGAGAGAGAGAGAGAGAGCGAGAGAGAGAAAGAGAGAGAGATCTAATATATCTAACCTATTTATCTGTCTACCTATCTATCTTTCTATCTTTCTGTCTGTCTGTTAAACTAATTATGTTATATGTGCTGTTACACTTACTGGAATAAAAGGAAATGTTATAAGGAGGCCACTTGTTGGTTCCCGGCTCTCAGCCTTGAAATAATCACACAGAAACTATATTAATTAAATCACTACTTGGCCAATTACTTAAGCGTATTGCTAGCTCACTCTTATATCTAGTATTAACCCACTTCCAGTATTTTATATTTTACCACAAGGTTTATGGCCTACTGGCAAAGTTTCAGCATCTATCTCTGGTGGGGCTACATGGTTTCTCTCAGACTCTACCTTCCTTCTCCCAGCATTCAGTTTAGTTTATCCCCACTTAGCTCTGTTCTATCCTATCAACGGGCCAAGGCCGTTACTTTATTAACCAATTGTATTAACAGCATACAGAGGAAGAATTCCACATCATGGGAACTGGAAAAGCAATGATTCAGTCGCCAGCCATACACAGAGGTAGCAAGATGAGAATGCTGCACTGATTAAAGTTACAAAGACACATGGCTAAACATAGCAAGAATTATGGGTTAATTTAAGTTGTGAGAGGACTAAACAAATAGGCTAAACAATTAATTTATAATTAATACAGGTTATGTGTGTTTCTTTAGGACTGAATGACTGAGGGACTAGGTGGGACAAAAATTTTTATCTATACTAACCTACAGCCAAAAATAGAGACAAGAGTCAGAAATTGCATAATTGAGATTTTATTGGTTCTAAGAAGATAAATTGTGATCACATTATTCCCATTGAACAATGCAGCAAAGTCATTATCTTCTTACTAATTTTCTGAAAGAAACAAACACAAAAGAAAGTTATAGAAAAGTATAATAAGATGAAGTTTCCTTATCCATTACTAGCAATGCAAATGATGTAGATGAAAGTCTATATACTTTTTCTATTTCTCTACTCTTTGTCATTTCCCGTTCTCCCTCCCCTTACTCACTCTTGCTAATCACATAGGCTATGATGCATTCTGAATTGTGTTTAAAAAGGTGAAATTATATGTTATTGCTTATATTGCTTTAGCCTAAAAGCATTTCATCTTAAACTGGCGAATATGACATATACCTATAATCAGAGCACTTGGGGAAAGAATGAAGATGATCAGGAATTCAAGAGCATACTTGGCCACAGAGCAAGTTTAAAGCCAGCCTGACCTATACTAATGATGTCTTAGAAAATTATTGCATATTATAAGACATATTTAGAAAGATGGTTACAGAGACACATCCTACACTACTAAAACACTAAAGCCAACTTGAAAATTCACTGAAAAGGTATTAGCTAAGCTAAAATAAAATTTTATTTAGTACAAGTGTAATGTGCAGATATTGAAAATAATAAAAATCTGTCTGTGTGTCTGTCTGTGTGTATGTGTTTCTAATGGAGTGTTAAAATAATTAGCGAAAGCCTTTGGTGATGGGGGTATTGAGGAGAGATGATCACATATACTTATGAGATATAACTTGATGCCTTGATTTCTAGTTTACATTTCTTATTTATGGAATATGCTAATATGAATGTAATCTAAAAACTGCAGGTAATATTTAACAGCACTGCATTAAGGTTCCATGTAGTGATCAGGTGGAGATGATGACATGAGCAAGGAGACAGCAGAATTTAAGAACATTTTGTTTTTCTGCAATGAATAATCTATAGACATTGTTACTATTAATCATGAAAACTTGACAAATATACAAAACATAAATCATCTTCCAATACAACAGAATATCCAAGTAGTACTGAGATCCCAGACTATGTAATATACATTTTTAAAGTTGAGTTAGGGAATGTTGTGAATGCAAAACTATAGGAATATCGTGTTTCATCAAAAGTAACACAAATCCTACCTGACAATGTACCTTTGCTTACTCAGGATGTTGTCCCTGTGAGGGTCCTTGTGGTCTGCCTCCTTGTTGTGGTGAACCTTGCTGGTTTCCAGGTTGAGGGCCTTGGTTTTCCTGTTGGCCTCCTTATTGGGGTGGGCCTTGTTGGTTTACTTGCTGAGGGCCTTGGTTCTGCTGTTGGCCTCCTTGTTGGGATGGGCCTTGTTGGTTTCCTTGCTGAGGGCGTTGGTTTTGCTGTTGACCTTCTTGTTGGGGTGGGCCTTGCTGGTTTCCTTACTGAGGGTCTTGGTTCTGCTGTTGGCCTCCTTGTTGGGATGGGCCTTGCTGGTTTCCTTGCTGAAGGCCTTGGTTCTGCTGTGGGCCTCCTTTTTGGGCTCTTCCTTGCTGGTTTCTTTGCTGAGGGCCTTGGTTCTGCAGTAGTGTCTCCCTGTGAGTCCATATGTTCTCATTTCTTTTGTTATTTTTTTTTGACAATTTCATAAGCAAGTACACTTTTTTACATCATTTCTGTATGTGATGTCCTTATAGGAATATGAGCCAAGCCTTATCTTCAGCCTCTTGCCCCATGCTATTAACAGCATCCTAACACAAGTCCCAGATGTCTTTGTCCACTGCCATCAGAAGCTCTGATTCCTGGAGCACTGAATAAAGATGTGTTCTGCCCTATGGACAAAAAAACCCATAAAACTCCAAGTGTCCTATGTCTATAGAGTGGAGGAATCCTGTAAACCTAGTAGCTTGGGTCTCCAAATGCTTTTTCACTTCCCAGTCCCAGAGAAATTTTCTAGATAATATGTTTTTTTTTTTCTGTCACTTTGTATAGCTTTCTCTACATGCATGGTAAAGCATGGACAGAGGGTAACTGTGGTTATTGGTACTCAGATGCCACTTTTCATGTTGTATTTAGGTTTCTATAGCTCATTCATCTGAAAACATCACAAGTTGAGTAGGGAGTTCTTTTACAAATCTCAAGAGATACAGTATTTCCATTTTCCAAATTATAATTGCTGGGATTTTAGCACTATGTCCTGTCACTTGGCTTTTTACTTGGATTCAGGGGGAATCACAACTTCTTCTCATGCTCAGCAGGAAAGCATTTAGTGAAAGATCCATCGGCCCAGCTATACATTTTCTAACCCTGTTCACAAAAGCGCTGCAATAAGTGCATGGGATTTCTACAACTGTAAACACAAACACTCAATTCCTTACCAAACTCATGCCATTTCATGTTTCTAAGATTTCTACAGTTAAATCCCCTTCTAGAATGTTCCATGAACCTAGGTTTATACTTTCTCACTTTAATGAAATGTTTTCAATCATTGCCAGTAATCAATGAGTGGTCATAATTACATAATCAAATTAAGCAATTGACTCTCAACTACAAATTTCAGACATATTATATTTATGCTCTCGCTTGTAGTCTGACCTTATTCTGTTGTCTTATAATGACCTTCAACACAGAATGTTTTCTCTGCTATATGTTGATATTAATTCTTCTCCAACAACTCCCTTAATCCAAACTGCTCTTATTTGAAGTTGTTGAGCATTTTACCTGAGTCGTTTTTCTTACTGTATAACTAGATTCTTTTCAGAATTTACAGGAAAATCTGTAAAATACTTCAAATCTTTATCATGCCTTTTCTTGAGTAACTTGTTCTACTTTTTATTTTTAAGTTTCTTAGTATCACATGAAATAGAAGGAATAGGAGGGCCATTCTCACCTGAGTTGGTATGAAGGTGATATCTAGGGAGGAGTCATCTTTGCCCTAGGTTAATTCCACACCATGTCAGTTGATGCCATTTCCCTGACCTTCTTTAGTGTCAGCAAAGTGTAAAAGAGATTAATTCATCACAAAAGAAAAATATCACCTATGAACATAGATGTTGGAAGACCCAGGAGCAAACAATAACACTTAAAAAAGGCTCAATGGAGCCTTGACTAAGACTCAAGCAAGCCCCGAGATACATGATGTTTGCAGAATCCCTGAGGCATCCAATGGCCATAATATTGTAGACTCAACAACATTTTATTTCCAATAATTCTTGATTTCCCTCCACTGAAACTTCTGGTCCTCATCGTATTTTAATATGAATCTCAAAATGATTTAAAATTCAGGCCAGGCCATTTTACATTGCAGGTTTGGAGTCTCCAAGGCCAACAAAAGATGAGTGGCGAATGAATGAGCCCTTCTGCCATGTCTTTCAATAGTTAGCCAAGATGATGTTTTCAGTGTGCACAACCTTTGTTGGGACCAATTGGAATCCTAGCCTTCAGCTGCTCTTCCTTGTCTAGAGCCTTCTAATTGAAGTTACTAAAAGCTGTGCCTTGCCTAGAGGATCAGAGGGTAGGATTTTCACCTGTTGGCCATTGACTGCTGGGTATTTAAGCTTCCATGATGCTATTAAAGAAGGACTTTGTACTAGTGACTGGAGGTCCATCTGTCTGTCTGTCTCTGTGTGTGTTTTCTCAATCTCCAGCCCCTTTCCCTAAGGTTGTGAACTGGAGTACAGATGGGGGCGCGGTGCATGGCAAACCTTAATAGTGTTTCTCTGTGGGTGCAAATGCTCTCTATTTCATTTATTAAATTTTGTGTTAATATTTTGAGAATTTTATTTTTTTATTTTGAGAATTTTATACATAAGTCTTGTTTTTGCATCACTTATGTATGTTTCTATTTATAGGAATTCACATCAGCTGTTTCTCCATTCCTTTCACCATGCTGATACTAGCACCATAAAACAGGTCCCAGATGACTTTTCCCACCACTATCAGAGGCTCCAATCCCTGGAGCCAAGAAAGTGGAGTCAGATCAGCTTGCAGTGAATCAGTATGTGATTGCCCCAGGACCAAAAACCATAGAAACTCCAAGTGTCCTTTGTCTACACAGTGGCGGCATCCTGTAAAAGCAGTAACTCGTGACTTTCCAAATGCTCTTCTACTCCAGAGCCCCAGAAAAGTTCCAGAAAATAAGCATCTGTTTGATGGATTCTGCCTGAATTGTATCTATGCCCCATCAGTGCTGTCCCAATGGGAAATTTTGTCAGAAGGCAAAATGAACAGATTTCTAAGAGCTCTGTTGATCTTTTACAGAAGGTTCTGGATTGTTTAATTTTCCTGGTGAGACATGTCCTCCTCAGTGACTGGGAATAACTGGGCCATTTTAGGCTTGAGGGGCCTGCAAGAGGCCCCTCAAAGAGTTTCTTGATGGTGTCATATTGCCTTGTCTGTCTTATTTTGATCTGCATTCATTGGTCCAATGCCAGGCTTTGCCAAATATTTTTCTTATACCTGAAGGCTGAGTCCTCCTATTTTTGCCATTCCCATAGGAGATAGTATTCCTAGAAATTCCTTGTCTACAATCCCTTCTCAGATGGTCTATTCTACCACAATTAAAGCATTTGGCATTTTGATGTCTCCTCATTTCTTTGTAAATTGCTTCTCCTACCCAAGATCCAGTATTATAGTCAAATGTCTCAATGTTCCAGTTATACAGGATCCATTCATCCATAGGTGCTAATCTAAACTTTAAAGGCTATCGATGAATCAGGAAAACCTCTCTTAAAGGAGCCATGGCATTAAGACTTGATTAACTCTTTTTTGTGTGCCTATAATTTGTTCCAAAACTCTTTCAGGTTTTAAGTGAATTTTAATTGACCATGTTCGTGCTAATTTGTTATAAGAGGCTGCTTGTTTGTTCCCGGCACTCAGCCCTGAAATAATCACACAGAAACCATATTATTTGCAATACTGTTTGGCCAATAGCTTATGCATATTTCTGGATAATTCATATATCTTAATTTAACCCATTTTTATTAATCTGTGTATTGCCATGTGGCTGTGGCTCACTGGGTAAAAATCTGACATCTGTTTCTGGTGGGACTACATGGCTTCTCTCTTACTCTGTCTCCTTTCTTCCAGTATTTAGCTTAGTTTTCCCTGCCTAGCTGTGTTTTGCCCTGCTATAGGCTCAAGAGAGCTTGCTTTATTCATTAATGGTAATCACAGCATACAGAAAAGAATCCCACATCAGGCTGTCAAACTCACAGAGATCTGCCAGCCTCTGCCTCCTGACTGCTGGGTATTAAAGACATGTGCCATCACTGCCAGGCATACCGTCTCACTTTTAGGAAATGTTTTCAAATACTGCCAGTAATCAATGAGAGGTTATGATTACACAAAAAAATAAGCAATTGGCTATCAACTGCAAATTTTAATCATATTACATTTGTACACTAACTTGTAGCCTGATTCTACTCTGTTGTCTTAGGGTTGTCTTCAATCACTGAGTAATGTTTTTCTGAGCTTTAAGCAGTTGCTCAATGAAAACCTGAATAAGTTTCAATGGTGTGGTGTACATATTTTAATTTCTCAAATTATGCAAAGTAGAACTCATACATCTGCCAGATTTAATTCCTTTGAGTTCCCTTTAAGTTAGTTCCTGCAGATAGTGTTGTTTGATTATAGAAAAAGCAAGTAGGACATCTCTTTATAATCTCTTTAGCTTGTTGCTATGTAATAGAAAACTCTTTCATTAAACTTTTGCAATTAGCATGCTGTTTTTTTTATAGAATTCTGAGGTGTGCAACATACTTCCAATCAATAATTGATCAGTTTCTGTATCACCTTCTCAACAGAAGACTCTCAAATGGCTAAAAGACACTTAAGGAAATGTTCAACATGCCTAGCCATCAGGGAGATGCAAATCAAATCAACTCTGAGATCCCATCTTATACCTGTCAGAATGGCTAAGATCAAAAACATCAATGATAACCTATGCTACAGAAGATGTGGAGTAAGTGGAACACTTATCCATTGCTGGTGGGATTGCAAACATGTACAATCACTTTGGAAACCAGTTTGGCTGTTTCTCAGAAAATTGGGAATCAACCTACTAGTAGCTCAAGCCTCTTATTTGCTCTTATAACTTATATTAGCCCATTATTTTTGTTTATGTTAGCCATGTGGCTTGGTACCTTTTAAGGTGAGGCAGTCACATCTTGCTTGCTCTGTGGCTAGATCAGGACAGCAGAAAAAGCTTTCCTCTTCCCAGAATTCTCCTGTTCTCATGAGCCTGCCTCTACTTCATGCCTGATTGTCCTGCCTATACTTCCTGCCTGGTTGTCCCACCTATACTGCCTGTCTGTCTACTGGCCAATCAGCATCTTTTTAAAATACCATTGACAGGGTATAGACCATTGTCCCACAGCATACCACTCTTGGGCATATACCCAAAAGATGCTCAATCATACTGCAAAGACAGTTTTTCAACTATGTTCATAGCAGTATTATTTATAATAGCCAAAACCTGGAAATAACCTAGATGTCCATCAATGGAAGAACAGATAAAGAAAATGTGGTACTGTTACACATTAGAGTACAACTCAGTGGTAAAAAAAAAAAAATGACATCTTGAATTTTGCATGCATATGGATGGAACTAGAAAACACTGTCCTGAGTGAGGTAACTCAGACCTAAAAAAATTAATATGGTATGAACTTACTCATAAGTATATTCTAGCTATAAACAAAGGATATTGAGCCTATATCCCGTGATCCTAGAGAAACTAAGTAATAAGGTGAACCCTAAGAAAAACATATATAGATACATCAGGAAATTCAAAATAGACAAGATTGCCTGACAAAATTGGGAGCATGGGGGTGGGAAAGAAGGGAGAGCAGAAGGGGAAGAGGAGGGGAGAAAGGGACAAGTGAGGAGAACTTGAGGGAATGGGTAGCTAAAATGGAGGAAGGACTGAGATGAGAGCAAGGAAAGAGATATCTTGATTGAGGATGCCATTATGGGGTTAGGAAGAAATCTGGCTCTAGAGATAGTCCCAGGAATCCACAAGCATAACCCCAGCTAAAACCTTAAGCAATAGAGAAGAGGGGGTCTGAACTTGCCTTGCCTAGTAGTCAGACTGATGGATATCTTAAATATCACCATAGAGCCTTCATCTAGCAGCTGATGGAAACTTAGGCAAAGACCTATAGCAGAACACTGGACTGAGCTCCCAAAGTCTATCTGAACAGTGGGAAATGAGAATATAAGCAAAGAGGTCTAAACCTTGAGGGGTAGACACTGAAACAGTCTACGTGATCTAATGGGATTTCACCAACACTGGCTGGAACAGGAAGGAACAAGCATAGTATCAAACTAGTCCCTTTTAATATGACTGACATTTACATGGGTGGAGCATACTGAGAGGCCACTGGCAGTGGCATCAGGATTTATCCCTACTGCTTGTACTGGCCTTTTGAAAATCTGTTCTCTTTGGATGGATACTGTGCTCAGGCTAGATATAGTAGGCAGAGCCTTGAACCTTCCACAAAGCAATGTACCTTACCTCCTCTGAGGAGTGGATAGTGGTGGGGTGGAGGGTGTGTGGAGGGAATTGGAGAAGGGAAAGGCATGATAACTTGTGTATGTATAATGAAAAAAGATTATTATTTTGAAAAAAATAAAAAATATTCACTATTGCTTTCATAAAAATAAAAAATATAAACAAATGAATGATATCCCTAGACCAGTAGCAAGAAGCACCTTTTAAATTATCTATTGAATTCAGAAGAAAATTTAAAAGAATGGATATCTTGGAGAAGTAGAAGACACTGAAGTGGTTGATACAGCCTATATATAAATACTTGGACCGTGTCCAGATAAATTTAAAAATATTCATAAATTTTAAAGTAAAATAATATCTTATAGAATTTATGAAAAAAGACAAGTGCAATTTTTGTCCACATAAAACACATTTTGGAGATGGCCAAGCAAGTGATAATAAAATTAATTACAGATGTTGTATTATTCTTGAACTAGAAAGTTCTCTTTATCAGTAAATATATATTCATTCCCAAAAGTCCCCACTCTAAATTTTATAAAGAAATGACCACAATCAAAGTCGTGTAGGCCTGACATTCTGTTAATAAGATACCTTGGCCTTATTTCATCCCAGACAGATGGATCCCAGCTTCACTAGTATAGGTGTGTAAGATTGTGAGATTGGAAATGGGAACCTATAGAAAAACCTGAAAGCATGCTTCCAAGTGAGTTCTCAATTAAATTACAAAATCTGCATCATTTTTTTTTGAGAATTTGTAGTGGTATTTTAATTTTATCTTAATAAATAAAGATTGCCTGAAGTTCTGAGACTGAAACAGACCCACTGGTCAGCCTAATAAACCAGATTATAGTAATATACACCTTTAATCTCAGTAGCCATAATGACATACATTTTTAATTCCAGCAGCCATACTAGTTGCCATAAAAGCTTGGCAGGGAATGCTTTTAATGACGGTGCTGCACACTTTTAATCACAGTCCTAGAGAGGATTATAAAATGGGAGGAAACTGTTCTCAATGGACAGTCACATTCTGAGAATCTGGGAGGCAGGATCAGCATTTTGGACTGAGGTCTAGGTAAGAGCCAATGGCTGGCTTTTTTGCTTTTTAAATCTTCAGGATGAACTTTTTTTCTGACTCTGAGTTTTTAGTAATCATGTTTCAAGCATATCAAGTACCAATTTTCAAGGATGATATTATATTATCTGCTGATTTTTAAAATGGTTATATTTTAAAAATTAAACATTGCATTGGAATTTTAATATTTATTTGCTACATTTTCTAAAGCATTTTTTTCCATGAAATTTATTCCATTTTGATATAGTTTTCCATCTGATCCATTCACCATTCATGCTTCTATGAGACTTAAGCAAAGTTCAGAAAATTCTGTTTATAGCTTGAGTTTATAATTAGCGTTTATCTTTGTTATGAACTTTTTGAATATACATTATTTAGTTATCACCCAAAATTTAAGAAAATTGATAAATCCTACTTTATTTTTAAGACTTTTAGCAATTGTTTTTATGTCGTTGTAATAAATACCTTGACATCTAGAAGGAGGTGCTGCTTGCTCATCCCACCCAGAACTGAAATAATCACACAGAAATTGTATTAACTAAAGCACTGCTTGGCCCATTAGCTCTAGCTTCTTATTGCCTAACTCTTATATTTATTTAACCCATTTTGAGTAATCTGTGTATCGCCACATGGCAGTGGCTTACCGGCAAAGATTTGGCATGTCTAATTCTGGCGGCTCCATGGCATCTCCTTGACTCTGCCTTCTTCCTCCCAGCATTGTGTCCAGTTTTCCCCACCTAAGTTCTGCGCTATCAACAAGCCAAGGCAGTTTCTTTATTCATTCATGGTAACCACAGAACACAGAGGGGAATCCCACATCACCTCTGCTTTTTGGTTTAAATAAAAGGGAAGGTTTTAATATAGTATCAAGTAAGAATTATAATTACAATATTTATATTACTTTATCTTTTATCAAAACTAAGGAAAACTAACTATCACTATAAATTCTTTAACTCTATTAAAGACTCCAGAAGGATATAATATTATCTAAGTAAACAGGAGGCACATTATAAGCAAAATCAAAAACTCTAGAATTGACAGAGACATCTCACTGCCTGGAGAGTCACCCAAAGTTCTTCTGTACCATTTAGGCATCCATCTTCAGCCTACAGGACTATAGTATCCAGCAAACTTTTCTATGGAGCAGGAAATTTCAAAGACAGTTCCACCTATATTGGGAGTTTGCCAGTTACTTTCTTCTGTGTCCTGTAGAATGTCTCATAGAAAGACTCATTCATGAAGCAGTAACCCTGAAGGACTATTTCACCTTTAGGCAAGTTCAGCAGTTATTTTTCTTTGGGTCTGACATGTCCAGTTAAGCAGTCCAGGCAAGAGTAGTTTCTTGTTCAAATGGCTATGAACCCTCTTCGATGCCCATCTTCCTCTTGAAGTAATTGTTGCTGCCAGGAGCAGATGTGTCTCATTGTCATGAAAAGTTCTAAGTTCTTACTTAAAACATTTAAATGCCATATTTTGAAGGTCTCTGAAAGATTTGAAGAATACCTATTTAACTGAATTACAACGCTATACATCTAGAAAATCTAACATGACTACAAGATTAACTATTATAGATGATTATATATTAACCTATATTCTTAATTATGCATTACATTTTTAAATGAAATACACAATCACAATACCTCAATCAAGAGCAGAAATATACATACAACAAAATTGACCCTAAATTTGTATCCATAAACCAAGATTCATACCAATGAAAATCTCTATAGCATATCCTTTTCTAAATGTAAACAACCAATTATAAACAGTATTTGAGAATATGGGCATAGCTCTGTCCATACTACTGATGTTTGGGAGCTCTGTTAATCAGGTCTTTCATAATATATCCTGTGTGCTAGGTTCATCTCAGTCAGCAGTTGGGTGAAGTATTTTCTTAGTTGGGGTATTTGCAGCAACATTTCAGGGGTTTTGTTCTATGAAACCATATTTGTCTAGAAGCAATCCAGGTTCTCATCTTCTGTGGAAGCAAAAGAAAAACCTCTTTTCCAAAGCAACATATCCTTAGACCCAAATTCAGAAGTCATGTTACTTTTATAATATACGTGCTGGTTTAGCTTAGCAGTCCATACAATGAAATGTTTTTCTGTACTTAGGTCCTTTACAGTAAAAAAAAAATTTAAAGAAAACACAATAATATACATAATTCAGACTCTTTGTATATAGTCCATCTTTATGTAACTTATTTTTCTTTATTTCTTTTAATCTATGACTATCTGAACTCTGTCTCTTTACAGAATTAAAAAATGATTTACTTTCTTAACTCTCTATACTCTTTTTATCTCTTCCAAGTTTATGTACATTTATCCAAGACTGAGACCCATTTTGAGTTCATTAATGTCTGAATCTGTCCTTATTGTGTTATTTGTAATTCTTTACTCTCCTGCAGAGCTTTTAAAGTGGTAAGCAGCTTGGTTGCAGCTGCTCTGGAGGCTTGCTCCACCTCTCTTTACTTTTAAAATGGTGGAGGCTCTGGGGCCACCAGGTAGGAGCCACATTTAGTGCTCTCACCCCAAGAATGAGCACAAAACCCTTTTTATCTGAGTAATAGCTAAATCTGCCATGCAGAACAGTGCACAACCTGGAAATATTTCTGTGTATGGAGGCAGAAATCTGTCATGCTCTCCTGCCTGTGCATACCCAGCAGTCCTGATCCCGCTGCATGCCCTGGTGGGGAGCACTGAGCAGTGGCATGGTCTCAGCTATTTTCCTTTTTACCACAATTGGACCCACAAATGCCATTAAAATGCCCCATAGCAGGAGTTTGCGCTGGTGTCATGACCCAGGAAGCCATGTTTTAAAATGGTGCGATGTTTTCTTGCTAAGACAGAATCAGGAAAACTCTCTATAAGGAGCCA
The DNA here is from genome assembly GCA_025134845.1 of Neodon shergylaensis. NCBI lineage: Eukaryota > Metazoa > Chordata > Mammalia > Rodentia > Cricetidae > Neodon > Neodon shergylaensis. The sequence goes on from JABTXL010006616.1 coordinate 454,372, forward strand.
TGCCTGGGCTTGCTTCTAAGGAAACAAAGCCCATCCAAGAAAATTCCACTAGCAAACCATGCTTAACTCTGTTCTTTTGTCTAGAATTAAGTTTTAAGCTTTCTCAGGTTTTACATGCATTTAGTCAACCATGTCGGTGTGCCAAATGTAGAAGGAGGAGCTGCTTGTTTATCCCAGCATCCCAGAACCTACATAGTCACACAGAAATTGTATTAATTAAAACACTGCTTGGCCCATTAGCTCTAGATTCTTATTGGCTAACTCATATTAATTTAACTCATTTCTAGTAATCTGTATATTGCCATGTGTCAGTGGTTTACCAGCAAAAATTCAGCATGTCTGACTCTGGAGGCTTCATGGTGGTTCCCTGACTCTGCCTTCTTCCTCCCAGCATTCAGTCCAGTTTTCCCCATCTACCCAAGTTCTGCTCTATCAACAACCCTAGGCAGTTTCTTTATTCATTAATGGTAATCACAACACACAGAGGGGGCTCCCACATCATTGACAAAAAACAAGCTAGGAAAGAAAGGTTTTATTTTGGCATGTAGTTCAAGAGAAGATATAATCCCTTATGGAGAAGAAGTAGACTGGCAGCAAGAGCAGAAGACTTGCCTGATAGGAGAGAAAGAAACTGTTCCTATTTTATTCATACATAGGAAGCAAGAGTGGAAGGAGAATAGGAAGTAGGCCCAAGTTGCAAACTTCAATGACATACATTGTTCAGCAAAAATATATTTTAAAAAATGTTTTTGGAAAGTACATAACCTTCCAAAGCTTCACTACCATCTGGAAACCACATGGTGGAACAATTGAGTCTATTAGGGACATTTCATATGCAAACTAGAACAAAACTCTCATCTTTAATACCTGTGGCAGTTTTAACACATGACATTTTCTCTTTCTTCTATGGGAAACTGTATGTGTTCCCTTCTAAAGTCTAATGTTTGTTTTTGATGACTTTCACTCAAAATAAATTTTGAAGCTATAACAGAACATTGTATCATTATTTTACTGTTGACTGGAACATTTGCTCTTAAATTACAGTTTGTAAGGTAAAGGGAGACTGAAGCTATTGTGAGACCACAATATGTAAATTATATAGAGAGGTCAAACATTGGCACCATGACAACTGTTGTATCTAAGTCCACCTTCTAATTCCTTTTATTCCATTCCTGGTACCAAGTTTGTAGGCCAATATTCAATATATTTGAATATTCCAAAAGAATTCGTAGCTATTAGCCACACAATACCCATAGGGATTGCTACTCTCTGTACTTGAAATCTCCCCACTGGCTTTTATTTGAAGTATGCATGATGAATTAACACATTTAGAAAGGGTCAGAAACCTCTAGAAAAAGGGAATATTTTCTGTTGGAATCAAGTTACCAGTGATAAGTTCTTGAAGAAGCAAACCCACCTATTGCTCTTGTCTTATTCTCTGATTTCTGGTCAACCATGTTGTGAATAGCTTCTATTGCACCTATACTACTGTGATTTTCTGGAGAACAATGGCCTAAATTAAGTGAATCCATGATTTAAAATTAATATTTCCTTACATATAATGTTTAACTGGGTGACTGAGTCAAACAGCCACATTGGTCATTATCACACGAAGTTATTGTATGGGGACTGTAATTCAGATTAGGTAATGTCAAATAATACTAAAAATGTAATTTCTTTAGGTTATTGAAAACATCTCAAATATTCAGTGTAGTCAGTACACTATTGAAGCTTTCACCATTGTTAAACATTTCTTATCACTTCTGATATGAACAATTCTATTTCTATTTCTACTAATTCAAAGGTTTGTGCCCAAGACTTAACCAGTAAGAAATGAAAAGAAGCTACTCTTACAAGGCCTCTCTACTAACTAATGTGTAGAATCCAGAAGAATAAAGAAATGGTGATATGGTTATCTAATACTAGTAAAGTCTGGGATTCTATTATTGTATGTAAGTAAGTTACTAAAATATAATAATAGTTTTTTCCTAACTAAAAGTTCAAAAGTTGATTGTTATTCAGGCCAGAAAGTTGGATGTCTCCAGCTGGTTTTCAGTATATCTTGGAATTCCTTAAAAATATGTTCTAAAGCCAGCAAGGAATGCATTCCTCAGTGTAAGAATAGTTGAAGATTCCAGGGAGTGAGGGAGAGAAGACAAACCATGGTCTTTTATATAGGCTGAATCAAGAATGTGGCCCATATTTGGGATTGGTATTCCCAACTCAGATGACCCAAATTTAGGACAGGCCTTCCTACTTCAAATGATCCAATCAAGAAAAATTCTTCATGGTGTGCTGAGAGTCTTGAATTTAGTTTATCCAAGATATAGTCAAATAAATAACCAAGATTAGCTTTCACAAATGCTTTAAGATTAACTTTTACCCTAATCAGAATGGCCACATTCATGAGTGCATATAACAACAAATATAGGTTTGGATGCAGAAAAAGGGAAACATTTATATATTGTTGATGGGAATGCAAACTGATTTTGCCACTTTGAAGTCAAACTTAATTTTTCTTTTAAAAAGAAAGCCTATAAATAGAACTGTGTTACGACACAGATATACAACTCCTGAGTATAAATGCAAGAGTCTTATATCTTACACAGAGACACTTGTAATCCTGGCTCACAGATAGTCTATTCACAATATTTGGGGAAAAAAATCAATGTACATATGAGAATGAATACTGAAAATGTAGTTAATATACAAAATGTTTCATTGTTCATTGGCAAAGAAAATTGAAATCATGAAATGTTCTGTGAAATGGATGGTACTAGAAAAAGTATATTGAGTTCACTTAAGCTCCTCCCATCCCCAAACAAATGCATGTTCCTCACTTATGGGTCCTAGCTTCAAAACATTTTGTGGGTCTTACCAGGTGTACATATGAAATCAAACGAGCATGAAATGGGGCATTGTGAGGGAGGGAAATGGATTAAGGAGTGTAATAGAATATAGGTAAAATGAAAACAGAGAGAGAAAATGCTAGTGTAAAGAAGTTTAAACATGTAGAATGATCAAAAATGGACTGAGCTCCCAAGGTCCAAATGAGGAACAGAAGGAGAACATGAGCAAGGAAGTTAAGACTGCGAAGGGGGCACCCACCCACGGAGACGGTGGGGCTGATCTATTGGGAGCTCACCAAGTCCAGCTGGATGGGGACTGAAAAAGCATGGGATAAAACCGTACTCTTTGAATATGGTGGACAATGAGGGCTGCTCAGAAGCCAAGGACAATGGCACGGGGTTTTGATCCTACTGCATGTACTGGCTTTGTTGGAGCCTAGCCTGTTTGGATGCTCACCTTCCTAAACCTGGATAGAGGGGGGAGGACCTTGGACTGCCCACAGGGCTGGGAACCCTGACTCCTCTTTGGACTGGAGAGGGAGAGGGAGAGGAGTGGGGCATGGGGACTGGGGGGAAGGGGAGGGAAAAGGGAGGTGGGGAGGAGGCAGAAATTTTTAATAAAAAATAAATTTAAAAAAAATTAAATGCACTCTTTGTTGAACTTTCTTAAATTGAGATGTACATTTTGCCAACAACATGGCAAGTAGCATAAGATGTGGAGATCTATTGTATACAGATGTGTTTCAGAATTCACTTGAAAATGAGCCACCCTTGTTTGACAGACTTCTCCACTGTTTGGGGATAAAATAATACTTTTAAATTCAGAGAATTTTCTTAAACTAGTACAAAGGCATATTAGTCACTGGCTTCAGATATGTTTTGCTCACGCATAGCAATAAATCAAAGCAAGGTGTTAAAGTGATGTTTGTGGGTGAGTAGAAGAAACAAGAATAAATAAATAAAAAGAATTAAGAAATAAAAAAATAGAATATTGAAAGGTATAATAGAAATGAATTATGTATTGAAATGCTACTGCATATAAACCTATATTATTTAATAGGAGTGAATACTAAAACACAACAAATAAGAAAGAATGGGGGAGGAGTACCAGGAAATAAAGATTTAAGAGGGAATTGTGGAGACAGAATCTAGGTAGTGGTTTAATCAAGCTAAGAATGAGTAAATAAACATTATGAAAACCCATTATTTTATAAACCAATTAAAAATTTAATTTTATAAAGAGTATAGGGCTGGAAAATGGTCCAACAGTTCAGAGTATAGTGCTCTTAAAGAGGACCTGAGTTCAGTACCCTGTACCTAAATAGGGTATATCACAATTAACTGTAACTGAAGTCCCACAGGATTCAATGCCTCTGGTATCTATAGGACCTCCAGGCAATTGCATACAGATACACATAATTTTGAAAAGCATCATACATCTTTACTATTCCTGAGCATATGGACAAAGGACTTGACATCCTACTCTATAGATATTTCTACAGTTGTGTTTGCTACTACTATTTAAATATCTAGGAAATGGAAACAACCTAAATGTCTAACAGATGAGTATATAAGGAAAATATGGTACATACTCAATGGAATGCTATTCATCTGCAAATAAAAATGAAATAATGAACTTTTGAAGTAAATGGATGGAATTAGAAAATATCCTATTGACTAATATAGCTAAGACTCACAAAGACAAATGTCACATTTCTTTCTCATCTAAGGCTCCTAGCTTCAGCTTTTCTGATGCACATATCCTTGAATAACTGCAGTAATCAGGAAAGTAAAAAGGAGCCATTGCCAGAATACAGGGGTGGGGGAGTTTTGATAGAGTTTTCTGTCCCGCCTGATCCCGCAGCTGTTCAGACCCAAAGAAGGACATAGAGGGTTACACTAATTATAAACTGGTTGACTAATAGCTTAGTTATATTTTTAGCTAACTCATGTATCTCAAGTTAATTTATAATTCTTGTCTGTGTTAACCACGTGGTTTGGTACCTTTTATCAGTGAGGCATTCTCATCTTGCTTCCTTTGTGTCTGGGTGATGACTGCAGGCTGACCAATACAAGTGACAAATCTTTAGAGGATATAAGACCATTGTTCCACAATACATTCCTTTTTTTCTTTACCAAAAAAAAATTATGAATCTAATCTCGTTTGTTTAGCTTTTTTCTGACCATTATCCATAGCAACTTGCAACCAACATTTCAAACAAAGAGAAACATACATAATCTATTTTTGAGAATGGGTTGCAGTTTTCTAGGCTACTTCCTGCTGACTGGGGATGCTGATAATTTTACGAGACCTAAAGAAAATTTAGGATTATGGTTAAGTTCTGACTGTAATATTCATTTTGGCTTGGTCATCTCAATTAGAGCCTTGAGACTGTTCTCGATATAGATAGAAATCAGAGGAAACTTCAATAGAGGTCCTCTGAAATGTCAGATTATCTGGGCTATCTGTTCCTATCATAGATTTTTTTTTCCAGGGGGTCTTCTTTTATCAAACCTAATTTTTTTAACCCAGAATGATTCTACAGCCTCTCATTTCTTGTGGAAACAAAAGAAAAACATCTAAAAAGTAACATATCTTTTGACATAAAATTTAAAATCATGGCATTTTCAAAATATGTATGTTGGATTAATCCAGCAGAATTTATTATCAAATGTCTTTTAGCAGCTGTTGTTCCTTCTTCAACCATCAAACAATACAAAGACAACACAATATCATACAGTATCCAGATTCTCTGTGTATATTTCACCTTTACAGACTTTATTTAACTCTATTTCTTTTATTTTTAACTTTTGTTTCTTTAGTATAATAAAGAGTTCTTTATTTAGGGGTAGGCTCACAGATCATAGTCTTTTGCATGAACAGGGAACAGGAGTTGAATCCAGAAGCTGAGAGAGAGAACATGCAAGTTTTATGGCTCCATTTATAATGGAGACGAGAATAGCAAACTGCAAGTGATATAATTGGAAAATAGAAAAACTTGTGTCTCTAGTTAGGAAGGGGGAAGCAGTAAATACAGAACAAGAAGAGTGTAGGGAAAGAATGTCAGTAAGGGAAATTATACCATTATATAAGTACCTAAAACTCCTATAATGCATATATTTTTGTATATAAATATACATTTACAGTTTAAATGAAATTTTTTATATGTTTTGGCAACACTTCTTTCAAGACCCAAAGACTGTCTACTATGCCACAGTATCCCCTCCATCCTCTCTTTCTATCCCCCCTTTTTCCCATCAATCTCGTCTTCCTCTACATCTGTTCAGAAAGGAATAGGTCTCGCATGTGTATCAACAGAGAATAACACACCAAGTTGCAGTAAGACTAAGCACTTCCTCTTGTATTAAGACTGGACAGGGCAATCCAGTATAAGGAATAGGTTCCCAGTGTCATCCAAAGTGTTAAGGATAACCCTTGCTTTCATTGTTGGAAATTCATCAAGCTATACAACTGGCACATATATGTAGAGGGCCTAGGTTGGTCCCATGAAGGCTCTGTGGTGGTTTGGTCAGACTCTGTGCCAGGTTAGTTGTTTCTGTGGATTTTCTTGTAATGTCTTTGACTGCTGAGGCATACATCCAAAAAATGCTCAACCATGAAGAGTAGAGCCCAGAGAACCCTGTGTTGGAGCTGACTGAATGCCTCCTTTCTGAATACCAGCTTTCATAGTACTCAAAGGTGCTGTGTAAGCTTTCAAAGGATGAAATCAAGAAACTGTTCACTACAGCTATGATACCTATGAACCACAATAATGACCATCATAGCACGATAGTTCTAAGGGTGCAGTGGCAAGCATGCCTTGACAGTTATCAAACACTATCTAATTCAATTTGAGGTACACTTAACATGAGGGAACACCCTGCTTAGTACTGGAAACCAAACTAACAACCCAGGGGTAGTGAAGTCATGAATCTTAGGGGAGAATCTACAACTGCTACTTTACTAAACCAGAATAAATAGCTACTCTTCTACTCATATATATGCATCAATTTTATCCCTCAAGGAAACTTTTCTAAACAACAGACAGAAATTGCTACAAACAACTACAACCAACCAAAATGCAGAGCTGTTGAACACAGTCTCAAATGATATACCTACAAAACAGCTCCTGAAATTAAGGCTCAGAGATCACTGTGGGGGAGTCCAGAAAGACTGTAAGAGTCAAAGGATAAAGGAGTTTCTGGTGAGACTCTTGTTTTCTATGAATTTCAGAAGCTATACCTATAATATCTCACTAACTGCCTAATTATGAGTTGAACAAGAACAATAGCAATAGACATGCCAAACTAGACAGAGGAAAGCTCATCAGGCCTCAACCATCAACAAAGAAATACAGAAAATTAAGACATCCTGAAAGTGGAGTCTTGTTCAATGAAGAGCACAGCATTTCAATATCCAGTACCAAATGGTCAGTCCAGAAACATACAAGTAACATTATACAGACTGATCAGGTTGTATGTGTATATTTAGAAATACATACATATATGCATGTATATAACAATAATTAATAAAGTATGAAGTAATAAATTTGAAAGCAAGAAGTGGGAGGTAGATACATAAACCTAAAACAATTTAACTAATTTAAAATTTTTATGACAATAAGTTTCTAATGCATTATCAAAATAAAAATTAATACAAAACCTACTAATTAAAGCAAATACTTTAAAAGATAAGCTTCAATTTTCATATGTATAAAGTAGTTTTATTTATAAAGTCTGTATAATACTACGGCATTTCCCAAGATTAATATTATAAACTCATAGTTGCCCATGCAGTCAGCATCACCAGATCTGACATTATCACTCTAAGTTTCAGTGAGGCACAAAGTCTATCCAAACTTTAAACAATAGTAATAGCAGTAGCAATTGCATAGGAAAAAGTGAAAATCAAATCCTTTTGTTTGTGTGTGGGCACACGTGTGTGTGTGCGTGCGTGCGTGGGTGCATGTGTGTATGGAAAGCATAAGAAGCAGTCATGAAATTTTCTTTATATTATCACAGTGCTGGGGTTTCTGATTTAGCTTGTATATTTTTCCTCAAGTGCATCAATTCTGGTTTAAAGATACACAAGTGTATGTTAGAGTTCAGACACTTGTTTAGTAGGTCTTGGTTCTTCAACAATTTGTATGAGATTTTGTGGATCATCTGTGTCCATGACACCATTTCCTGTATTTGATATCAAACCTTTGAGACTTTAGTGCAATATCTTTGAGAAATGGTCTGCTTTTGAAAAACTGAGAGGGCTAGAGAAAACAGAATGCCTCGAGACAGAATTGTAGGACCAACCAAATGAAGCCCTCTTTTTAATATCATTACTCACATGCATATTATAAATATAAATTATATACATATATTATCATAGAGTTACTTATGTAAAAATTTTAAAAACTAATAAAACCTTTATAATATGTTTACTATAAAGATTTTTATGCTTAATTATGCTTTGTCAATATTCTTCCATATCAAACTATACTAAGATGAACACCTGACATATAGTACAAAGCTCTATGGTTTGGACAGTGATTTTTCAAAACACATTGGTCAAATTTTATAAAGTTTAATATAAAAACCATATAGACAAACAAAGCCTTTCTCATAAATTGATTTCTTATAGAATATATTAATTAATGTCTTGAGTGGCCTAGGAATGGGAAGGTCTCTTGTCTGACCTGAACCTCACCCATTGCAGTACAGAATGCAAGGCCTGTCTCAGTTTACTATTTCCCAGAATCTGTACATATGAATGAAGAGCAGGAAAAGTTATTATAGCAGCCTTTGCAAAAAAGGTGATTTGAATATTCTCCAAATCAGATGTCCAAACCACTGCAACTATAGACAGAAAGAAAAAGATGTAAAGCATAAGAAAGATGACCACCATTTGCAGGGCCTTTATGTGGGCTGTGGTGCTGATATCTCGGGAGCCTTTGGTGTTGTGCTGCATGATCTTCAGATGTCGCCACAGGGAGAAGATGAGCAGGAGAAAAGCCATCAGAGAAACAGTGAAGGGGATGAATATGAATACAAAGCTGGGGAATAAGAGGAACTTAAAGAACTGTAGAGAAGTTCTTGTAATCGAAGTGTAAGATGCATTTCTTCTAATTTCCTTAATCACAGTATCAATGTTGGTGTTTATCATTAGAATGTTTAAGAATAAGAGGAACAGAGACAATAGCATTGCCACTGAAAGCACCTTTCTAAATTTCCATTTTAGGTAGAGAAATACAGAGTTAGAAAAAACAGCTATCTTGAGAAAATAAAAGATGCTGAGGATGGTAGCAAGCCAGGTGCTGAAATGATTGGTCACTGTCCAGGTAATATAAATAATTCTCACCATATATCCTGTAACCAAAGAAGCTGGGTAAAATGTAGAAACCCACCAGTCCATGAATACTATCAAGAGCACAGAGATTCTTGAGACAGCCAAAGCAGTGAAGATCTGATCCACTGAAGAGATGTTTCTTCTCTTGACCCAGTCCACAATGTTTGCCACAGCTATGAATCCATTTCCCAAACTTCCAGCTATGAATTCCATAATAAAAATGATTGTAAGCATGATCATTATCATCACACCCATTCTCTTTAAGACAATGCCCCAATGCCAGTTTTCACAGTTGATTCCTCTGAATTTATCTAAAATGAGACAAATATCTGATTCATGAACGTTCAAGAAAATTCTCCATTCCTAAAATGGACACCACAAAGCAGCCAAAGACTTTGTAGCTTTTGTCATAGTTCACCTGCACTTCATGCAGATTCTGTGTCCTAGCAACAACATCTCAGTCTTGTCACTAATGATGAAATCAAATTCCAAAACGCAGCAAGTAAATATGTACACATTTGCATGTCTTCACTGGCCACATAGCTAACCTATTCTCATGTTTGAATATTTAATAGGACTGAATCTTATGATGTAATATGCTACTTTCTGAGCACTGAGCTTTCTTTACAGCTTGCAAACAGCCTGAAGGAGCAGATGTGAATATGTTATTAAATGCTCTTTCTAAAAACTGCCAGCTATTTATTGCATTATTGCTCACATATTCAGAAATTAAAAACTAAATTTTCTGTTTATAAAGACCTATATTCTTTCTCATTACTCTCTCTCTCTCTCATGCACACACACACACACACACACACACACACACACAGAGAGAGAGAGAGAGAGAGAGAGAGAGAGAGAGAGAGAGAGAGAGA
>JABTXL010006616.1:464445-520573 GCA_025134845.1 Neodon shergylaensis
AGAGAGAGAGAGAGAGAGAGAGAGAGAGAGAGAGAGAGAGAGAGAGAGAAATAAAGAGAAACAAGTATTTTCCAAAAAAAATATTTTATTTGAATTAAAATTCCTTATTATTAAAATTTAGTATTCCATTTAATTTTATATAGTAAATGTATACCTCATGCTTAAATTGTATGGATGATTAAGAATTTGTTTAAAATGCTTTCAAGTATATATTATTAAATACAGGTGGTCAATAAACTTGAAATACTTCATCTGTGCCTGTGGATGCAGAAAGAAACACATCTGTTGCCTCATGAAATAGACATTGAAATGAATGAGTTCATTCACAAGTGAGAATTCTGAGTCTCTGCCTCCATTTTGCTCAGACTTTTATCTGTCAGCATAAGATTACCTAATAATCTTCAGTATTTCTGGTTTCTCTCAAAGCTATTTTATTCTACGCATATTTATATAATAAGAAACTTGACTATTCTCAATTCCCAAGAATAGATTTGTTCATGGTAAGATTTTGATACTTCAAGCAGAAACACAGAATTTTTCTCACAAGCTTCCATAAAATGATGTAGGAATTGGGAATAAACTACTAATTACAGGTGTGGTGGCACACATCTTTAATTGCAGTACTCAAGAGGCAGAAGCAGGCGAATCTCTAACTTCAAGGCTAGGGTGGTCTACAACCTGAATTCAGGACTGCCAGGCCTATCCGAAAAAACATTTTTGTTGCAGTATATTTGTTGCATAATGACACATAATAATGGAATTGTTTTTGAAATCATTGAATTTGGTTAGTTACCACTTTGAATATTGCTGATTATTGCATTGTAGATAGTTTCTAAATTTCAATTTATGCTTGATATCTTCAGATTTCTTTTAAAAATTACTAATAGAATTTAGATGCTGTTGATTAGTTGATTAGTAAAACTACCCTTGCTCAATTTACAGTACTAACATGTGCCATTCTACTGAACAGTCAGAGGACAAGGGAAAATACATTTATCCAGATGAATAAAAAATACTTCTTTGGAAATTATCAACAGCTATTCTTTTAGAAAAGATCACCATAAAAAGTTAACCCCAAATACGTTTAAAAGGTATTTATATCAAAGCTGATGTCAGTCTCACATCCAGAAGATTCAATGAACATGTTTTTATAAACAAATTAATAAAGAAGGCAATTATTACAGTTAGTAATTATGTGTGTGTGTGTGTTTTTGAGACAGTTCATGATATAGTCAGTAAAACAGGAAAGTTGGTAAATAAGTAAAATAAATACATGCTATAAATTTGTATAAATAGATAATTGAGGAATATTTTTACTATGCAAATGTGTTACATTTTTATGCTGTACTTGTTTAATTATGTAGAGATCGTTGTATCTGTTTCATCTTGCCTGCCTAAGGCACTGAATATGTTTAATAAAAAGCTGAAAAGCCAATAACTAGGCAGGAGTGAAATAAGTGTGGCTGTTGGTCAGAGAGAGTAAATAGGAGGAGAGAGTACGCAAGAAAGAGAAAATAATGTGGAAGAAAGAAAGAGACATAGCCAGGTTCAGAAGCCAGACAGGCACCATGGAGACAGCAGGAAAGTAGTGCATACAGAAAGAGAGAAAGAAAGGAAGGAAGGAAGGAAGGAAGGAAGGAAGGAAGGAAGGAAGAAGAAAAGAATGAAAGATAAAAAAATAGGAAGAAAGTAAAGAAAGAAGAAAGATAAAAAGTCCTGAGGCAAAACATAGATAAAGAGAAACATTAAAATATAAATTGATCCTTTGTGTATGTGCACAACAGTGGTATTGCTGTGTCCTGAGGTAGGTTGATTCCCAATTTTCTGAGAAATTGCCATACTGATTTCCAGAATGGTTGTATAATTTTGCATTCCCACCAGCATTCCCACCAGTAAATGTTCCCCTTACTCCACATCCTCTCCAACATTGACTATCATTGGTGTTTTTGATCTTAGCCATTCTAACTGGTATAAGATAGTATCACAGAGTTATTTTGATTCACATTTCCCTGATGGCTAAGGGTGTTGAACATTTCCTTAAGTGTCTTTTGGTCATTTGAGATTCTTCTGTTGAGTATTCTCTGTTTATTTCTGTATCCTATTTTTTATTTTTTATTTTTTTGGTTTTTCAAGACAGGGTTTCTTTGTGGCTTTGGAGCCTGTCCTGGAACTAGCTCTGTAGACCAGGCTGGTCTCAAACTCACAGAGATCTGCCTGCCTCTGCCTCCCAAGTGCTGGGATTAAAGGCAGGCGCCACCATCGCCCGGCATGTATCCTATTTTTTAATTAGATTATTTAGAATTTTGATGTCTAATTTCTTCAGTTCTCTATGTACTTTAGAGATCAATCCTTTGTCTGATGTGGACTTTGTAACAATCTTTTCCCATTCAGTAGACTGCCTTTTTTGTCTTATTGACTGTGTCCTTTGCTTTACAAAAGCTTCTTAGTTTCATTTATCTATTATTGCCCTCAGTGTCTGTGCTCTTGGTGTTACATTTAAGAAGTAGTCTCAGCAATACCATTCTTTGACATACCCCCAAAGAATGCTCAATCATACTATAAGAACATTTGTTCAACTATGATCATAGCAGTATTGTTTGTAATAGTAAAAATCTGGAAACAACCTAGATGCCCCTCAACCAAAGAATAGATAAAGAAAATGTACATTTACACAATGGAATAATACTCAGCAGAAAAAATGACATCTTAAAACTTGCATGCAAATGAACGGAACTAGAAAAAAAAACATCCTGAGTGAGGTAACTCAGAAACAGAAAGATGAACATGGCATGTACTTGTTCATAAGTGTATAATACCTGTAAAGCATAGATAAAAAAAGCCTATAGTTCCTGATCCTAGGATAGGACATTATATGCAGGTATTTAGTCAACTTGAACTTTATCACTTGAAACTGTAAAAGCAGGAAGACAATTCTACTGTCACATGAAACAGACACTTAAATGATTCAGCTCATTAGCACTGTAAGAATCTTTCTCATTCTTTGTCTCCTTCTTGTCCAGCAAAGCTATGTTCAAATTGTATGCTTCTCTTCCCAACAGCATCTATCCCATGACTCCCTTGACGACAAGGATGATGTAAAAGACTATGCTGACTTGTGAGGATGGGAGCTATATTGTAACATAGTATACATCTGATCCTCCTTGATAGCTGAAGAGTAAACAAAGGACAGGCAAACAGGAATCTCAGCAAGTTGAGCTCCAAGAGTCACACTTCAGAGAGTTATGTGGTGCAGGAGAATTGTCTGTATTATGTCAATCATGTTTTAAATAAACGCTGACTGGCCAGGCAGAAAGTATAGGTGGGAAAACCAGATAGGAAGTAGAAACAATGCAATGAGAACAGGAGAATTCTGAGAAGGAGGAAGTTAATTTTGCCAGTCCTGCACAGACCACTGAGGAAGCAAGATGTGAGCTGCCCTGCTAAGAAAGGTACCGAACCATGTGGCTAGCATGGATAAGAACAAGCTACTAGAGCTAATATGTAGCCTGAGCTAATGGGCCAATCAGTTTTATAACTTATGGAGATCTCTGTGTGATTTTCTTTGCGGCTTGCCAGCTGTGGGGTACCAGTTGGGACAGAAACCCCAACAAGCAGGCCCCGCTCATGTTACAGTTATGCATAGATAATCTGTTTTTCTTTGAAGTGTTAAACCAACTACAGTTCCCCAAAGCAACCTTGACCAAAGAGTAAATGCAGTATGTCTTGGAACTGTGCCACTAGTGGGCATATTTTGCTTGATAGGTTTGCCTTTTAGTTCAAAGGGTTCATAGCTTTTTCTCATTTTATTATAGAGTACTTTCCTCATTTTTGCTAGTTTTATCTGTAGGTATATTAAATTTTGAGAATATCTCTGATTTTGTTCTCAGTGAATTTTGCTGTTGATGTTAAGAAGTACTTACTTATTTTAAAAAGAAATACTATTTTATCTTTTCAGATTCTAATAACATTATACATTTTTCCAAACCCTCCTTGTTCTCTTTTAAATTCATGGATTCCTTTTCCATTAATTGCTGTTTTATACATACATAAATACACACACACATATAAATACATAAATGCAAACCACTCAGTATGTATGTTAGTTTGCATATCTCCAGAGCTGACCATTTAGTATTGGATAAGCAATTGCTGTGCTCTTTTCTGGGAAACATTATTTCTCACACTCTCAGCATTCCTTGGTTGCCTATAGTTCTTTGTCTAGGATTGATGCCTCATGGTCTTTCCTCAGTTAACTTTAGAATGTTTGTCATTATTATTGTCCAGCTCATGTTTGGGCAGTCACGATGGTGACACTTTTGGGGTAGTTTCTGACATTACCTAGAGACACAATACCATAGATGACTCCCTTTTCTTGTGGCTCTTAAATTTTTTTGGATTCCTCTTCCACAAAAATCCCTGAGTGTAATAGTTGTACAAGTTGTTTTGTAATGGATTTTTTGTTCATTTATTTGCTTTGTTTTGGTTTGGTTTTCATATTTTTGAAACAGGTTTTCTCTGTGTATCTCTGGATGTCCTAGAACTCACTCTGTAGACAGGTTGGTGTTCAGTTTACAGAGATCTGCCTGCCTCTGCCTCCCTGAGTGCTGGGATTAAAGGAGTGCACTACCACTGCCTGGCTCTGTTTTGTAATTTTTATATGCTTATTTCTCACAGAAAATATTAAGGGAATAAATTAACACTCAATCAATTTCATGTCTAGTGTAAGGTATGCCACATCCTGTTTATAGGTCTTTAGAATTAAAGGTTTTCAATCTTACCTAGTATGTCAACTGCCAAAGAATTAAAAGTAGAGCTTGTTTTAGCTTCTTGCTTATCCAAATAGGAAAACAGAACAAATAGTTATTTTGTGGGAAAAAAACATGCAGGTTTCTAAAGAGGAAAAGAGGAACTTGTCAACGACATCTTATTCTTCCAAACTGATGTGATCATAGGCAGAGTGTATGTGATAGTGAACAAGAGGAATGGAACTGTTTGCATATCTTGTGATTTATAAGGTAAGTATTTATATCTCCCCAAGATGCTTACATTAATAGTAATGAAAAGTAGAACACCAATCAGGACTATAATGAAAGTGTATATATCACTAGAATGGATTTATCTTTATCTGTCCCTCTTTGAAGAATTTATAGCGTCTTTCAGTTAGATAACTGTAGTAATAGGAGCGGCGGGGCTGCGTCCTCAGCACCCCGGCCGCCTGCTAGCTTATGCCCCGAAATAATTACACGGACACTGTATTCTTTTAAGCACTGCTTGGCCCATTATATCTAGCCTCTTCTTGGCTAACTCTCACACCTGGATTAGCCCATTTCTAATAATCTATGTAGCACCCCAAGGTGCGCTTACCGGGAATATTCTAGCCTACGTCCATCCTGGGTCGGAGCTTCATTGCGAGTCTTGCTCTGAGAGGAGCTATGGAGTCTGTCTGAGGCGTCTTACCTCACTTCCTCTTCCTCCCAGCATTCTGTTCTGTTTACTCCTCCCACCTATGTTTTAACCTATGAGACCAAGCAGTTTCTTTATTATAATTAACCAATGACCTTCCTCCATCATTTCCCCTTTTTTTGTTTAAACAAAAAAAGAAAGACTTTAACTTTAACATAGCAAAATTACATATAACAAAACAGTTATAAAGCAAGAATGACAGTTACAATATTTACATCTACTTTATCTTTTATCATAACTAAGGAAAACTATAACTATCTATATATTCTTTAACTCCATCAAAGACTCCAGAAAGATGCAATATTACCTAAGCAAACAAGAAATAAGCAACTTCTAAAATTCTTGAAATGACAGAGACATCTTGCTGCCTGTACAGTCACCCAAAGTTCTTTTGTACCGTTGGGGCATCTATCTTCGGCCTACAGGCCTATAGTTTCCAGCAGAAATTTCCACAAAGCAGGAAACTTCAAAGGCAGTTCAGTCACTATCTGCTGTGTCCTGCAGAATGTCTCACAGACTCTTTCATGAGTCAGGAAACCCGAAAGATCATCTCACCTTTAGGCAAGTTCAGTAGTCCTCTCTCTGCGGGTTCTCTGTGTCCAATTTATGCAATAGTCCAGGCAAGAGCAGTTTCTTGCCCAAATGGCTATCACACTCCATAAAGATCCTCTTCGATGCCCATCTTCTTCTTGAAGTAGATTGGTGCTGCCAGGAGCAGGCATGTCTCATTGTCATGAAAAACCCTAAGTTATTCATATTCTGCAGTCTTTGAAAGATATGAAGAATGCCTATCTAACTGAAATATATCTATATATCTAGAAAATCTAACTAACATGACTCCAAACTTGACTATTATTAATGATTATCCATTAACAATCTATATACATTACATTTTTAAATGAACTACACAATCACAATACCTTAATCAAGATCAAAAATACGTATACATATAACAAAATTGACCTTAAATTTAAATCACTAAAACAAAAATCCATATCAGTGCAAATTATTCATATCTCTATCATATCCGCCTTTAAATGTAAAAGAACGTTTATAAACCATATTTGGGAACATGGGTGCAGTTTTTTTCTCTCCAAACGGCTTCCTGCTGAATGGGGGCATCGTTAATTAGGTCTTTCATGGTATAACCTGTGTGCTAGTTTCATCTCAGTTGGCAGTTGAGCGAAGCAATTTTTTGAAGATATTTTACAGCAACCCTTCAGGAGGACGTGGTCCATCATACCATATTCGGATAGAAGAAATCCACAGACTCTCACCCTCTGTGAAAACAAAATAAGAAACTTCTTTCCAAAGCATCATGTCCTTAGATCCAAATTTCAAAGTCAAGGCATTTTCAAAATATCTATGTTGAATTAGTTCAGCAGCATTTATAAACAAATATCTTTTAGCAGCTGTTGCTCCTTCCTCAGCATTCAAACAATTCAAAGAGAGCATAATAGCATACAGTATCAAAATTCTCTATGTATTTTCCATCTTTGTGCGCTTTATTTAAACCTCTATTTTGTTTATTTTTACTTTTAACTTTTTGCCCGCATATCTTTTACCTGGATTAACTCTGTAGACCAGGCTGTCCTTGAACTCTCAGAGATCCGCCTGTCTCTGCCTCCCAGGCATTGGGATTAAAGGCATGCGCTACCACACCTTGAAGTCACAGAGGTCAATCTCCCTCTGTCTCCCAAGTGTTGGGATTAAAGATGTGTACTACCACACCCAACTACTTTCTTTCTTCCATTTTTTTACTTTTAAGAACTTTAACTTTTAGCTTGCATATATTTTTAACACACTGTAAATCATTTAAATTTTTTTTGTTTTTGAATCTCTTTTTACTGTATATCTCTCTCTTTTTCTGACCACATGAGCCTTTAAATTACTGAGCAATATGGGTAGGATTAAAGCCGTGGCTTTGCCGGCTAGATCCAGACCATTCCTTAGCTTTCAGCCTCATGGCCATGTTTATTGCCACAAGTCTATGGCATTTAAGGTCCCTACCAGCAAGTAAGTTGCAGCAGCCTGTGCTTGTAAACCACACGAACCGCCTGCGTAAAAGAGTCAGAGTTTGCCCTGGCAGGATGGCCCAGAAAGCTGGCATTTTTAAATGGCGCAGCTTTATTCCTGCTACGGCTGAAAACCAAAAAGCATGCATTCAGCTTTTCATCAACACTGTTTAAGTGTTTCGTGGCAGGACCTCTTAATGAGCTGCAGGGTTTTGCAGCTAAAGCTGAATGTTGAGCACCAAAGACACTCCACCTGGAGCCTTTCTTTTTGGCATAACTGGCCTTGGGGCAAAGAAATGCCCATACCTCAACCACTGACAGAGATACAGAGCATGCATCAATGGATAAAACAGGACTGTCATATCCTGCCAAGACAGGGTAAGATAGTTTTGAAAAGTTGCCTGCCTTTGAAAATGGTATGTTAGTTATGTTAGGCCTTAGCCAAAGTTGGTTGCTTCAGTGCTGCAAACATGACTTTGGGTGATTGTCCAGATAGCTAGTTGTCTCTGTGATTTGTTTTACTGAACTTCCTAATTACCCAGGTAACATTATTTCCCTTCTCAGATCTTTGATGGGGTTGAAGACTATATAAATGTAGTTACTTTTCTCTTATGACTTGGCCAAGTTATTTATTATACAAGACCTAAGCTAGTTAGAATAGGATATTTGTACTTATTGTATATAATTTCCTAGTAGGTTTAGAACTCTCTTACTTAAACAAAAGGGGGAGGTGTTGCGGGAGGTCCTTCCGCTCCTCCAGCCTATAGCCGTTGAGATACCAGCCCATTGATGGCATGGTCTCCCTTTAAAAAAGCGGCCACTTCCCTTTCCTCTCTCTCTTCACTTCCTGCTCCACAGGCAACTAGACTCCCTTCCTGGTTGCGCAGAGGGCTGTTGTCTGGGACGGTGATCTGTAAGTTTTTTCCCCTTTAAATAAATACCACCCTATTAATCATAATTCCAAACTGGTGTGGCATTGTTTGTGACTTACACCTTCAGATAACCATGTAAATTTTCTTCATGCTTTTTCACCTTCTTGGTCTCTTACATATTTACTACCACAAGATCAAATAAATAAGTGGGAGCTCCAAACATTCCATACCATTTCAGAAAGGTAACAGACTCCTATCTCTCAGTAGAGAAAGTGTAGTTGGTGGTTCTAGCTATCTTGAGCATACATTGATGAGAATAATAGGAACTCATGCACCAATGCAGTTAATCACGGCCAAAGTAACAAGACAGTAACTTTTGTTTTCCTTCATAAAACCTTGAATTAATCACCCTTTTCTATGAATATATTAACTTTTCTGTACCATAAGAAAAACCCAGAGAAATTCATGCAGAGAAAATCTGATGAGGAACCATTTAATTCTTGCCACTAAATGTAGCTTATCAAATGCCATGAATTCACTCTTAAACTTCCAGAAGTAATTTCTGCATTACTAGGATGACAGTAATAGATTAATTTAGACAGAAAGAAAAGTGTCTGAAGAAGTTCCTTGGTTGTTATATATTTTATGACTGAAGTTTTTTTCAGTGCCTGAGTTATAGATGAGTTTATAAACACTAAATTTTTTACATCTACTTCCTGTGATGGCTGTCAATCAAAAATGCAATACTGCCTACTAAAGGAGTTCAGTGGCATTTTCTTTGAAAAGGAATATTCTCTTAACAGCACAAAATAAGTTATAATAGATAGTGTATTCCCTTCCAAGGAAGGAATCCTTCAGCAGTAAACTTAAGTGATGCAGGATCCTTATTTCTTCTATGTAAATTGGATGGAAGTTCCTGTCCCACCTGGTTATACAGCCGTTTGGTCCCAAAGAAACACACAGAGGCTTATATTAATTATAAGCTGCTTGACCTATATGCTCATGCTCATTATTAACTAGCTCTTACAACTTAAATTAACCAATAATTCTTGTCTATGTTTAGCCACGTGGCTTGGTACCATTTCTTCATGAGGTATTCTCATCTTGTTTTCTCTGTATCTAGCTGGTGACTGACTCTCTGCCTTTCTTCTTCCCCAAATTCTCTTAGGCCAGTTGCTCTCCCTACAGTTCCTGTCTGGCTACTGGCTAATCAGCGTATTACTAAACTAATACAAGTGACAAATTCTTATAGTGTACAAGAGCATTATCTCACAGCACTTACAGTCTACAGGATTTGTCTTTTTGAAGTTTGTATTACAGTAAACAGCACTCTTCCATGGCCGCTGCATAAGCTCCTGCCTCCAGGTTTCTTACCTGATTGAGTTCTTACCATGATTTTCTTCACTGATGAACAGTAATATGGAAGTGTAAGCCAAACAAACCATTTCCTCTCCAAATTGCTTTAGTCATGGTGTTTTATCAGAGCAATGATAACTGTAAGATAATCTAGGGATCAATCTCACAGGATCAAACTTCATATATGCTAAGGTACAACACTATCAATTAAGCCACATTCCCCAGTTCATTTATTCTGGCTTTTACACTAAAAATATATGCATTTAATTGCTTATTACAGTTTATATTTGGATAGTAAGCTAGACTTTAAACAATTTGAAAATATGAATCAATTCTTTTTCAGTACTGGGGTTTTGAGGGGAAAATATTTCTCAAGCAATTAAGTTTGGTTTGTTTTCCTAGTAAATATTAGTTGTAAGTTTTTGCATACAATTTCTGAATTTCAGTTTACCTATGATGGTGTCAAATTAATGCTAATATAAACACATATGAATATTTTTGTGACTTGTTTAATATAGACTGTATACATTAAAGAATGCATTTGTGTATAACTGTCAACATTTTTTACTACATTTGATCAAAGGAGAGAGAAATACATAATTATATATATTTGGTAATCATTAACAGATATTTTACTAGAAAATACATGAATATAGATTTAACAAGTGTATCAAAGGTGAAGTCAGTCTTACACTTGCTATGAAGACTGGAAGAAACTTTTATTTATTAAAAGAGATGTTAATTATCACAGTTACTTTATGTTTTATACAACTGTCTTCTGTAAAATAATAGTAAATAAATGAAAACAAGAAATAAAATAAATATTTTAATAATTATATGCAAATAATATGATGTCCTACCTGAAAAAAAGACGAGAGAATTAAGTAAAAAAGTGAAGTATAGGAAGACATGCTTAAGGGTTTCACTATTTTTAGTAGCTGTAACTTACTGCAGAAATATATTGCAGACTTGTAAATCTTAAAATAAGATATATGACAAAATATTTACAGAATTGTTTACTATAAGAAACCTGGTTATTACACTAAGTTTGAAGTATGTTTGGATAGCCCCATCTGAACAAATTTCTACAAAATTCAGAAAGTAAAAAAAAATATGAAAAGCACAGATTTAGAAATTCAACAATTTCTTTTGAACCTATCCTTTTGTAAAATAGTCAAACTGACATGTAGACTGATTTATGGATCTAAGTTTTACACATGTTTACACCAATACTTCAGCCACTGCAATACAAAAAACAGGTCCTGTCTCAGCTTACTGTGTCCCAGAATGAAGACATATGAGTGTATGGAAGGAAAAATAGTTAGAGTAACCCTTACAAACAGAAGAGTCAGCTCTTTCTCTATATCAAATGTCCACAATTCCACAACTAGAGACAGAAAGAAAGTGATGTAAAATAGGAGGAAGACAACTAAATTCTGCAAGGCTGTGATGTGGGCCAAGGTTCTGACATCTCTACATCCTTTGGTGTAATGCTGCATTTTTTTGATGTGTTTCCAAAGAGAGATGATTAGGAGGAGGAACACTGTCAAGGATACACCAAAAGGTATCAATGTGAACATTAAACTTGGCAATAAAATAAGCCTGGGATATTCTACAAAACTTGTACTCAAACTGTTAGATGTGTTTTTTTTTTGTATCCATCAATCCAGGCATCAATATATTTGATCACTAAAAAAATATTCAAAAACAGAAGGACCAGCGATAGCAACAATACAATCAAAATCAACCTTTTAATTTTCCATTTTAGGTAGAGGAATAGAGAGTTAGAAAAAGGAGCTATCTTGAGAAAATAAAAGATGCTAAGACTAGTAGCAAGCCAGATGCTGAAATGATTGCTTATATTCCAGGAAATATGAGTTATTCTTAATATGTTTCTAGTCAGGAATGAGGGGGAGAATTTTATCCACACTAACCAATCTAGAAATATAACCCACAGTAGAGAGAATCTGGAGATGGCCAGAGCAGTGAGGATCTGATCCACCGAAGGAATCTTTCTTCTCTTGACAGAGTCCACACAGTTAACCAGTGCTATGAATCCATTCCCCAAATTTCCAATGAAGAACTCAACAAGGAAAATGACTGTCAGTATGTTCTGTAGAATAGTAGCCATTCTTTAGGTGACCCCAAAAAATCAGTTTCCAAAGATGAATATTTTTAGTGGATTATTCTAAAATTCAGAAATATTCTGTATTAAAGAAAGTACATACACAGTGTTAAAATATAAAAATGAAGATTTACTTGTGACTTACTTCTAGTTTTAGTATGAAAATCTTACATTTTCCCTCCAGATTGACTGAACTTCTCTAGATGCTGTGTATGTAACATGTCAGTCCATAGGGATGAAGGAACTACTGAATTCCAATATGCTAGAATGCAAATAAAGATGGGCTCATTTGCAACTTTTTTTTATTTCTTTCCTTGTACGTGAAAGTAACCTGTTACTTAATTTTATGAAATCAGCATTACAAAATCAAAATTACTTTTAATTCTTTCTACTAACTCTACAACCTAATAAGATAGCATTATTTACAAATGCTGAGCAATGGATTACATACTACTACTACAGTGACTCCTACTAATTCTACTTTTACTTTGAACGAAACCCCTGATTTTGATAATTCTATGTATTCTGCTTTTCTACACATATTATGATCTGGCCTCATTGTTAGTAATGTTCTACTTGTTAAGTAATTGTGTAAAAAGCATTCAGATATATGATATAGACTTAAATGAAGATTCTTGAAGATGTACTAAATGCTTTTCTGGGTAGGAGATTACAGTAATATGTTGCCTAGAGATCATTCTTGTGATATTTTTATGAAGAAAGTGGCTGCTATTTTTCCTTGTCTGAACAGTGTGCCTGAGGCTAAAGTTTGAAGATTTGGATTAATTCTTTTGGTGGAGGAAATCTCAATACAACCTAGTATAGACTTGGTCATATGGTTATTAGTGGTAATTCTAATGAATATTTATCATGAAAAGGAGCCAGAAAATGTAAATTTTGAGGAGAAAAGAAATGGAGTTAGGTGTTGTGTTCAAGGAGATAAACATTAAGAGATGGAATAAAGGGAGTGGTAACCTCAGAACAAGATCCCACCCAGCTAAATTTCCAGCTTGTGAGCCAGGATTTAAAAATCTTAGATCTGGGTGTGGTGGTAGAAACCATTAATCCCAGCAGTTGGAAGGCAGAGGCTGGCAGATCTCTGAGTTTAAGGCCAGCCTGGTTTAGACATCCAGTTTTAGGACAGTCAAGTTTAGGCAGTGAAGGACAGAAAGCTGATGAATGTGTAATTGAACAAGGGGGACATGTTCCAAGCCCAGTAAGCAGCATAACTTATAAGCTTCAACCACATAGTTCTGGAGCTAAGGATAAAAGAATGGAGCTGTGGATTTTGCTCCCAAGATTAAGAAAGCTGCTGAGGTCAGGCATGTATCAGGGCTGTTTCCGGATGCCTGGTAGAGAGGCTATGGCATGAAGTGGTGACATTGAAGCCTGGATTGCCTTGGAGACCCCAAAATGTTAGAGATGATAGAGACATAGGATATCTGCCAAAGAAAGCTGCTAGCCGTGAGTGGAACCAGCCTGAGAGAGAGAAAAATGTTGCTTTTAATACGACTGAGCAGAATTGGAGATCTTAATGGGTTTTGACCTCAGACATAGATATGCAGACTTTAGAGTTTGCCCAGCTGGTTTATAATCTTGCTTTTTCCCCAGTATTTCCTCGCTTTGCTTCCTTCCCTACACTTTAGAATGATAATGTATATCCTGTGCCTTTATATCATGGAAATATGAGATTGCTTTTCTGATGTTGATCTTTTACGGCATTGCAGTTAAGAGATTGCATGAATCTCAGGGAAAAAAACTGAACTTTGGAATTTTAAACAATATTAAGACTGTGATAGACTATGAGGACTTTTGAAGTTGAACTGATGCATTTTGCTTTATGATACTGCTAAATGCTTATGGAAACCAGGGAGTAGAATATGTTGTTTTTAATGTAATTTGCACCCATATGCTCATAGGGAGTGACATTATTAGGAGGTTTGGTTTTGTTGGAGTAGATATGGCCCTGTTGGTGGAAGTGTGTCATTGTGGGGGTAGACTTTGAGGTTTCCTATGCTCAAGATACCAACCAGTCTCACTTCACTTCACTTCCCGTTGCCTTTTGATCAAGATGAAGTCAGCACCATGTCTGCCTTCACGCTGCCATGCTCTCCGCCATGATAACAGACTGAACATCCGAAACTGTAGTAAGTTGCACCAATTAAGTGTTTTGTTATAAGAGTTACAGTGGTTATGGCATCTCTTCAAAGCAATAGAAACCTAACTAGGACAGTGGTCCCATCTGTGAATAAAGAGTTATTTAATAATTGTTGGAGAATTATTCTTCTTTCAGAGTGAAGATGTCCACATTTTGTTCATGTTCCTATAAGAAATCCAGAAATCACGTTCTTTTTTTTTTTTTTTTTTTTGGTTTTTCGAGACAGGGTTTCTCTGTGGTTTTGGAGCCTGTCCTGGAACTAGCTCTTGTAGACCAGGCTGGTCTCGAACTCACAGAGATCCGCCTGCCTCTGCCTCCCAAGTGCTGGGATTAAAGGCATGCGCCACCATCGCCCGGCCAGAAATCACGTTCTTATAAGTAACTCCAGTTACAGTCATTAATTCGCTAAGCTGGATGAGTGAAATTGTTTCTTTGATCTCCCATTAGTGCATTGTCTGGAAATAATAGATATAGTTTACATCTCCCAAGAAAAAATTATTCCATATTCGGTACTTCATCAGCTACTCAGAGACATGGAAATGAGTATATAGGAAAATTACATTGCTTGTGACTTGGATGATAAGATATACAACAGAAGCTAAACCATATGAGTGTAAACAACTGTGGGAATAACTGTAATGTTGCTATCCTCCTTGTGACATGGAATGATATATAACCTCACTGTAGGTGAAAAGTCCATAGGACAAATCTGAGGTATTTTACTTTATATATCTTCTATATATAATTGATGAGTGCAATCCACAAACAGAATATGAAGATGATGCATAAAAAGGCTGGATCAGAAAATACACTGTAATCTGATAAAGTAATGCATATGAAACAAGATTGTCATGAAGCTGCATTGGCTTTCCTGTGGGTGACAAGACTTTCAGGTCTGTGGCAGTTGTCTGCACAGAAATACATCTGTCTCTGTAAAAGATCAATTAAAATGGAAAGCAGACATGTGGACAGTGCTAGTATATCATCCTTTGATTTGTCAGGTAAATTGGATAAAGCAGATGATGAGATCACTGTTACTTCACATGACTGAGTAGCTTTGTGGAAGAGAGTAAAATTAGACATGTATTTAATAAACTTCAGTAGATTTAAGGAACTATGTATGAGGGAAGCAGTGTTAGCTAATTCACATGACCAAATAAGGGGCTTCTGAAACTTTACTGAGCCCCATGATGGGACACAATCTTTACAAGTTGCAAGTCTTTCAAGCGTCCTTTACTTTATGGGCAGAAAAAAATAGGGTATGGGCCTGAAAGGATCTATCAGGGGAGATGTTGCCTGAAGGTTAAAGATGAGGAGTAAGCAGTGCTACAGAAAGCCAAATACAGATTTACAGAACTATTGGGCAGTAGTAATTTGAAAAATACTCTTATTTGGATAGATGCCAATCTGGGTATGTATGGCTTCTTAGAAGCATTGAGGAACACAAGTGGCAATGAGAATCAAGGGGTGGATACTGAGGTAGGGTGGTACAAATTTTTTTCCAGTAGATGATTTTCCACCAAATCCCAGGGCTCTTTGAGCATTCAAGGCATGCCCAAGAGATTCAATATTGGTCACTACACTATCCCAAATCCTATCATACCAAGGAGATTATAGCCTATATCCATGACAAAATCTATGGTCCTGAAACAGTTAGAACAGTATAATCCAATCCTGATGAGCTTCTTGTCTATAGGAAAATAAACTTAGAAGTATCCAAGGATCAAGTAGAGGTATAAAGATCATGGAGAGTACTTGTGGAATAGAAAAAAAAAACAAACTAAGATAGCGTCTCCCATCAGTCATCTCCACTCAACATGAGTTCTGTAGACAGAATAATTGATTCCAGTGTTAGCATCTTTCATGCCATAGGGTACCTGGCTAATATTTTCTCTCTCCTCATATTCACATTAACTACTAAATAACAAGATGTTTTGCCCTTGCTGATGACATTGGGTAGTTCACCTCCAGAGATCTTACCCAACAAACCTTTTATAAAAAAACCATTTATCATATAATGTTAACACATATATGATTATATATATATATACATACATGCATACACACATATATACATAATGCTAATGCGCATGCACATACTCACACACACATGGTACCTGAAAGCAGCATCGTTACACTTAAATAAACAATGATCAGAAGTCAGCCTGCTTAGCGTGCAGAGGTGAAGCACAACAGTAAAAGTCTCAGCAATTTTTGGTTGAGTAAGGTGCAGATGGTACCCTACAAATTTAGACTATCTAGCAGCCCATGGCCATAAATAGAAAGTAACAGTGGAATAATTTAAATAAAGGTGTCTTGGGTGAATTGAAAAAGACCCTCTGAGTTGTCATATATGATTAAATAAAATTTATGTGCCCAGAATAGTTTAACTTTTTATTAGTTTTTATAAAGTTCCCTGAGCCCATTCATGCAGTGCCAGACACTGCAGTTGCTGCTGGTCTTATGTGAGAACTTGATAAAAGCCATAAATAACATCAATTCTCAATAATTAGATTCACCAGAAGAGACCAGGAATCAACACATAAGCCTTGTGGGTAGGAACACTTCCTATCCAAACTGTAAAAACAACTTATTTATTATTTATTTATTACTTTGGCATTATTTTTTTATTTCTTTGTGTACTCTGGTTAATGAGTCTCTGTTCACTTGTGTAACCTACAAAGGGTTTCTCCCACTCTTCAAGATGCCCTTCTACAATGTTGGTTGTTTCTTCTCTTATGCAGTATCTTTTTAATTTGGTAGAATCCCTGACGTGAATTATTATTTTCTAAGCAGCTATACTCCTATTAAGAAAGTTGTCTACTATGTATACAATTTGAAGGTATCTCTCTTTCATTTTCTTCTGGTAGTATCAGAAGATTAATCTTGTTGGAATTTAGGACAATCCAGGAGTCAACGGAATGAATGTGACTGTGAAGGTCCTTCCAAATTGGTTTAGCTGAGATGAGAAGACCCACCAAAATGTGAGGAGAACCATGCTGTGGGCTGAGGTCATAGAATGAACAAAAGAAAGGAAGAGCAGTCACCAACATTTCTCAGCTGCAACTGCTCTTGTTGCCATGACTGCCATGATGTACTGCACCCTCAGACCATAGGTGAAAATAACACCCTTCCTCTTTGTTATACTCTTAATATTGGGTATTTTGCTGCAACAGTAGTAAAAATTTTATAAAAGTAAAAATAACTATTATGAGACTTTTAGTTTTTTGTTTTACATTCAAGTTTTAATTTATTCATTTTATTTCATTCCTTTTTATTTCCTATGACAGATAGGGATATATTTTCAGCTTGATGTTTGTGAACATTCTGTTTCCTGGCAACATTTGTTAAAGAAACTGATTTGTATAAAATATATACTTTTTGGCAACTCTCTCATAAACCAGATAGATTTATCTGCAGATATTTTCATGTGGTTTAAATTCAATTCCATTTATCCATGTATCTACCTGTATCATAATAAGCATGTGTTTTCATTAGTTAATCCTAGTATTGCACTGAGAAATGTGTGTGTGTGTGTGCGTGCAGTGCACACAAGTGAATGCACAGGAATGTGCTTGTAAAGTCCAGAAAAGGATACTGGATGCCATTCTCTATCACTCTCTACCTTATTCCTTTAAGATAGACTCTCCTCTTGCCCCCAAGGCTTGCTGTTTTGGGTAGGCTGACTGACCAGCAATCTCTCAGAATCTGCCTGTCTTCTTCCAGTTTGTGGTTTATGAGCATAAACAGCCATGCCTGGCTTTTCATATGGGTGATGGTTAGATACTTAGACGGTAACCAAACATTTTGGCACCTGTCTTCTTATGGTCGTAGCAACTGTGTTTGCTCAATATACATACTTTTTAACAATTTCCTTGCAAAAAAGAGAGAAGACACAATTGTTTTGTGATTTTATATCACATATACACATAATACACATATACAATGTGTGTATATATATATATATATATCACTTTTGGAATACTTAGAATATTTTATTTTATCTTATGGTGTTACATATGTTTTTGGTTTGATTTGGTTGTTTTTATTCTCCAGTGTGGAAATGATAAGTCATTGTTAGGAAAAAGAAATCCCTGACTAATCAAACTGGTTGTGACTTCTCTGACTTAATATTCTATCAGCATCCAGTTTTTAGACTAGACTAAAGTTGTTGCATATTTTGTGATTAGATTGCCAACAAAAAAGTTCCAGGCACACTCAAGGATGAATTTAGTGGATAATTTGTGAAGCATTCTCTTATTCTCCAAATATCGCACAATAAAATATAACTTTTTACCTTTCCAAGCAAGGAATTCTTTCAGACTGTGGTTAGGGTGGAATATGAATACCATTGCTGGCATGTAAATGAATACAGACTCTCTTGCATGTTTTGCAAGTTTTTGCCTGTTTTTCATACACTATATAAGCTTATTTTCATGCCTAAAATGTGATATACATAATTTGCTCGAGGCAGTCATATACAGAGCCCCTGAATGGTTACATTTTCACTAGTGATTTATAACAGGCACACTGAGGATTAAATCTGAAACAAGCACTTTAGTAATAGTTTCAGTGTACAGGAATATATAGGAAATAGTCAAATCATTTTTTGAAAATATCTTTTAAATAAAGCCACTAAGGATAATTTTTTTTAATTTATCTTATTTTACTTATTATTATTTTTTAAATGCCTGTGTGTTTTCTAATGAGAGAGAACAAGAAAAGTATGGATTTGGGTGGGTGGGGGAGATGAAGAGGATCTGGGACTTATTGGGAAAGAGGAACTATAATCAGAATATATCTCATAAAAATATTTTCAAAAGAAAAAATTTAAATTTATCTCAATGTTTTAAAAATATATGAATCAGTTATTTTCTGGTTTGGTAAATTTTATAAAAGTTATTTCTGAAACAAATCCATTTTATTGCTTCCCCTTTGAGTGATAACTATCATTACATTGTGTATAATTGCAGAATTTCAATTTTTATTGAAAGATTTCAAATTTCACTAATGCAAACATATGTGTGAGTTTGTCACATTGCTTAATATAGACTACATACACTAGGGAAAAGGCCAGTGTTTCATATAAAAATATTAATATATATCAAAATTTTAACTTATTAGAGATAAAATATAGTAATAATAATTTTATAAGAGGTTTTAATTCAAAAGTATAAGCAGGGAAAAATTGTTTGGCTACTGCAAAGAGAAGCATCTCTGATGGTCTTATCAATATTCTGAACTGTAGGTATAGTAATCAGTTCTTGGGTGTCATTTATGATTTGGCAGTTTTAGACATTAAAACAAAAATGTATTGTGATGTGTCATAGAGAATTGTTTTGTAGAATAAAATACCAAATGGCAGTTACATGTCCCTGAATATAATATAAGATTCTAAGAATTCTAAAATTTAAAACTAATGCTATGAACAGGATATTAACATAAAACAATTTATTTCTGTAAAAATATTTTGAATTAATAATTTTTATATTCATTTAAATGACTGATTTTATAGATTTCCAAGAGTTTATATAATCTTCATATCTTATCAAGACACTTAGGTAATCTTATCTATCACCTTATTGTATGCAATGCTATAATCTACTTTTTAAATTACATATCAAAATAATGCTATAATTTTAAATTTAAAATACACACACATAGATCTGTAACAATTGTCAAGGAATTTTCCCCCTTTATTAAAAATTGATTCTATACTCATGTGATATGTCCTGATTACTTTTGCCCTCCCTCTATTCCTCCCAGTTGTTCCCCACTTCCTCTCCCATATAGATCTTCTCTTTTTCTGTCTCTCATTAGAAAAAAACAGTCTTCTAAGAGATAACAACAAAACGTAACAAAATGAAATACAAGATTTTAAAAAATGTATCACATTGAAGTTGAACAAGATGAACCAAAGAAAGAAAAGATCACCAAGAGAAGGCACAAGAACCAGAGACTCACTTATTATTTTGAGACTTTGTTAGGACTGCCTTTATATACTTTAGGAAGTTTCCACTGTACTAGGTTTCTATGCCATGGTTCAATTGCTTCTCAATTCTAGCTGTCTCTTCCCATATTTTCTTCCTAAATTCTATCTCTCCTCAACCTTCCCTCCCAATTTTCTAATTCTCACCCTTGCTTCCAGTCCTCCATTTAAATCTATTCTTGTTTACCCCTGCCAGGGAGTTTCATGTGTCTCCCTAATAATGTCCTCTAGACCTAACCTCTTTTGGCCTAAGGATTATAGCCTGGATATCATTCTTTCAAAGACTAATCCACATATAAGTGAATAGACACTGTATTTATTTTTCTGGATCTAAGCTACTTCACACAAGATAATTTTTCCTAATTCTGTTCATGTTCAAATTTCATGATGTCATTTTCTTTAACACCTGAGAAATACTTGCTTGTGTAAATGTACTATTTTTAATCCATTCTTCTGTTGAAAGACATCTGTAATTTTTTAAATTATGATTCAAAGAGTATAGAAAAATTTTACAGAGTGATTTTCCATATTAGTGTAGGAAAATCATTCTTCAAATCTTAAATAAGTAGTTGAGATCATCATAGGATTGAACATAGACAAGATCTAATAGCTATGGGTTATTTAGTGATTCTCTTTTCCTATTAAAACACTTATTTTCTTCTGATATTGTTTCCTAAATGGAATTTACACACTATAACTTTATAAAATGTTGAGAATGACTAGAATGCTATATGGCAAGTATTTGATTTTAAAGAAAATTCTGCTAAAATAATTTAGATAAAATAATTTATTTCATTAACAATTATGAAAATAAGCTAACATTAAGATATCATTCAGGTACTAATGCATGTTACAATGAATTTTGTAACCTTGATCTTCCGGGTACTGTGAGTAATCCCTGATACTAACGTCCCTGACTTATAATTCTAATATGATGCTTTCCTAATCCATTCAGGTCAAATTTGATCCACTTTCATGTATATTCTCTGTATACAGAAGTTTCTGTCCCATCTAGTCCTGCAGCTGTTCATTACCAAATAGACACACAGAGGCTGATATTAATTATAAACAGTTTGTCCTATTGTTCAGGCTTATTACTAACTACCTCTTACAAACTAAGTTAATTGACACCTCATGCTGTGGGAGCACATTCTGCTCCTTCAGCCAATAGCCTTTAAGATACTAGCCCACTAGGGCATGGTCTCTTTTGCTTTAAAAAGCAGTGGTAGCCATGTGATTGCTCTTTTGCTTCCAGCTCCCGCTTCTGGGAGCTAGACTCTTTTCCTGGTCACACCGAGGGCTGTTGTCTAGGACAGTGATCTGTAAGTTTTCCCCCTTAAATAAATAACCCTTTTATTAATCATAATTCCAAACTGGTGTGGGGTTCTTTTGTGACTTAAGCCTTCAAACTCTTATCTATGTTAGCCATATAGTTTTGGTATCTTTTCTCAGTAAGACATTCTTATATTGCTTCCTCTGCTTCTAGATGATGACTGCATTCCTGCCTTTCCTCTTCCCAGAATTCTCCTAGTCTGGTTGCCCTGCCTGTACTTCCTGTCTGGCTACTGGCCAATCAGCATTTTATTAAACCAATACAAGTGACAATTCCTCAAAATACCCTGTAAATAGACATGCAATCTGCAGTAATAACATTTGAGGGTGATTGTTGCTATTTACTAAGTTCTTATTTAAGTCATGTTTCAGTGTTACAGTTTAGTTTATTAATGAGGGTGATTTTTTATTTAAAAAAAATTTACAGAAGTAAATCTCTTTTCCCTCTATGTAGGTAACATATATACTTGGAGAAGGAGGTGGGAAGGTGAAAATAAACAGTGTGTTTAAGGGACTATTTGTTTTTACTTTTTTACTTTTCATTACCTGATTGCTTTTTGTTTCTTGCTCAGCAAGCCTACAATTAAAGGTATTGCTGACCTTATATAACAAAGAGTATTTTATAAAGTATTCATCTCCAAGTTTCCAGAAACATTCTCTCTCAGACATGAAGCCTCTATAGTACATTTGTACATTTTTATTGACTTAGAATGCTGATGGATGCTCTAGGAAGCATCCAGCTCTATAGTTAAATTTTGCTAATTCTGGCATAAATATTCGGAAATACTCATTGAAGCAATAGACAGTGTTGTATACTTTTGATTTCAATTAAAGTTTTGGAAAACAGAAGCAATAGCATATAGGAAAGGGTAGAATTAATCACTCCATTTATTGTCAACAGAAAGACTCTAGAGGCAGAATTGGCATTACCTCTATGTTATCAAAGAATTTGGTATTTGAATATATAGCTTTGTGCTTTCTTCTTAAACTTATCCCTGATCTTGGAAAGATGTGTGTGTGTGTGTGTGTGTGTGTGTGTGTGTGTGTGTATGTGTGTTCATCTTCCAGCACTTCACCAGTCATATGACTTCAGTTCCATTTGAGCTTTAACACTGGCTGCATCCATGTCAGAAGTAACGTTATTGGTGATTTACTTCAGGTACCAGGAGGAAGAGATTTGAAGGATGCTTCAAGCTATCATGAGTTAATTAGCTATGCAATTGTAGTAGGGAAGGCACTAGTTTGTTCCTAGCCACCTCACTAGCTTAGATCTGAAATAATCACAAGAAAACTGTATTAATTAAATCACTGCTTGGCCCATTAGATATGGCTTCTAATTGACTAATTCTTATCTTAATTCAACCCATTTCTATTAATCTATGTATTGCCGCAAGGTTGTGGTTTATTGGATAAAATTTCCAGCATCTGTATCTGGCAGCTCCATGAGGACTATCTGAGTCTGTCCTTTTCCTCCCATGCTATGGGCCAAGTCAGTTATTTATTCATTATCAAATAAAAGCAACATATAGACAGAAGGATCTCCAATACCATTTCCCCTTTTCTGTTTAAACAAAAAGGAAGCCTTTATCTTTAACATAGTAAAATAACATATAACAAAACCGGTATCAAGCAAGAATTACAGTTACATTATTTATATCTACTTTATCTTTCATCATAACTAAGGAAAACTGTAACTATAATTATAAATTCATCAACTCTATCAAAGACTCCAGTAGGATATAAATGTATAATATTACCTAAGTAAACAAGAAGTACATTGTAAGCAACTTCCAAAACTCTAGAATTGACAGAGAAATCTTGCTGCCTGGATAGTCACCCCAAGTTTTTTCTGTATCATTGGGCATCCGTCTTCAGCCTACAGGCCGAATAGTATCCAGCAGACATTTCCAACAAGCAGAAAATTTCAAAGATAGTTCTGCCTATATTGGCAGTTTGCCAGGTACTTTCTTTTGTATCCTGCAGAATGTCTGGCAGACTCTTTCATAAAACAGGAACCCTAAAAAATCATCTCACCTTTAGGCAAGTTTAGCTGTCATTTCTCTGTGGGTCCTGCATGTCCAGTTAAGCAGTCCAGGAAAGAGCAGTTTCTTGCTCAAATGGCTAATCAACTCCATAAGGAGCCTCTTCGGTACCCACCTTCCTCTTGAAGTAGCTTGTGCTGCCAGGAGCAGATGTTTCACATTGTCATAAAAAGTCCCAAATAATTAAAACATTTTAAATGCCTGTTCTGAATGTCTCTGAAAGATTTGAAGAATATCTATCTAACTGAAATATATCTTTATACATCTAGAAAATCTAACATTACTACAAGCTTGACTATTATAGATGATTATCTATTAACTTATATTTCTGAATTACACATTACAATTTTTAAATGAGCTACAGAAACACAATACCTTATTCAAGATCAGAAAATCATATACATATAACAAAATTGACCTTAAATATGTACCAATAAACCAAGATTTATAGCAATGCAAATCTCTATAGCATATCTCATTTTAAATATAAATAAACAATTAGACAATATTTGGGAATATGGGCATAGTTATTTCTCTTCAAACTGCATCCTGCTGTTTATTTGGCAAAGTAATTTTTAGGGTATTTTTGGGGTGTTCACAGCAACTTTTCACGTGGTCTTGGTCCATCAAACCATATTAGTTTGGAAGCAATCCTCAGGTTCTTATCTGCTGCTGAAACAGGAGAAGAACCTTTTTTCCAAAGTAACATATCCTTAGACCCAAATTTTAAAGTCAAGATACCTTTATAATATACATTCTGGTTTAGCCCATACAATGAAATGTCTCTCTATACTTAACTTCTTCACAGTCAAAAATTTCAAAGATAACAATAATATACATAATGCAGACTCTGTTAATTTTCCATTTTGATGTGGCTTATTTTCCTTTACTCTTTATAATCTATGTCTCTTTTAAAGACTTTTTTTTTTAAAAACCATTTACTTCTTTTTATAATTGTGATATTCTTTTTATTCTCTCTCCCAAGCCTATGTATATTTATCCAACAGGAGAAAAAAGGCAGTGTCAGTGAGATGCCAAGTAGCCCTGCCAGAGACAGATGCTGGCCAGAACTTTGCTGGATAAGCCAGACATGTGGCAATACACAGATGAATGGAAATAGATTAATTTAAAATATGAGTTACCAAAAGTATGCTTAATCTATTGGCCAAACAGTATTGCAAATCATATGGTTTCTGTGTGATTATTTCTGGAGTCTGGGTGGCTGGTAAAGAAACACATGACCTCCTACAACATAGCTTCTTTTTGGCTAGCTCTTACATCTTGAATTGACCCATTTCTATTATTCTGTACTTTACTATGAGGCTCATGGTTTACTGGCAAAGTTCAAGCATGTCTGTCCCCAGCAGTGGCTACATGGGGTTTACAAGAGCTAGTTCCAGGACAAAGACAGACTCCAAAGCTAAAGAGAAATGCTGTCTCGAGAAAACAAAACAAAAAAAAAAGAATGTCTTGTAAAGTGAATTCGACTTAGAATATTCATAATTTCCAGGATCCACATCTCTGGGATGGCAGTATTTAGTTGTCTTCCTCCTATTTTACATCACTTTCTTTCTGTCTCTAGTTGTGGAATTGTGGACATTTGATATAGAGAAAGAGCTGACTCTTCTGTTTATTTTTTAAAAAAACCATTTACTTCTTTTTATAACTGTGATATTCTTTTTATTCTCTCTCCCAAGCCTATGTACATTTATCCAACAGGAGAAAGAAGGCAGTGTCAGTGAGATGCCAAGTAGCCCTGCCAGAGACAGATGCTGGCCAGAACTTTGCTGGATAAGCCAGACATGTGGCAATACACAGATGAATGGAAATAGATTAATTTAAAGGGGTACACTCATCCATTGCTGGTGGGAATGCAAACTTGTGCAACCACTCTGGAAAGCAGTGGGGAGGTTTCTCAGGAAATTCGGGATCAACCTACCCATGGACCCAGCAATACCACTCTTGGGAATATACCCAAGAGAGGCCTTATCATACAACAAAAGTATATGCTCTACTATGTTCATAGCAGCATTGTTTGTAATAGCCAGAACCTGGAAACAACCTAGATGCCCTTCAATGGAAGAATGGATGAAGAAAGTATGGGATATATACATATTAGAGTACTACTCAGCAGTAAAAAACAAGGACTTCTTGAAGTTTGCAGGCAAATGGATGGAAATAGAAAACACTATCCTGAGTGAGGTAAGCCAGACCCAAAAAGAGGAACATGGGATGTACTCGCTCATATTTAGTTTCTAGCCATAAATAAAGGACATTGAGCCTATAATTCAGGTTCTTAGAGAAGCTAAATAAGAAGGAGAACCCAAAGAAAAACATATAGGCATCCTCCTGAATCAGGCGATGAAAGGAGACAGAGACAGAGACCCACATTGGAGCACCAGACTGAAATCTCAAGGTCCAAAGCAGGAGCAGAAGGAGAGAGAGCACGAGCAAGGAACTCAGGACCACGAGGGATACACCCACACACTGAGACAATGGGGATGTTCTATCGGGAACTCACCAAGGCCAGCTGGCCTAGGCCTGAAAAAGCCTGGGTTAAAACCCGTCTCGCTGAACATAGCGGACAATGAGGACTACTGAGACCTCAAGAACAATGGCAATGGGTTTTTGATCCTACTGCACGTATTGGCTTTGTGGGAGCCTAGGCAGTTTGGATGCTCACCTTACTAGACCTGGAAGGAGGTGGGTGGTCCTCGGACTTCCCACAGGGCAGGGAACCCTGATTGCTCTTTGGGCTTACGAGGGAGGGGGACTTGATTGGGGGAGGGGGAGGGAAAGGGGAGGCGGCGGTGTGAAAGAGACAGAAATCTTTAATAAATAAATAAATTAATTAATTAATTAATTAAAAAAAAGAATGAAAGAATGTCTTGTAAAGTGAATTCGACTTAGAATATTCATAATCTCCAGGATCCACATCTCTGGGATGGCAGTACCTTCCACAAGAACAAAAAAAAAAAAAAAGAGAGAGAGAGAGAGAGAGAGAGAGCTCTGCCACAGATTCCTGTCTCCCAGAATCAACATACATTAGTGGACAAAAGGAAAAGCTATTATAGAGACCTGTACAAAATGAATAATCAGATTTTTATGCAGAAATTCAGACTTTCAAACTTGTGTCAGAATTCACAGAAATAAAATGGTACAAGAAGAAATAAACAATCACCATTTGCAGGGCCTTAACATAGGTTATGGTGCTGACATGTCTGAATTCTTGGACATTGAGCTGCATGGTCTTCAGATGTCTCTACAGGGAGAAAATGAGCAGGGGGAAAACAATCAGGGTCACAGTGAAGTTGATGAGTATGAACAGTAAGTTGGTAAATAAAGAGTTTGAAAATCTGTTGATGATTCTTTATATTAGAAGTGTTTCTTTTAGGTCTATCAATCTAGATATCAACATGTATATAAAAAATCATAATGTTTAAAATCAAAAGATCCAGAGACATCAAGGGCATGAAAACCATTTCTTTAACTTTCCATTTTAGGCATAGAAAAAGAAAGTTTGAAAAATTGGTTATCTTGAGAAAATAAAAAGTGCTGAGGCATGTAGAAAACCAGGTGCTTAAATGATTGCTCAATGTCTGATGTGGGAGTGATTTCTTATTAATAAAGAAACTGCCTAGGCCCATTTGATAGGCCAACCCTTAGGTAGGCGGAGAAAACAGAACAGGATTCTGGGAGAAAGAAGCTGAGTCAGTGAGTCGCCATGATTCTTGCACTCCAGCCAGACGCGGGTTAAGATCTTTCCTGGTAAGCGCACCTTGGGGTGCTGCATAGATCATTAGAAATGGGTTAAGAGGCTAAAACTAACGGGCCAGGCAGTATTTAAAAGAATACAGTTTTCCGTGTAATTATTTCGGGCATAAGCTAGTCAAGCGGGTGGCCGGGTGGCGGAAAGTAGCCAGCCGCCCCTATTTCAACAAATGTCCAGGTGATGTAAATAATTCTGAGAAGTTTTTCAGTTATCAATAAATCTTAGTTAAAGCACAGATGCAAATCAATCTAGTAATACCAACCAGAGTAAATCAATCATGGAGATGGCCAGAGCAATGAAGATTAAACTCAATGTAGAGATCTTCCTTCTCTTGATCTACCACATGAAGTTCACCTGGGCTATGAATCCATTCTGTAAATATCCCATTAAAAAATTCCACTATGGCTCCAAAGCCACAGTGAAACCCTGTCTCAAAAAACCAAAAAAAAAAAAATTCCACTATGAAAAAAATGCAAATATGTTCTGTAGAGCATTCATTCTCTTTTATATAATGTCCCAAATCAGTTATCTTAATAAATTCATCTATAAAATTGTGTTTGGGGGCTGGATATATGGCTCAGTTGCTAAAGTACTTCTCTGTCATGCATGAAGTATAGAGTTTTATCTGAGGTCAAAAAACTGGGCAGAGTGTCAAATGCCTCTATTCATAGAAGTTGGAAGAAGGTAGCAGGTAAGTCATAATTTTAATATCATCCTCAACTCTAAACAAATTCAAAGCCACCCTAGGATCCACAAACCTTACCTCAAAAAGCAAACAAAAACCCTCTGTTTATCTGATTCATGAATATTCAATAAATTTAATGGTGTTATAAACTTGCAAAGATGATTTTAAACTAGT
The DNA here is from genome assembly GCA_025134845.1 of Neodon shergylaensis. NCBI lineage: Eukaryota > Metazoa > Chordata > Mammalia > Rodentia > Cricetidae > Neodon > Neodon shergylaensis. The sequence continues at coordinate 492,429 of JABTXL010006616.1, forward strand.
AAACATATTTGTTTGCTAGATATTTCCTTGTTTGTATTCTCCATGAAAGTCATATAGTATTTATCATAAGCCAAACTGTACTTCATCCAAGTACAGTATGTGATTTACAAAATTTCCTGAGTAGACTGAGGGCAGATGGGGATGGAAGCATGAGTAATCAGGTTGAGGGAAGGGGAGAGTTCTGAGGAGGACTGCTAGGGTGGCAATTTTGGGTCTGGTGGAAGGCTGGCAGAGGGGACTCTCCCAGGAGTCTACAGGGAGGACCCCAGCTTAGGCTCCTAGCAGTAGAAGATAAGAAGCCTGAACTGGTTGTCTCCTGTGACCAGATTGGTGCCTGGCCCTGTTGTCACCAGAGAGGTGGGGGCAGATGCAGAGACCCACAGCCAAACATCAGGTAGAGTTCAGGAATCCTGTGAAGGAGGAGAAAAGATTGTAGGAGCAAGAGGGTTCAAAGACACCACTGAACTACTCACTCAGTCAACTAACTTTGGCCAACAGGGGCTCAAAGAGACTGAATCCACACTCAGGGAGCCTGCAAAAGACAAACCTGGCATTTTGCATATACTTTACAGCTGCGTGATTTGGATTCTTGTGGGACTCCTAACAGGAAAAGGGGGTTGTTTCTGCCTCTCTTAACTGGCTTTTGGATCCCTACTCCTTATACTTGGTCACCTTATGCAGATTTAATATAAGGGGAGGTGCTTAGGTGTACCACAAATTCTAATTGGTTTTTATAATAAAAACCTGGAATCAGCTACTGGGGCAAAAGCTAAAAGATCAGAGAAGTAGAGCAGTCAACGTACCTCTAATGAGTTCTTACCATCTGAATTTCTTCTTTTGAGAATTCTCTGTTCAGTTCAATACCCCATTTTTAATTGGGTTAATTTGAGTTTTAATGTCTAGTTTCTTGAGTTCTTTATATATTTTGGAGATCAGACCTTTGTCTGATGCAGAATTGGTGAAGATCTTCTCCCACTCAGTCAGATGCTTTTTTGTCTTAATGACAGTGTCCTTTGCCCTACAGAAGCTTCTCAGTTTCAGGAAGTCCCATTTATTCAATGTTTCTCTTATTGTCTTTGCTAATGGGGTTCTACATAGGAAGTGGTCTCCTATGCCCATGTGTTGTAGACTACTTCCAACTTTCTCTTCTATCAGATTCAGCATGGTCAGATTAATATTGAGGTCTTTAATCCATTTGGACTTGAGTTTTGTTCATGGTGATAGATACGGATCGATTTTCATTCTTCTACAGGTTGACATCCAGTTATGCCAGCACCATTTGTTAAAGATGCTTTCTTTCTTCCATTGTATAATTTTAGCTCCTTTGTTGAAAATCAGGTGTTCATAGTTTTGTGGATTAATATCTAAGTTTTCGATTCGATTCCATTGGTCAACATCTCTGTTTTTGTGTCAATACCAAGCTGTTTTCATTACTGTAGCTGTGTAATAGAGTTTGAAGTCAGGGATGTTAATGCCTCCAGTGGTACTTTTATTGTATAGGATTGTTTTGGCTATCCTGGGTTTTTTGTTTTTCCATATAAAGTTGATTATTGTTGTCTCAATGTCTGTGAAGAATTTTGCTGGGATTGCATTGAAACTATAGATTGCTTTTGGTAGAATTGCCATTTTTACTATGTTGATCCTCCCAATCCAAGAGCATGGGAGATCCTTCCATTTTCTGGTATCTTTTTCAATTTCTTTCTTCAAGCCGTAAAGTTCTTGTCAAATAGATCTTTCACTTCCTTGGTTATTGTTACCCCAAGATACTTTATGTTATTTGTGGCTATCGTGAAAGGTGATGTTTCTCTGATTTCCCTCTCTGCTTCTTTGTTCTTTGTGTATAAGAGGGCAAATGATTTTTTGGAGTTTATCTTTTATCCTGCCACATTACTAAAGGTGTTTTTCAGCTGTAGGAGTTCTTTGGTAGAGTTTTTGGGGTCGCTTATGTACACTATCATATCATCTGCAAATAACAAAAGTTTGACTTCTTCTTTTCCAATTTGAATCCCCTTGATCTCCTTATGTTGTCTTATTGCTATTGCTAGAATTTCTCGCATAATATTGAAGAGGTATGGAGAGACTGGACAGCCTTGTCTTTTTCCTGATTTTAGTAGAATGGCTTTGAGTTTCTCTCCATTTAATTTAATGTTAGCTGTAGGCTTGCTGTATACTGCTTCAATCTCCTTAGTGATCAGGCAAATGCGAATCAAAACATCTCTGAGATACTATCTTACACCTGTCAGAATAGCTAAAATAAAAATACCAATGATAGCCTATGCTGGAGAGGATGTGGAGTAAGGGGAACACTCATCCATTGTTGGTGGGAATGCAAATTTGTGCAACCACTTTGGAAATTAGTCTGGCGGTTTCTCAGGAAACTGGGAGTCAACCTACCTCAGGACCCAGCAATTCCACTCTTGGGAATATACCCAAGAGATGCCCAATCATACTACAAAAGCATTTGTTCAACTATGTTCATAGCAGCACTATTTGTAATAGCCAGAACCTGGAAACAACCTAGGTGCTCCTCAAGAGAAGAATGGATAAAGAAGGTATGGCACATATACACTTTAGAGTCCTACTCAGTGGTAAAAAAAAAATGACATCTTGAATTTTGCATGCAAATAGACGGAAATAGAAAACACTATCCTGAGTGAGGTAACCCAGACTCAAAAAGATGAATATGGTATATACTCACTCATAAGTGGATTATAGCAAAAAATAAAGGACATTGAGCCTATAATTCATGATCCTAGAGAAGCTAAATAAGAAGGTGAACCCAAAGAATAATATATAGTTATCCTCCTGGATATTGGAAGTGTACAAGAATGAGCACTGGGGTGGGGGGTGGAGTGATGGGGGAGAGTCTTCTGTTTTGTGTTAATTTCATTGGTTAATTAATAAAGAAACTGCTTGGCCCTCTGATAGGGTAGAATTTAGATAGGCAGAGTAAGCAGAACAGGATGCTTGGAGAAAGAAGCCAAGTCAGGCAGTCGCCATGATTCTCTCCCACTTCAGACAGACACAGGTTAAGATTTTTCCTGGTAAGCCACCAGCTCATGGTGCTACACAGAATATTAGAAATGGGTTAGATCAATGTGTAAGAGCTAGCCAATAAGAGGTTAAAACTAATGGGCTAGGCAGTGTTTAAAAGAATACAGTTTCTGTGTAATTATTTCAGATAAAGCTAGCCATGTGGGTGGCAGCATGCCAGGAACGTAGCCTGCTGCTCCTATTACAACAGAGTGGCGCTACAATGTGATGGACTAAATCCACTTAAACCCTGAGAGGGCTTTAAAAAAAAGGGAGAGAGAGTTTAACACAGCTTTTGGCTGTTTGTGTGTGGCTTACTGAAAAGAAATTTTCCAGACTCAGCAACAGGAAAAAACTGGCTGTTTTAAAATGCCGGCTTTCTGGGCTGTGCCACCATTGTGATCTCTGTCTGGCTCTTGTGGGAGACAGAGCTTTTGAATGGAGCATTTGGAATAAATTGCTACAGCTTGCTTGATGGCAATGTGGACTGCTGTGTGCCTGGAACTGTGTGTGGCTCAGGGGCACCAAATGGATCTGAGGCAGGAGCAGCTCAGCTTGGCCATCCTGAACTGTGCTGGTCTCAGGCAGGAACTACCATAATTACCATAATAACAGTGAAATTAAGGTTTAGACTGGGCAGGTCACAGGTGGTACCATATTACCTGTACATGGTGCAACTTAAGTTTTTAAGAACTGCTTAACATTTTAAGAAGTGCTCCTAGATAGTAAAAAAAAAAATTACAGATTCACAATAGGACAGATTCAGACCACTAAATGGATCACAGTGTTGGATGAGTGTACATAGGCTTAAAAGAGAGAATTAAAAAAAATAGAAAATAAAGTTAAAAGGATATCGTCTTTAAAGAGACAAAATAAAGTAAACTGATAAGGTAAAAATAAGCCATGTAAAAATGGAAAATTCACAGAGAATCTAGATTCTTTGTATTATTGTGTTTTCTTTAAAATTTTTGACTGTGAAGGAGCTAAGTACAGAGAGAGATTTCCTTATATGTGCTGCCAAGTGGAACCAGAACGGATATCATGAGGGTATGACTTCAGAATTTGGGTCTAAGGATATGATGCTTTGGAAAGGGTCTTCTTTTGTTTTCACAGAGGATGAGAGCCTGTGAATTGCGTCTATCCCAATATGGTATGATAGACCACGCCCTCCTGAAAGGTTGCTGTGAACACCCTCAAAAAATTGCTTCGCTCAACTGCCAACTGAGATGAACCTAGCAGACAGGTTATACCATGAAAGACATAAATTACAATGCCCCCATTCAGCAGGAAGCAGTTTGGAGAGAAATAACTGCGTCCATGTTCCCATATATTGTTTATAAATGTTCTTTTACATTTAAATGGGGATATGATATAGACATGAATAATTTGCATTGGTATGGATTTTTAGGTCAATTTTGTTATATGTATATGTCTTTCTGCTCTTGATTTTGGTATTGTGATTGTGTAGTTCATTTAAAAATATAATGTATATAGGTTGTTAATAGATAATCATCTATAATAGTCAAGTTTGTAGTCATGTTAGTTAGATATTCTAGATGTGCATAGATATATTTCAGATAGGCATTCCTCATATCTTTCAAAGACTACATAATATGGCATTTAAAATGTTTTAATAACTTAGGGATTTAAATGACAATGAGACACGTCTGCTTCTGGCAGCACCAGTCTACTTCAAGAGAACGATGGGCATCGAAGAGGCTTCTTATGGAGTTTGATAGCCATTTGAGCAAGAAACTGTTCTTGCCTGGACTGTTGCATAAACTGGACACAGAGAACCCACAGAGAGAGGACTGCTAAACTTGCCAAAAGGTGAGATGGTCTTTCGGGGTTCCTGATCTATGAAAGAGGCTTTGAGACATTCTACAGGACACAGCAAAACGTGACTGAACTGTCTTTAAAACTTCCTGCTTTATGGAAAAGTCTGCTGGATACTATGGGCCTGAAGGCTGAAGATGGATGCCCCAACAGTACAAAAGAACTTTGGGTGACTGTCCAGGCAGTGCACTATCTCTGTCATTTCTAGAGTTTTGAATTTCTTATTTGCTTAGGTAATATTATATCCTTCTGGAGTCTTTGATGGAGTTGAAGAATGAATAGATAGTTATAGTTTTCCTTAGTTATGATAAAAGATAAAATAGATATAAATATTGTAACTGTAATTCTTGCTTGATAACTGTTTTGTTATATGTAATCTTGCTATGTTAAAGTTAAAGCCTTTCTTTTTTGTTTAAACAGAAAAAGGGGAAATGATGGGGGAGAGTCTTCTGTTTTGTGTTAATTTCATTGGTTAATTAATAAAGAAACTGCTTGGCCCTCTGATAGTTTAGAATTTAGATAGGCGGAGTAAACAGAACAGGATGCTGGAAGAAAGAAGCCGAGTCAGGCAGTCGCCATGATTCTCCCACTCCAGACAGATGCAGGTTAAGATATTTCCTGGTAAACCACCAGCTCGTGGTGCTACACAGAATATTAGAAATGGTTTAGATCAATATGTAAGAGCTAGCCAATAAGAGGTTAAAACTAATGGGCTAGGCAGTGTTTAAAAGAATACAGTTCTGTGTAATTATTTCTGGGCATAAGTTAGCCAGGCTACCGGGTGGCGGGACACAGCCCGCCGCTTCCCACTACTACAGGTGGAGTGGGGATAAGAGGAGATGGGGAGAGAGAAGAGAGAAAGGGAGGATGGGGAGAGCTTGAGGGAATGTGATGGTTGGGATGGAGGAGGGGTGGATGAGGAAGCAGGGAAGTAGATATCTTAATTAAGGGAGCCATTTTAATGTTGGTAAGAGACTTGAATCTGGAGGGGTTCCCAGGTGTCCAAGGAGATGTCCCCAGCTTATTCTTTGGGCAGCAGAGGAGAGGGTGCCTGAACTGGCTTTATCCTATAGCCACACTGACGAATATCTTGCGTATCACCATAGAACCTTCATCTGGTGATAGATGGAGATAGAGACAGAGACCCACATTGGAGCAATGGACTGAGCTCCCAAGGTCCATAGGAAGAGTAGGAGGGAGAACATGAGCAAGAAAGTCAGGCCCACGAGCAATGCGTCCACCCACTAAGACAGCGGGACTGATCTAATGGGAGATCACCAAGTCCAATTGGACTGGAACTGATGGAGCATGTGATCAAACCAGACTCTCTGAATGTGGCTGATGGTGGAGACTGACAAAGAAGCCAAGGACAATGGCACTGGGTTTTGATTCTAGGCTTTGTGGGAGCCTAGTCTGTTTGGATGCTCACCTTCCTGGACCTGGGGGAAACAGGGAGGACCTTGGACTTCCTATAGGGTAGGGAACCCTGACTTCTCCTTGGACTTGAGAAGGAGGGGGAGGGGGAGAAGTGGGAGGTGGGAAGGAGGTGGAAATTTTCAATAAAAAATAAATTAGTTAAAAAAAGTGTTCTTCCCTCCACCAGTGCTCAGACTTAAAGGAAAATTCTGTTTTCATGAATCCTCAGACTGAATGCTATCTCTATGAATCCTTAGAATGAATCTCAGACTGCAACCATCTCTCAGAATCCTCAGACTGCCTCTGAGATTCTGTCTCCTCCCACTTTATATTCCTCTCACCTTCCAGCCAAATCACTCTTGTCTCCACTTCCTAGTGCTGGGATTAAAGACATGTGATCCCAAGTGCTGGAATCAATTTGGTGTAAACTCTTTTTCTCTTTTAGACTGGATCAGTTTTGTGTCACCCAGGGTGGCCTTAAACTCACAGAGATCCATCTGCCTCTGTCTCTTGATGGCTGGGATTAAGGGTGTGTGCCACCACTGCCTGGCCTCTGTGGCTGACTAGTGGCTTAGCTCTGCACTCTGATCTTCAGGCAAGCTTTATTTGTTAAATTAAATACAAAATATCACTACACTTAGCCTTACTGCTACTTGATATGCCTTGTTTTATTGAAACAGCAAGGGCCTTACTCCTGGCCAAAGGATATATATAATTCAGTCAGGAGGAATGATGTTCAGATTTTTTCCATCTCTCCTCACCTACTAGCAATATAAGTCCCATGACCCTCATTTCAAGTAAAAAAAGCAAAAGAAGAACAGTATGTTTTCTAAGCAAGATGGAGAAAAAAAACTTCAAGACAAATAGTTTCCTACTAAAAGCTCAGTAGACAATGACAAGCAGTGTCATCCAGGAAAGCAGAAATCCAGGGACCATAGCATCAACATGACAGAGAATGATTTGACCCAAAGGTCTTAATAGTTTTAACACCATTTCAAAGTCTGAATTTTCTTCTTCTGTAACTCAGGCAGTCTATTAACTACGAGTCATTAAAAAAAAGTGAACACACTTCTAATTCACAATGCCACGTAGTAAAATGGTAGCAATAGGAAGATAGAAAAGAAACCATGAGACCAAAGCAAAACTCAACCTTAGGGCAAACAGCAAACCCTGCAGTGGCGTGCCCATTTTTCTAGATTCATAATCACATTCAATTGGCTTGGTCTGCCACCTGTAGAACATGATTTATCTTTTGACCTGGTTTCAAACAGTACCTACAGTCTTCCTCAGCATACTTTCAAAATTCCAGACACTTTCAGGATTTAAGGATGTACACTTTAGTTTCATCGTGCAACTTCTCACACAACTCACTGAAGAACTCCACTCAAAGAATCTGACCCTCGCATCTCTATTGGTACTCAACTTAATCATATAACTCTTTCATTCTCTCTGTCTCCAAAATCAACACCATGTAGATAATACCAAGTTCTGCTCCCAGCTCAAGCTGAATCCCAGCAGTCTGGGACCCATGAACTCTGCAGCATGAAATTACCTGAGTGATTGCAGGGCCTTTTTACTCAGGTCCATTCCTCTAAAGGGAATATTTTCAAAAGGGTTTTCAATGTTTTACCCCATTGTTTTCAGTGAGTGAAATCTTGTCATCAAGATATCTTTCTTATTGCCCAAATACTATGTTGTTAGTTTCTCTTCAGTTGAGCTGGTCTCCATCATAATTACCAAGGCTTGGTCTGTAGCTGTTGTTTCAGCTCTGTATTCAAATGTAAGCATGCCTTTACTTCTTTAATTAAGAAACACATTTTCACATTTATTTATTTTATTCTACATTATACTCTCCTCTCTTTCCTGTAAAGCTAACAATGTGTGTGTGATAAAATTCATGCTACAGCCTGAATGTTATGCTGACTTAAAATTTCTTTCACCTAACAAAGTAATCCATTACTTTTCAAATTTTATTTTTGATATTTTAATAAAATTATATCATTTCTTCTTTTCCTACCTCCAATCAATTCCATATCATCCCCTTGATATATTTCCAAATTTATGCCATCTGTTTTTATTAATTTTTGTTACATGAACATAAACATGTGTATATACATATGCTACATGCATAAAAGCATATATATTTCCTACATACAGCATGCTCAGTCTTTATAAATATATGTATGTTTTCAGTGCTGTATTGGAGAGCCAATTGATATGGTATTTCTTGGAGAAGACTATTTTTCCATCAAAACCAGATAATACTTACTTATTTATCCCAGTGAGAGCTCTCATTCTGTGAGATTTATCAAGCATGTCACCCATACATTGCTTTCATATAAAGGCTTCCTTCCTGACAGAATACTTGCACATTTGTTGTTTAATTATAATCTCAGAAATTTTGTAGACGTTTCTGAACTCATTATAAATTTCACTGGACTAGCTTTGGATACAGGGTCTAAAATCAAATATCCTTCTTAAGAAACTGAATCTATCTCCTCAATAATAACGTTTATGTTTCTATTTGTTCAGATATTCATTTAATGATGTGAAATATAGTTTAATAAGTCTGAAAAATAAATATATGTATAATTTCTCCTGCTAATATTACAAAGAATACTTGAAAATTTTATGTTCTCAATAGTTATTGATGATAAATAGCTATATTTTAATATTTTTGACAATGTTGCTGGACATTCTCAGTATATTTTCTAATCAACTAATCATTTTTGTGGATGACATTGTATTACTAATTAGGCAAAACATTATGAACACAAAAATAAATCTTGTTATTAATTTTTCTGTTTATCACTGACTATTTTGCTATTATATATAGCTTTACTACAAAGCTTTCCTTATTCTGATATTTGTATGAAAGATTTTATAGTTCACCATTAAGTACAGTATTCCTATGTTTGTTTAGAATTTTTATTGACCATGTGTTATATACTACTTATATTTAGCTCAGGGCAGTATTTATCCAAGCTATTAAAACCATTAAAGGTCTGAATAAACTAGAAAACAAATTACAGTGAAATTTGACCAGAAAACACTTAACCTTAAGAATTATTGGATATAACAAAGTTATATATATAAATCCAAAACTTTCCCTGAGATCCTGATGAATGGAGAAAGAACTCAACCCCTTTTCTAAAGTCAAATACTTGCTTGGCAAAGACAGTAATGGCCTTGGGCCATGACCCCAGGAACCTGCAGCTTTGGATCTTGAGAACCCAGATTTTCTTACTCGGAGGGACTGTACTTAGCCCAAGGCTGCTGTGTGCTTGACCTCTGCCACCCTTGAGAGATTCTGTGCTCCCTTGTGAAACATCGTTTGATTGACTCCTGCTGACTTTAACTATTGCATAATAGATTTTGCCAACTTGTCCCATTTTCCCATTCTGGAAAAACTGTGTATAAGATTTCGTGCTTCTCAATAACTTGCTTGGCATAAGACATAGCTTATCCAAGACTTCTTGACCCCAGCCTTCTTATATTTCTTATATTCATTTTCTTATCACTTTTTACCCTTCCTCTTAGGACCCTGTCACTAAAACATGATCTGCTGGCCAAGGTTAATAGAAGGGTAAAAAGTGAAGTAATTAGAACTGGCCTTGCCCCACTATCACACTGATGGTTATCTCGAATATCACTGTAGAGTCTTCGTCAGGCGACGGATGGAGATAGAGACAAAGTCCCACATCAGAGCAAAGGACTGAGCCCCCAAGGTCCAGCTGAAGAGCAGGAGGAGGAAGAAGATGAGCAAGGAAGTCTGGACTGCGAGGGGTTTGTCCACCCACTAAGACAGTGTGCCTGTTCTAATGGGAACTCATTAAATCCAGCTGGACCAGGACTGAATGAGCATGCGATCAAACCGGACTCTCTGAATGTGGCTGTAAATGAGGGCTGACTAAGAAGCCATTGATAAAGGCACTAGGACTTGTTTCTTCTGCATATACTGGCTTTTTGGGACCCTAGTCTATTTGTCTGTTTGGATGCAAAGCTTCCTAGGACTGGATGTGTGTGGGGGGTGGACTTCCTACAGGGCAGGATTCCCTGCCCTCTCTTAAGGAAGGAAGGGGAGGGAGGAAGGTGAGTGGAGGAGCAGGAGGGGAATGGGAGTAGGGGAGGAAGTATAAATTTTTTGAATGGAAAAATAAATTTAAAAAAGGAAAGAAAAATCACAAGCTTAAAAAAAGAAAGCAACAAAGATGACTATAGTATGAAGATACAGTATACATAAAAAATAAACAAGCAGCTGGGCGGTAGTGGCACACACCTATAATCCCAGCACTCAGGAGGCAGAGGCAGGCAGATCTCTGTGAGTTCAAGGCTAGCCTGGTCTACAAGAGCTAGTTCCAGTACAGGCTGTAAATCTACAGAGAAACCCTGTCTCGAAAAACCAAAATAAATAAATAAATAAACAAATAAGCAAACTTTATGTGTGAGTTTAAGAAAGGGTACCAACAAAAAACCTATGCATATACATGTGCCACACACAAACACACACACACACACACATACACACACACACACAAATTCCAATTTAATGACAAGACTCTTGTGAAGACCACATATCAGGTCTACACACCACAAACTGCTGGAAATCCACAGTATTGATCTAATGGTTGATTCCCCACTACATATAGAGTCAGCTGCTCACACACTGACTTCTTGACAGGGGTGAATAACAAATCAAGCTACTTGAGGAATTGCTTGCAAAAGCAACTGACATTTGGGTGCCATGTCCAACACATCCCAGGATGTGTTGAATAAAAAAGCTGCCCGCACTGTCTCAGTGGGTGGGTGCACCCCTCGTGGTCCTGACTTCTTTGCTCATGTTCTCCCTCCTTCTGCTCCTCATTGGGACCTTGGGAGCTCAGTCTGGTGCTCCAGTGTGGGTCTCTGTCTCTATTTCCATCCATCACCAGATGAAGGTTCTATGGTGATATGCAAGATATTCATCAGTATGGCTATAGGATAGGGTCATTTCAGGTTCCCTATCCTCAGCTGCCCAAGGAACTAACTGGGGGCATTGCCCGTGGCACCTGGGAGCCACTCTAGGTTCGAGACTCTTGCCAACCCTAAGGTGGCTCCCTTAACTAAGATATGTGCTTCCCTGCTCCCCTAACCAACCCTCCTATACCCCAATCATCCCGTTTCCCCAAGTTCCCCCCATCCTCCCCTTCTCACTTTTCTCTCCCCCTCTCCCCTTACCCCCAAGGCCAGCTGGTCTGTGACTGAAAAAGCAAGGAATAAAACCGGACTCTCTGAACATGGCGGACAATGAGGGCTGATGAGAAGCCAAGGATAATGGCACTGGGTTTTGATCCTACTTCATGTTCTGGCTTTGTGGGAGCCTAGCCAGTTTGGATGTTCACCTTCCTAGACCTGGATGGAGGTCCTTGGATTTTCCACGGGGCAGGGAACCCTGACTGCTCTTCGGACTGGAGAGGGAGGAGAAAAGTGGGGGGAGGGAGAAAGGGGCGGGAGGAGGGGGAGGGAAATGGGAGGCTGGGAGGAGGCGGAAATTTTTTTTAATTTTTTTTTCTTTTCAATAAAAAAAAAGATTTGCTTACCTGTATCAGAATATCACATTGTACCTTATACATGTATATAATTATGTCATATTAAAATATTCAGTGATGATATTCACAGACATCTAAAAAAAAAAGCTGCCCGCACTGCCTGACAAGCAGTCTACCTGGTATTTCTAGTTTCATTTTTAAAAGCCTGTTTTTAATATACTTCTTTTTTTTTTTGCTATATGCTAGTATGATAATTCAAATATTATCTGTAGTCTTTTGTATGTGTGTGTCTTTGTGTGTGTGTGTGTTTAATTTTAAGTAGAATGTTTTGGTTTTACTCTCACAGTTTTCCCTCTTAGTTTTCTGTGTCAATTGATTCTTCCTTAATTACTATGGCTGGACCATCTCTATCAGTAGGATGTTTATCTGCAAATTGAAACAGCTGCAAATAAAAAGTAACAGAGGAAATAATTTCATTATCAGTGGGTATATTTAGAATGTTCCCATCATTAACACTGCAGCATGATAACTACTAATGTTGAGATGATATACAACTGTATTTTCTATCACATGTAGGTGATGATTTGAAATGTAGGAGAGGATGTGCATGCAGGATGATAAGGTAAAAGTATCCAAGTTCATACACATTTATAAAGTAGGAAGACAGGATTGGGAATCTGATGGCTATGCTAACAATTCAATTATTTTTATTGTCTAACCACAGGACACTGAACAAGTCTTTAAATATCTTCTAATTTCTTTTTTACTATACTCTAGCATGGTGTCAACAAGAAAGTTTGTATAAAACTGTGTACATTTACTTGTAAATGAAGAAATTAAATAGGTGTTTTTCTAATATTTTCTACAACCATAAGATTGTAGAACTGTTATTCATTTATCATTGTTAAATTTTAAATTTCTTATCACTAATTTCTTAACTATTCATCACTTCACTAATTAATATACATAGATTTCTTCATTTTGCTGAAACTTCCATCAACCTGAGTAGTACTTTTGTTATTGTTTGTATTATTTGCTTGCTTGTTTGCGGAGTGACTTTAAAGTGGATTGCCAGAGCCCTATTGATACAAGTTTATATTCTATCTCTGTCTCTCTCTGTGTGTGTGTGTGTCTTTGTATGTGTGTGTGTGTGTGTGTGTGTATCATGCACATGTCTGAACAGGTAACTCTGGGAAAGTTATGATTACTGTGGTTGGTGAAATGGAAAGGTAGAAAATGGGAAACATGGTGGCTAATATGATCAAGTGTCATATGCCTTGCTTTTATGAAACACAACATTTTGTATAGTGAATATACACAGACAAAAGAGAAAAATAATTGAAGTAAATTAAATGTTACAAAAAAACAACTAGAGAATGCAATGTTAATCTTTGAAAATATAAAGCTTTTAAGTTTTACAAAACTTAGAAAAGAACTTGACTAAATAGATTAATGAATGGAGTTTCAAGAAATGGGCCTCAGAGACGGCCCAATGTATTTAACATTCAACTATGAGGACCTGAGTGCAGGTCCCATAATCTCTGGAAAAGCTGCATCAGGCATCGTGTGTTCTCATTTTTCAGTACTGCAATCATAAATTGAGAGTCTATTGATAATCAAAATTCTAAACAAATATATATATATAAATTATATTTTGCTACATATTATGATTGACTCTTTACTTAAAACCCCATGTAGTAAAATAAGCATTTATATACACATACAATGTAATTAAAAAGAAAAGTCATGGTTTTATATGGTAGTTAACTATATTAGCCTTTTTAGTTACTGCTCATAAACTGTCATTATCAGTAAAAATAAAAAGTTTCCTATTTCAGTACTAAATAACTTCTATAGATATCCTTCATTCACCAAGTAAGAATGGGTTCGTGTGATAATCAAGTGATCCCATCAAATGCCCAACATAATGAAGATTTTAAAATTGGTCACTAAGAGCCTTTATTAGAGTTTTGTAGTTAGAATATAAGTAGGTAATTGTGTATTTACATTTTTTAAAAATTAGTTCTTAATAGTATTAAATGAAGATTACATCTATTAATAATTTCTTCAAAGAATTTCAAAAAACCAACAATATATATTGTACATAGAAATAATATTAACCATGTATACTTAATGTTTTTAGGTAAAAGAAAATTATATACATTTTTGAAAATTTATAGCTTAATGCAAGAAGCCAAAGAGAGGAATAAAATGTCCTCGAACAACCTCCTCATAGATTTCTTTGTTATCTAGAACACATGACTGTATGTTGTCTAGATGCCTTAGGCAGTTGGTATATTCTTTTCTTTCAGCCTACATCGAAGGTGCCTCAGTATCAAAAGAGAATTTTGCTTTAATTTACAGTTTCCTAGAACCAGGATTAATGAGTGGATTGAAGGATACATGAGTCCAGTTATCATACAAATAATGTGAACTAGTTCACTGTGATGTTTCTCAGCAATCCATGCTGTCAGAAGGGACAGAATGTAAGTAGTATAGAGCAGAAGGAAGGATACTATAATTTCCATGGCATTTGTGTGTGCCTTGGTATTGGGATCTTTGTGTCCTCTGGTACTGAGCTGCATAGTCTGTCGATGTTTCCACAAAGAGAAGATTAACAGGAGGAAAGAGATCAAAGCCAGTGAGAATGGTGTTACAGAGAACAGAGTCATGTTGAATAACATCAGCTCTGAAAACAAGGAAAGTCCCATATCCATGGAATTCACAGTACTATTTCTTCCATATTGATGGATCTTCTCTTCAAGAGTGATGCTTGTTTTTATCAGATTTGCAAGCAAGAAGGCCAAGCTTCCCAGCAGTACCCCCACAATCAGTTGTTTAAGTCTCCATTTCAAGTAGTGAAAGATCTTCCAGGAGAAATTAGCTACTCTGAGTAAATAAAAAATGCTGAGGGCGGTGGCAAGCCAGAGACTGAAGTGACTAGAAAGCATCCAGCTAAAATAAAGAATTTTTAATTCTGTTCCAATCACAAATAATGCTGGATCACATATAGTGTTGAACCAAATATATATTTCCCAGATTAGAGTAATTCTTGAAATCGCCAATGTAAGAAGGATTTTATCCATTAAAGAAAGCTTTTGTTTAGTGATGCAGTACAAGAAGTTTGACAGCACTATGAACCCATTGCTCAGATTCCCAAAAATGAACTCCACAACTATTATTATAGTGGCAAAGATATGCAGAACAGGTTCCATGCTCAGAGAAAGATCTGTGTCTAATAGCAATATCATGTGCTGTCCAAGTGCCCCATGGGTGGTCCAAATGTGATATTAAATTCTTTCTTCCCTTTGTTCCAGATCCTTCTGTATTCTCTGACCATACAACAAGCTGAACATTTCCTGATTGACATTTAATCTGCACATTTTCTTGTTAATTTTTTTCAGCAATTCTTGCTAGAGTCCTTGCTAATATGTTTGTCCACACATGGGCTGAAATGTTCAGCAGATGATTTAGAAAAGAAAACAAATTCAAATTTGCTGATATGCAAATCAAGATATATTCTGTTTTGCATTTTCATTATGTTTCAGATTAAGGGAATTTGGTTGGGCTCCTTGAGATCTAAGGTGATTGGTTATATTGCCACTGAAGACTTAGGGGAAACTCAGAGATGAGTTTGCATTGTTTCATAAGAATTCAGTTTTCCCCAGAGTTCAGGCTTCATCCTTCTAACACTGAGAGTAGAAGATGGAAACAAAAAAAGAAAGAATGATTCATGTGAAAAATCATTACCACTCTGTTCTCTCTCTCTCTCTCTCTCTCTCTCTCTCTCTCTGGAGAATCAACAAAATGCAGAAAATGTACAGACTTAGGAAAATGACTAATTTGATATTTGTGTCAACAAAATACTTGCAATACTACTTTCTCTTGACTACAAATAAGTATACCGTTACTGTTTTATGAGAAAATATTTTATCTCATAAATACATGATTTGTGATTTTAAAAGGTCTGTATTTTATTAGTCATATACAGTTGATCAGGTGATTTTCAGAGCATGAAGATATTTGCCACTTCTAAAATTACATCATATTTGCTATCTCTTTTCCATGGTCTTATTCATATACATCAAGGAATTTAAAATCCAGGCACAGAAGAGCTAGTTATTTGGAGTTGGGGAGATAGAAAAGATATTCTGAGTAGCAGGCTAGAATGAATATACATCTCTAAATGGATCATGAATATCAACCTCCTACTTCTCAAAGCTCAGGAAACTTCACTAAAGAGGAATGGATGAGAAGAAAACTGTGAGATGGCAATATCTGGACATGATACGGATGCTGTATTCATCAACTCACAGTAGCTGTAGTGGCCTGTACAAGATCTATACAAGATCAGGCCTGTCAAAATCTCAGCAGAGATGGGAAAGCAACCTCAATCCCATCTATACTGAAAGAGTTTTGAAAGTTGATGTCCATCCCAGTAGGTAGAGTCAGTTTCCTTTGGAGATGTGGGATTTAGAAGATTATCCATACCTTATCAGACTACAATCTATTCATTTGGATATGGATACCTCTAATTGGGTATTGGGAATTATTAATAACAAAAGTATATAAGTAGAATATGAAATTTGTAAGGAAATAGTATGGACTAATATGATTGGTATACACAGTATAAATGTATGACACTTTCAAAAAATAAAAAAGGTTTTAAATAAATAAATGAAAATAACTTAAAAGATTCTACAAAATTGGTTTATACATGCATAGTGTTATGTATTTAAAATTTAGATTTACTTATTTTAATTTATAGGTATAAATGTTTTGCCTGAATGTATGTACATATACCACATGCATGCCTAAAGCAGTCAAAAGCTGCCAATGGATCATCTGGAATTGCAGTTACAGTGGTTATGCCCCCACAATGTAGAACTGGGAATTGAACCTGGGTCCTCTGCAAGGGCAGCAAGTACTTTTAACTGCTGAATCCCTATTCCAGTATATTGATTTTATTTCTTTGTTAGAGGTTCAGTCACTGGCCTTGTGCATTCTGTATAAACTCTCCACCATGGAACTACACCAGCATTACTCTCTGTGTACTCCTACAGGTCATTGTAGAGTCCTTTGCCCAACGTGATCTGATAACTCCATGTAAAACCTGAGAGGACTTAAAAAGGAGAGAGAGAGAGTTTAACACAGCTTTTTGTTGGCGGAATGCCGCAGAGAAATTTTCCTGACTCAGAAGCCTCAGCAGGAAAAAAGCTGTGCCATTTTAAAACACGGCTTCCTAGGCCCTGCCACTGGTGCAAACTCTGGCTATGGTACATTTCTGGGCCCGGACATTTGTGTGCCCACTCGGGGTTGGGAATAACGTAGTTGAGACCATGCCAATGGCTCATTACTCCCCACCTGCACCATCAGGCGGCAGGATCAGGTTTACTAGGCATGCACAAGTGGGAGAGCATGGCCGATTCCCACCACCATACACAGAGATGTTTCC
Source organism: Neodon shergylaensis (assembly GCA_025134845.1). Lineage (NCBI taxonomy): Eukaryota > Metazoa > Chordata > Mammalia > Rodentia > Cricetidae > Neodon > Neodon shergylaensis. The sequence continues at coordinate 509,697 of JABTXL010006616.1, forward strand.
AGGCTGTGCAGTAGTCTACAGATTTTTCTGTAACTCAGATAAAAAGCTCGTTCTCAGAGTTAAAGTGCTGAGTGTTGGTCCTACCTGGAGATGGAAAAAAAAAGCCGCACAGTTTTAAAATGCCGGCTTTCTGGGCTATGCTCCTAGCGTGACCTCTGTCTCTTGTAGGAGACAGAGAATTTGGATGGGGTTTTGTGAGTAAAGTGCTAAGGCTTGCTTGATGGCAATATGGACTGATGTGTGCCTGGAACTGTGCTCAGCTCATGGGCACCAAATGGCTGAGGCAGGAGCAGCTCCCACTTCACTCTGCCGTGCTAAACTGTGTTGATCTCAGGCATGATCTATCCTAATTACCATAATAACAGTGCAGTTAAGGCTTAGACTGGCCAGGAAACAGGTGGTACCATATTACCCCATGTGGCACAAGCTAAAGTTTTTAAGAAGCACTTAGCATTTTAAGAAGTACACCTGAACAGTAAAGAATTACAGATTCACAGTAGGACAGATTCAGACATAAAAGACCTCTAAATGGGTCATAATGTTAGATAGGCATACGTAGGCTTGGGAGAAAGAAGAGAAAGAATATAGAAAATAAAATTAATGCTTTAAAAAATGGGTAAAGTTTTTAAAAAGACAGAGTACAGATAGTTATAGATTAAAAGAAATAAAGAAAAATAAGCCATGTAAAAATTGAAAATTCACAGAGAGTTTGGCTCTAAGAATATGATGCTTTGGAAAAGAGGGTCTTCTTTTGTTTTCACAGAGGATGAGATTCTTCCTGTGGATTGCTTCTATCCCAATATGGTATGATAGACCACGCCCTCCTGAAAGATTGCTGTGAACACCCTCAAAAAATTACTTCACTCAATTGCTGACCGAAATGAACCTGACACACAGGATACACCGTTAAAGACATGATTAAGAGTGCCCCTCTACAGCAGGAAGAAGTTTGGAGAGAAATAACTACGTCCATATTCCTAGATATTATTTATAAATGTTCTTTTACATTTAAAGGGAGATATGATATAAATATGAATAATTTACATTGGTATAAATTTTGCCTTATTGATAGAAATTTAAGGTCAATTTTATTATATGTATATGTATTTCTGATCTTGATTAAGGTATTGTGATTATGTAGTTCATTTAAAAATGTAATGTATAGTTAGGAAATATAGGTTGTTAATGGATAATCATCAATAATAACCAAGCTTGTAATCATGTTAGTTAGATTTTCTAGATATAGAGATATATTTCAGTTAGATAGGCATTCTTCATATCTTTCAAAGACTACAGAATATGGCATTTAATGTTTTAATAACTTAGGGCTGTTCATGACAGTGAGACATGTCTGCTCCTGGTAACACCAATCTACTTCAAGAGGAGGATGGGCATCAAAGAGGCTCCTTATGGAGTTTGATAGCCATTTGGGTAAGAAACTGCTCTTGCCTGGACTGTTGCATTGTTGTAATAAGAGCGGCGTGGCTGTGTCCCCAGCACCCCGGCCGCCTGGCTAGCTTATGTCCCGAAATAACAACACACAAACTGTATTCATTTAAACACTGCTTGGCCCATTTCTATCTAGCCTCTTCTCGGCTAACTCTCACATATTAATTTAGCCCATTTCTTATCATCTGTGTAGCACCCCAAGGTGCGCTTACCGGGAACATTCTAGCCTATGTCCATCCTGGGTTGGAGCTTCATGGCGTGTCTCCCCAAGAGCTGAGCTATGGCGTCTCTGTGGGAGAGCGGAGCATGGCTTCTCTGCTCCAGAGAGCAGAGCTTGTCAAGTCTGAGCTCACTTCCTCTTCCTCCCGACATTCCATTCTGTTTACTCCTCCCACCTATGTTTTAACCTATCAGGCAGGGCCAAGCAGTTTCTTTATTGCTTAACCAATGAAATCAACAGATTGATATGACACTCCCACATCAGTTGCATAAACTGGGCACAAAGAACCTGCAGAGAGAGGACTGCTGAACTTGCCTAAAGGTGAGATGGTTTTTCAGGGTTCCTGCTTCATGAAGGAGTCTGCAAGGCATTCTGCAGGACACAAAAGAAAGTGACTGAACTGTCTTTGGAATCTCCTGCTTCATGAAAATGTCTGCTGGATACTATGGGCCTGTAGGCTGAAGATGGATGCCCCTATGGTACAGAGGAACTTTGGGTGACTGTCCAGGCAACGAGATGTCTCTGTCATTTCTAGAGTTTTGGAAGTTGCTTACTTCTTGTTTACTTTCTGGAGTCTTTGATGGAGTTGAAGAATGGTTAGTTATAGTTTTCCTTTGTTATGGTAAATGATAAAATAGATATAAATATTGTAACTGTAATTCGTGCTTGATAACTGTTTTGTTATATGTAATTTTACTATGTTAAATTTAAAGCCTTCCTTTAAAAAAAAAAAAAACAGAAAAAAAGGGGAAATGGTGTAGGAAGGTTTTTTTTCTATGTGTTGCTTAAAAAACAGAAAAAAGGAAAAATTGTGTAAGAAGGTCTTTTTTCTATGTGTTGCTTTCATTGGTCAATTAATAAAGAAACTGCTTGGTCTGATAGGTCAGGAACATAGGTAGGAGGGGTAGACAGAAATGAATGCCAGAAGAAAGAAAGCAGTCAGGCAGATGCCATTGAAGCTCCAGCCTGACATGGACATAGGTTAGAATCTTCCTGGTAAGCCACAAACCCGTGGTGACATACAGATGATAAGAAATGGGTTGAATCAATATGTAAGACCTAGCCAATAAGAGGTTAGATCTAATGGGCTAGGCAGTGTTTAAATGAATACAATTTCCAAGTAATTATTTCGGGTAAAGCTAGCCAGATGGCGGAACACAGCCCACTGCTCCTTCTACACCTGCAGGAAGTAGCCAGACTTGAACTGGCACCCCTATACCCACAGAGTATGGGATGTTTGGTTGAAAGTGTCACCCCAGCTGCTGACATGCATATGCCCAAAGGGTATGGAATGTTTGCATTAAGGCTTCACCTCAGCCCCTGGCATCCATATATACAAAATGTCTAGAATGTTTGGGTGGAAAGTCCCGTCACAAGCTCCTCCTGTGGGAGTTGCCTCAGTCCAGATTCCACCCCACAAGAAAGCCCACCAAACGGTGGCCCCTCCTCAGTGATGTTCAAGACCACTCCCACAGGGTATTTAAACTGCTCCCCAGAGAACAAACATGTAGATTTCTTGTCTTCCTTCCCCATCTCCCCTCTGAGGACCTATGAGGGCACCTGGAAGCACTGGCATCCATTAAACCTGGGATTTTTCTTTTAAAAAAATCAGTTTTATTTGGTCTGATTTTTATTATTGCATTAGTGGAGAGGTTTATTGGGATGTAAAAACTTTTCATCAACATACACTCTTCTATTACCACAGGTGTTATGGTTCCCATCACACAGTGCTGTGGCTAGCACTTCGACATTCCAGGGCCATCCATGCACCAACAAAGAGTCAGGCAAATTACATAACCACTCAGGATGCCCAGGCCTTATGTGACATAAATTCAACATGGTCACATCACCTATGCTTGACCCAACTAAGTAAGGCCCTGTGTGCATACACGAGGTAGCTTTTAAAAGCTGGACATGTCCACTCCATGCTCACCCTACAACTTTCTCAGGCCTTTATGCACATGTCTTTCTTTTTAATAAATTCTTCATATGGGTTTTGTTGTGTGTTTTGTGATCTGTTCTGGCTCGCACCCCGTAATTTCAGCAGGAAGATTAAACAAACCATATAAGCAGATATAGCACAATTCTTTAAGAAAAATGAGAATGTGAGGTTTTGATTTTGAAGCAAGTATCTAATATAATAATTTGATCAGCATTTTGTTCAGTGTTTACTATATGTGGTGCTGAAACATTGAATTAGTAATAATAAATTATAGGACCTATAACTAAAGAGCATAATGATTGTAACATATAATTAAATAAAATGTATGATAATATAAAATAATTATAATATATTAATAAAACATTGAATCAATATTTGAATCCTTCTTCAACAGCAACCAAAAAATTGATACTTAACTCATTATAAACAAAATAAGAAGAGTAAACAGTTATTAAACTGTCACGAGGAATACAACATATTTAAGAATTTTCTCATACCATAGGAAAATATTAATTTGGATGATATTAGTAGTATTTTGATTGCATTTATTTTCAATTAAGCTGAGAAAAAAATGAATCAGAATACTGTATGTTTAGGAAAAATATCAGCAATTCCAGAAACACAAAAATCTTATGGTTTTGGAAGGGTTTATTTCTTTCTCAAAATCAAATAGTGTTTGATTATCAGAAACAAATTAAAACTTAGCCAAATTGATACAATCATCTTTATAATGTGACTAACAATCCTATATTGAGAATGATTGAATTAAATTTATAGATAAAGATCCACCTATAAATGATTGCAGTTAATATCAAGGATAATGATTTGCCTGTCAGCATGCAAAGTTAGAAGGAATCAAATGAACACATTGCACTTCTTAAAGATTAAAACTTCAGGAAGAACTATAGCAGCAAATATAACTCCTTTATGTGCAGTTAAGTAAATTAAAATGAAGATTAGACCTGAAGAATCTCTGACCTAGGATAGTTAATACCAATAAATTTTATTTATAATGGTCAATGACTGGAAACCATTTATAGGTCATCAGAAGATAAAGTGGCTTATCTTCAATGTACTATCCATTACAGTTCTTACCAAAACCACCCGGGAACCACAATAATATAATCATAGAAAATTTTTTATTTTGTTATAGTCATTGCATGCTAATAATACTCATTTTAAATTGCTTGGTTTAATTTACACATTTATGCAGATGTACAACATAGTTCAATAGAAAGGCCATAGTTTTCTATTATTATATTATTATTACTTACGTTAGTCTTTTTTTCATTTGCTGAAAGCAGCCAACATGTTGAAAGCAACTGTGAGAAAAACAAATATCCACCATAAATGTTGGAAGTAACATATGGATAAGGGTTTTTCAGTTTTTTAATTCTTCTCTCATACAATTCCAACCTCTGTTTTCTCTCCCTCTGTTCCTCCCAATACCTACCCCCTACTAACATGTCCCCTGTCCTCCATATTCTCTCCTCCTCTGTTTCCCTTCAGAAAAGAGCAGCCCTCCCAGAGATATTAGCTGAACAAAGCATAACAAGCTACATACAATTAGACTAGACACAAATCCTTTTATCAGTCTAGATGAGGCAACCCAATTGGAGGAAAAAAGTCCCAAGAACAAGCAAATGGGTCAGAGATACCTCGTCTCCTACTATTAGGAGTTCTACAAAACACCAAGCAACAACCAAAACATATTTCCCCAGACCCATATAGGCTCCATGATTTTCATGTTTGCAATTTGCAGGGCTATTCTGGGTCAATGAAGTAGGGTCAGTAAAGTAACTACTATAATTTCAAAAACCTGAGGTAAGATTGATCAATGAAAAGGTTTAACTTTAACACAGTATTTCCATACTTATAAATCATTTTATTCACTGTAATTATGAGCAAAAGTAATAAGCCAAAACTTCTCTATTTCAATTCTAAATAACTTCATTCAAAATCCTTAGTTTCATGATCTAATAAAATAATTACATCAAGTGCCTTCCCAATGTATAATATAAAATGGGTCACTTGCAGCCAACAGGTTTGATGTAAAAAAGTAGAATATGAATAACTAATTGTAGCTGTTTCTAACTGGTAAGGGTAACTATTCATGATTTCCTCTAAAAGGTTATAAATTGTATATAATACAAAAATGTTCATCGTAAATATTTAACATTTTTAGGTAAGATGAAATTGTATATACACTTTGAAAAAAGACTGCAGTGATCTTCACGGTGTTAGAAAAAAAGGAATACAATACTTTTGAAATGTGGACTGAAATAAAACTTCTTTCATAAATTTATTTTAATTAAGACATTTTTGTTACAGCAACAGGAAAGGTAAGTAAAATGGGTAAATAAACTCTACTATTTTGAGTATAGCATATATACTATTACAGCCCATATACTTGCTGAATAGGAGCTACATGCTTTAAAATAAGATGCGTTTATAGCAACCAGAACCAAGAATACATAATGTAGATTCGTAATCAGATACCTGTTACCCAGTATTTCCATCAAGCTGATTTAGTTTCTTACCATTATTACTCACTTCTTTTTAGGATATATTTGTCTGTAGGCAAAATGGTTATAATGGAGCTTTTGTGATTTGCATAAAACTCCAGGGACTCTTGTCCCATGATTTCTCAAATATAATGCAAATAATTTTGTGAAAGATTTGCACAATTTGAATATGTTGAACTGAATTTGTAGCCCTTGTTGTCCCGAAAACCACTATGTAGACCATACTGGCCTCGAACTCAGAGATCTACCTTCCTTCTGAGTGCTGGGATTAAAGGAGTTCTGGGTAAAATAGCATACTATTACTTCTGTTTTGATTTCATTAAAATTAAGCATTAAAATAACTATGTTTTCTGTTCCCGAGTCAATGATATAGGCTTACAATAATAAATTTTATGGCAAAGGAAAAAAGTTCTTGAACTACTTGCTCATAGATTTGTTTTTTCTCTAAAACAAAGCATGTTGTTTAGATGCTTCATGTAGTTGGGATCTTCTGTTCTTTCAGCCTACATCCCAGATGCCTCAATATCAAAAGAGAAGTCTGCTTTAATTTAGCATTTCCTAGAATGAGGATTAAGGAATGGGCTGAAGGATACATGAGTCCAGTTATCATGCAAATAATTTGAATCAGTTCACTGTGATGCTTCTCAGTAATCCATGCTGTCAGAAGGGACAGAATGTAAGTAGCATAGAGCAGGAGGAAGGAGACTATAATTTTCATGGCATTTGTGTGTGCCTTGGTGTTGGGGTCTCCTTGTCCTCTGGCATTGAGATGCATGTTTTGTCGATGTTTCCACAAAGAAAAGATTAACAGGAGAAAAGAGATCAAAGCCAATGAAAATGGTGTTAGAGAGAACATAGCTGTGTTGAATAAGAACAGCTCTGAAAATAGTGCAAACTCTGTCTCCATGGAATTCACAGTTGTGTTTCCTCCATATTGATGGAGTCTCTCTTCAAGAATGATGCTTGTTTTTATCATATTTGCAAGCAAGAAGGCCAAGCGTCCAGCAGTACCCCCACAATCAGTTGTTTAAGTCTCCATTTCAAGTAGTGAAAGATCTGCCAGGAGAAATTAGGTATTCTGAGTAAATAAAAGATGCTAAGGGCTGTGGCAAGCCAGAGATTGAAGTGACCAGAGAGTATAGTGCAGAACATAGCTATTTTTAATTCTTCTTTGGTAATAAATGAAATTGATTGAGTTTTAACCCAAATAAATAGTACTTCCCAGATGACAGTAATTCTGGAAATGGCCAAGATAATGAGGATTTGATCAGTTGGAGAAAGTTCTCCTTTATTGACCCAGTCAGTGCAGGTTTTCACCATTATCAATCCATTGCTCAAATTCCCAAAAATGAACTCTGCGACTACTACAGTAGTGGAGATGCTGTGCAGGACAGGTCCCATGTTGAAACACAGAAAACTCAAAGTTTAATAACACCGCCTATCATGTGCTGAGTAAATGTCTGGCATATGGTTCAATGTGCACTAAATTCTTCCTCCTCTTTGTCCTGTTCTTTCTCCCATCTCCTATTTTAAAGCAAGACAGTCATCTCCCATTTGGCATTGAGTTTGCACATATTCATGTTAGGTATTTTTCTGCAGTTCTCCGATGAGTCCTAACTAATGTTTTTATATGTTTGCCGTGGGCTATAATATTTAGCAGATTATGTGGAAACCAAGCTCACATTTGCTGATATGCAAATTAAGAAATACTCTTTCCCACTCTTCTGCATGTTTGGCATTTTTCAGATTTAGGAAATTTGGTTGTGCCAACTTGAGCTCTAAAGTACAAAGTTCCAAAAGTCTGATTCAGCAAATATAAAATTGAAAGGAGGTTTTGTACTCAAGAGTCTTTTAAGCCACTAAAGATGCAAAAGACTTGGGGTACAGGTCTGTGTTTGTCAACAAAACTTCAGATTCCAGTGGAACTGAACCTCCATTTTTTCCACTCTGAGGGAGGAAACTTGCTTCAAATAATGAAAGAGAGATTCATTTTAAAGAGTCAACATTTCTTTGCCAAAAGAGTCAACATTTCTTTGCCAAAAGAAAAGAAGAAATCAGAATTCAAAAATACAGACTTAAGTAAGATGATTAATTTGAAATTCATATTAATAAAATATTTTAAATATTGCCTTAACCTTGACTAATATAAAATATTATTATTCCACCTGATAAAAATATTTAGTAAATTAGCAATTTAAAAATTGAAAAGCTTTGCATTTTATTAATCACTCAAAATTTTTCAGGTGGTATACAGAACACTTGGACATTTACAATTAATTTTCAAATTTGACTTTTCCATATGCTCAATCTTATTTAGCATTATCAAGAAAGTTCAAAATTTGAGGCAGAAGGGAATGATTGAGAAAGAAAAGAGATGTCAATATGTCATTCAGTATACTCCTTTGTCTTATCAGCTTGACTGGCAACTGTCCACTGCAATGAGTCATGGGTCTGTTTCAAGACCTCTGGTTTATGGTACACCACCCTCACTGGATCTTCACTGAGTCGCTTCTGGGGTATCCTGTGTCTTAGAGATCTTGCAGGTATTATTCTGCAGGACCAGTACCTTCATGAGCTCCACTAGGACCTAGATGGATTAGATGCTTAGGGTGATTCAATCCAAGTCCCAGTTGTTAGGCTAGGTGTTAGCTAGTCAGGTTAGATTGAGCCACTGGGGCCACTCACCTCAATTGTGGTGGCAGAGTCAGCTCCTCAACATGCATGCCCTCAGGGAAGGTTCACCCTTGCCTGTGGTGAGGAGTAGGAGGATTCCCTCTTCATGCAAAGGAGCCGGCTCTCTTGCTGTAGTGGGTGGTGAGAAGCATGGCCAGTTTTCCCAGAGCAATGAAGAGTGGGGCTGTCTCAGTATAGTCCTCTGATTTCATCTTGAATGATTCCTAAGGCCTCCTGAGTTGCCACAGGCCACACATGTCAACACAGACCCCAGTTTTGGCTGGAACATGGACCCATACTTTGGCCCTTGGTCATAGCTCAGGCCCTGATGACATCGTGACCCTAGGTGGAGGAAAAGATTACTCAGGTGGTAATGGTTGTGGCAGTTGTGTGATCACTGGACACTACCAAGGCCTCAGATTGGAGCCCCAGCCCTGTGACTCTATGTATCCATTAGTCACAGTGCAGGAGCCGGACTTCAGGTCAAACCCCCAGCCACAGTAGAACCGTGGCCCCCAACATGATTCATAGCAGCTAGATCTGGACATCACCATTTCTCCCAGGAGCAGCATGGCCCCCAGACACTAACTTGGCCCTTGATCTTGGGTGTATGAAAGGCCTTCTACGGTAACAGAAGCATTGGCCATCAGCACAGAGCATGGCTGTAGTAGGGCCACAGACTCTGACATGGTCCTCAGCTGCAACTCGGGCCCAAATGTAGCCATATCACTGAGTAGCAGCGAAGACTCTCAGACATGAATGCAACCTCAGTCACAAATCCAGACTCAGGTTGCTGGTTTGACCCTGGAGTTCTTAGTTCATGATACTTAGGGGCAACCAGAGATACGTATGTCAATCTGGACTCTGGCCATTACATGGCCCCAGATCCAAACATGTCCCGCGGCAGTAGCCTGGACCTGAATGGCAACTTGGACCTGGGTGGTAGCACAGTCCACCAATCTGTATGACCTTTGCTGTGATTTAGGCTCATATCTTGAACATCTTTATGGGCTCTAGTGATAAACTGTGCCACATAGATCAATGCAGACCCCAACTGCCACTGGACCATGAACCCAGACATGGCCTCAGGCAGCAGTTTGGCCTGGTCAACATCCTTGGTCTGAGTGGTAGTGAAAGACTTTGAGGCACCTTAGCATTACTGCACCCCCCTACCTGGGTACCAGACCCTTAGCATTATTGTACCCCCCCTTCCTAGGAACCAGGCCCTTAGCATTACTGCACCCCCTTCCTGGGAACCAGGACCCTGGTAACCAACCACGCGTGCACTGGAGCTTTGAGTACTATCCATCCCCATTGTAATCTTTCTTCAATAGACCCAGATCCTGGAACTGGGGTGAGATGACCTGCAGGTGTTCCTCCTTGTAATCGCCATAACATTGATCAAGTAGAGTTAGCTGACCATTGAATAAACTAGTCAAAATAGTTGACAAATGATTTTTGGACTTTCCCTTTGATTCTGTACTACCCCCTCCCTGATTTTATGGCTTTTCCTTTAAAGAGCTTGTAATAGACAAAGCGGGAGTCCTTCTCCACTCGAGGCTGAGGGACCTCTGCCGTGGCATAATGAAAATTCCTCTTGCTATTGCATCAACCATGCTGGGAGTGTCTCTTGAGGTGACCTCCTCCTTGGTGGGGCTTTAGGGCCCAACAGTAGCTATGGAACTCATGATGGCAGCATGGCCTCTGGACATCAACAGTACCTCAGGATGTGGCCCAGACCTCAGGCTTTATATGACCTTTGGTAGCACCTTGGGGACATGGGTATCTATATAGACAACTGTACTAGGTCCACAAACACATACATGGTCCCCTGCAGCAGCCTAGGCCTGGAAGTTACTCTTGCCCTAAGTGACAGCAAAAAGTAGCCAGATCAGTATAGTCCCAGGGGCAGAATGGCTCTGAACCTCATCTCAGCCCCAGGAGGCAGTCCAGCCCCCTGGAGTCAGCATGGCACTCAACAGCAACAGGAATCATAGATATAAACACAGACCCTAGCTACTGTAGGCCCAGAGATCCACATATCGCCCTTGGTACATAGATATCTTAT